>JAYESA010000013.1:152077217-152484717 GCA_036927795.1 Iris macrosiphon | reverse complement strand
AGCCTCTAACTTATAGATTATTTCTCCTCCTTGTAGATTATTGTTCTACTAGCCTCCAATGATAAATATGATAGGAATTGGGAAGAAATTTGAGTAGGAATTAGTGTGGGAATGAAGAAATTGGAAGAGAGGAAATTCTAGATCTAGATTTGGAATAACAAATAAGAGAAGAGAGAGAAAGAGACCCTCATATACATGACCGACCCTTCATTCCTCCATTTCCAAGCAATGTTCAATAATAACTATGCTCCTACATGCTAACATGAGGAAGAAAGGGTATTTTGGAAAGTCTCTAACTAATTACAATTAAACTAATTCTCCTTAATTAATGAGTAGGAAAGGGTTCATTGGGCTTAGTCCATATTGGCTCACTATTTGTCATAATAAGTCTAATTTAGGTCCACTAATGTCAAGTAAAATTAAATATGCTAGTTCACTAACTAAATTAAATGTTACAATCCTCTAATTAAATATAGCATGCTAATAATTAAATAACTAATACAAGCATCAAATAAATATACATGGCCCATTAATATTAATATTATATTTCTAAAATTGAATAACTAGGCCAAATTACCAAATTATCCCTAGTTGAAAAAGTGGAGGTGACACATAGGTAGTATAAGAATATGCTTGACCTGAAATCTAGGTCAAATAATTCTAGGAGACTTAAACAATCACTCTTAATAGAGTAAGTAATGAATATAGGAAATTCTTTAAGGATCTCGAGCTTGATATATTCAGTAAACTTAGGATTAGGTTTATCTAGAGCTATTATGTAGATTGATATAATAAGGCAATAAGGACCACGTAGCCAATAGGTTAGTTGTCACTACCATATTTTTTAAGAAAGGGTATTTTAGTAATTTTATATTTAATTAGATATTGTGCTTGATAAATAAATATTTGTTGTATTATTTAATTGTTGTTAGAAGTTAGTTATTTGTTTTGGACTTGTGTTAGTGGACCTAACTAGTTTAGTTTAGACTCATGGACCAACATGTATTAATTATTAAATTTTAGCCCATTTAGAAAGCCCATTGATTAGGAGGATAATTAATTTAATTAAACCATTAGACTAGAAGCTTCCCTCCTTAATTATTTCTTCATAAGAGGCCCCAAGGGATATAATGTATATTACATATTATCTTGAGGAAGGGGTAGAGGGGGTCGGCCTATTAAGAGGGGGAAAATTATTTCTCTCTCCTCTTTTCATTTAAAAACTAGATCTAGAATTTTCCTCAGCCAATTTCCTTCATTCTATATTATTTTCCCTATCAAAATTTTATCCCAATTCCTTCCCAAATTACCATTGGAGACTAGTGGAGCAAGAATCTAGAAGTAGGAAGCAAGGATCTACAAAGAGGAGCAATGATCTACAAGTTGGAGGGCAATTTTATCATATTTGGAGGTTTCATTGGGAATCTATCTCCCAATAGGTATAATTCAGTTTTTTTTTCTTAATTTAGGTTATAAATATAAGATTTAACTATGATAAATCAATCCATATGCATAGGCTACCCATAGGATTTGGTTTTGTGTTCATAGGAGGCCTATTGAGAAAGTTATGATACTTTTTGTGTCAATTTTGGAGGAATTCCGATATTGATATTTGTTGTGTGTGTGACAATTGGTCCTATAGATCAATTTGGCATATGCTTGTATGTTTGGGGCTAGTGTAGTATCCATAATTGGGTAAGTGTAGGTCGTATCCTAACAATTTGGTGATACTTGTTGATTTGGGGGGTTTTTCTTCGTCACGGAACTTTGTGTATGTCATATTTTAACGCGGACACGTAGATTTGTGTTTGACTCTTCATATTGTTCATAAATAATATATTATACTTGTTTGTGTCCTTCGGGGTACGTTTGGATATGTGGTGGACTCGTGTCGCAAGCGTATCCTAGATCTAGTGGGATACGGGTGTGATACGCTCCAAGTGTTTGTGCAATTATTTCTAGATCTATTTCTCTTGTGTTCTTAGTCATAGTGATGTGTAATTATATGTATGTATATATCTATTATTGTTATATATATATATATTTATGTATTAGAATGTCATAGATCTATGTATCTAATGTATATATATATATATATAGAATGTTATATATATATATGTTCTTATATAAATACTTAAATGTTATATGTATATATATTGTGTACGTATATGTGTAGTTATATATATATGTTACTAGATATATGTATGTTATTATTATATGTATTTATTATGTATATATATATATGTGGAGGTGTATGTATGTTACATATATTTTATATAGTCATAATTATACATATTGTAGTTATATATTAGTATCTATTTATATATTGTGTTATATATTATATATATATATGGTGTTATATATATATATATATAAGTGATTGAGAGAGACGACAGCATCTATTGTGACATTTCAGCGTCACAAAAAGAAACAGCAGTAGCAATAGGAACCAACAACAGCAACAATAGCACACAGCGGCAGCAAAAGCAACAGCAACAGCAACGGCAGCAATAGCGACAGGCAGCGCAGCAATCAGCAACATCAACCATTTTTAGCGACATTAACGACAGCAGTTTTAGCGATAGCAGCAGGAAACTACTGCGGAAACAACAGTGGTATCAGCGGTATCAACAGCCTTTCAGCGACGACAACAAGGGAATTTTAGTGATAGTTATGCGGTTTTGCTTAAATATTAGGTAATTAATTATATAGATATATATAAGTATATATAAGGTATTAATATATATGTATATACTTTTCTAATTGCTAATTGTGTTTTAGTATACTATAATTATAAATATTTAGTTGATAGCATCTATTATTTATGGGTCGTTAGTATAAACAAGGTATTGGATATTACCTTGAGATACCAAGGTAAGTATCAAGGTATTTGGGGATACCCAAGGTATTTGGTTTGGGGTATCAAGATTGAGGTTTAGTATTGTGATACCAAGGTATCCATTTAATGTTTGTAATTAGGATTTTATATAATTAATATTTGTTTGATATTTATATATGATGCTTTACCTATTATTTTACGTATCCTGAGATACGGTATCATAGTATCCTAAGATATAGTTGGTATGACCTAGTTTCATAGTGCATGAACCTAACATCTTTGAGATAGACTCATGCAACCTAGAAATAGATAATTTTACATAGTTGACCATAGTTTAACCATAGTTTGACTGGTTTGACTTAGAGTTAACCTAGTTTGATTTTTGACTTAGAAATGGCTTGTTGACCTAGAAGTTGACTAGTTTAACTTATTTTTACTTCCGAAACCTTGTATTGATGTTATATTCCATATCTAGGTCTTCGAGGCACCGTATCAGACATCTGTGAGATGACTACATGGCCTGGCTAATCATACGTGAGGTGTATGATTAACACTGTTCAATGTCTACACTTGTACGATAGGTATTTTGATCACATCTCTCACTAGTAATTTCCCCGCCCCAACTAGTATTGTGGATCCAATCATGACACGTCACGATATACGATCAATGTCCAATATATCATGTACAATGTCTAATATCAATGTCTAATGTCAATATCGTGTACAATATCAATACGATAACTAATGTAACATCTCATGACTAAAGATCCAATCTATATACTAGTCCGTGTAGCACAGTGTCAAGAGTCAGATATAATATTTCTAAATACTAAAATTATAGAAATTATCAAATAATGGAAATTATCAGAGAATGTACTCGCCTGGGGTCCTGCTGCTGGTATGAATCCGAGTCCAAGTCACAGTCCAAATAGCCTATGTATTACAATTTACCATGTCAAAAGATAATTTATTTTAATTTATTTAATTCTGGAATAATTATTCTAAAATCCTATTTTAATCTTATTATTCTGATTTTTAGGTTAATTGCTAAATTTTGTCCAAAGAAACTGAAATTTATCAACTCGAGACTCATGGCACGCAAATCGAGGCGATCTGTTGACCAAAAAGTCAACCAACACAAAATTGACTTTCATACATGATTTCTTGTAGATTTCAGCGTCAAAATCATGTTGGAATTTACGGCTCGTCCAAATTCAAATTCATTTGGGAATTATGGCACATACAAATTTTGTATTGTGCACCGATGGTTAAATTCTAACCTAGAAGTTCTACAGAATTAACAGTATAAAAATACTTCGAATTAAATTCTGGGAAAAACATATGTTATTATCTCGATATTAGCTTTCCAAAACTTTAAATGGTTCATGATTCTGATTCCTGGTTCTCCCGGAATCGCGAAAACATCAAAACACATCTATTTTCGGACATGCTGTGCTCTACGAATTTTCTAGAATTTAATACTCATAATTTCATAAAAAAAATTATATAATCAGAAATTTAACCTTAATATAATTCTAACACAAAAAACTAGGCCTCATTTGGAGTCCGGAGCTATGCGCAATGGCTTCTGGAAGATGAAGGAACCCTAGATGGCAATTCTCCAAAAATTGGCTCAAGAAAAACCCTAGAAAATAACTTAAACTATTATCTATATATAGAGGAGAGAGAGCACAGCCGTGGCTCGGAGTTAACATGTGGCAGCCATCTGTGATGCCCCGCCCAAATTAGACGATCCGAATCTGACGCGGCTCGGCTCAGCTGAGTCCGAGTCGAACTCTGACTCGGCTCGGCTCGAGGTCGGCTCGGCTTCACCCACGCCCACCCCGCAGTCACTGACAGGCGGGCCCTACACTGTTGGCTGTGGGAGGCTGACACGTGGGCCCCTGTTGGCTGACTGGGCAGAAATAATTACTTTTTAGGTTTTCTTTTTCAGAAATTAGTTTTTAATTCAGTTTTTTTATAATTAACTCAAAATAAATGCTAAAAATAATCAAAAAATTTCCAAAAAATTCTAGAAAATATATTTTATTATTTAGAACCTAAAATAAAAGTTTGGGATATTTTTAATTAAGTTTATCCTTAAAATAAATTCTTGAAAGTCCTAGGAAATTAGGGTTACTAGTTTTTAATTAGCTAAAAATTATGGAAAAATCCCAATAGTCCCAAATCAACCTAATAACAGTATTTAAGCATGAACTTCAGGATACGGAGGTTACAGGAGATATTCAAGGACCTCTTCAAGAAGAAGTTCTTTGCTCGGGTAGACAAGCTAGACTTGGGGAGGCAGTTTGAGAGCCTCATTCATGGGAGCATGTCTGTGGAGGAGTACGCTGCAGAGTTCGACAGGTTGAGCCAATTTACAGAGTATTTGGTGAGAGAGCCGAAGGTTCGGGCTATTTGTTTCTTTGAGGGTCTAAACTGGGAAGCAAAGATCCTTATTCCATCTTTTTATGAGACATACTCGGAGATACTTGCGGAGGCGCGCAAGGTTGAGCGGGAGTTGGGTTTGAAGCCCAAGAGAGACCGTAATTCTTTTCTAGGGGCCAACAGTAGTGCAGTATCTACAAAACATTCTCATTTCTAGTCCAGGCCTTTCCAGCAGTCGCAACAGTACCAGACTCCAGATAGGGCACCATTTTACCAGGCACCACAGCAGCAGAGACAGTTACAGCAATCTTTCTGCCACTTCTGCAAGAAGCCCGGCCACATCTGAGAAGTTTTTAGAAAGAGGTTGGGAGTTTATTTGTATTATGGTACTGAAGGGCATCAGCTGAGGGAGTGTCCTTCCAATCCTCGTCGTGCGGTTCAGGGAGCAGCTTCAGCTCCGAAGGCACAGACGAGACCACCTGCAATATAGCCGAGGGGACCGCTTCCGACATAGCAGCAGTATTATGTCCTCAAACACCCTCTCATGAATTTCTAACTGTGATACTCATCACAGTTACAAACATTACATGATACTCATACTACTCCCTACTACCAGTTGAACACACAACACCTTAGTAACCACTACACATATATATATCATATACATATTATATGATAGACACACACACTAGAAGCATTTAAACAAACACTTGGCATGGATAGTATGATACTCTATGATACATTCTCAAATTCGATGCCAAAACCCTTAATTCTCCATAATTAACAACAATATATATCAATTAGATATAATAATAACTATTGTAACTAGTTACAAGTAAAATTGAAGAGTAATTACATAAATCACCAAAAATGAACCTCGTATTATACCGTATCACAAAATACCATGATACGCTCAACTCGTATCCAATTATGGATACGTATCTAGTCCCATATCATCAAGCTAAATCTAATTAGATCTAATTGGTCGCAAGACTCACACTTGATAAATCAATCTCGAAATTCTCCCAAAATAAGCACAAATCTCCATGTATAAATCATAATAGCGGTCCTATGAACATAGTTCTTGTTCCTATGGGTAGTCCTTAGCCAAAACTTTTTTTCTAATAGTTAAATGCATGAATTAGAGTCTAAATTATAGAAGAAATCAGAATTTACCTATTGGGAGATGGATTCCCAATGAAATGCTCAATATAACACAATTATGACACAAGCTCCTTGTTAATTCTTCCTTCTTCAAGTGCTCCTTAAAATTCAAGCTCAAATGCTCCTTAGATAATGTAATTGGAAGGAAAAGAGAGTGAATTAGGGTAAATTTGGTAGAGGGATGAATCAATTTGGGGAAGAACACAATTGGGGATCTCTAATAAAATAAATTAATGAGAGGAGAGAGGGAGAGAGAGAGAGACTCTCTTAGTGGACGGCCCCCTTTCTTCCCTCTCCAAGCAATGTATAATGTCTAATACACCCCTACTAGTTAGTTATGAGATTTAATTAGGGAGGGCTATATTAGAACACTTCTAATTCTTTATGAAACTAATCTAATCTCCTTAATAATTAAGGAAATATGTGTAATGGGCCTAACCCAATGTTGGGCTCAATGTGTCATGATAATCTAATTAGGTCCACTAATGACAAGTATAAATAAATATGCTAGCCCACTAACTTATAATAAATAGTACAACACAATATAAATAATTAGTAGCATATTATATAAATATTTAATCACTAAATAATAAATATGCTAAATGACAAAAATACCCTTATATAGATATATGGTAGTGGCAATATTATATATAAGTAGGATAATAGTGGTAATTGGGTAGAATAATCAAATTTTCTAATTATAGTTTTAGAATATCCTTTATCCAGAAAGATTATTTATTATTTATGCAACGAATAACCTGTGATATACTTATCCTAGAACCTTACGATGACAATCGTGAATATGAGTTCTGGTGTATTCGTATATAACGTAGCCTGGGGATGATGTTACATACTCGACTCATCGTATATTTGGAGCGGGACTTGACAAAATTTGATTTATGTTTCTATGGTAGTTAAGGATGGATATTCAGCTTATTTTAATGACAATATTGTTATTAAAAAAATATTTTATCTGTTCTGGTGCATTAGTTGATAATTTGTATGTTATTAATCCTATTTCACCCATAATGCAACTTATGGAAATGACAAATATGTCTTCTAACTTAAATAAGAGAAAATAACCTTCTGGTATGAACCAAACATATCTTTGGCCCTTAAGGTTGGGGCATATTAATCTAATAAGAATTTAAAGACTGGTTAAAGATGGACCTTTGAGTTTATTGGAAGTAGAGGTACTTCCAGTCTGTGAATCATGCTTGGAAGGTAAAATAACCAAAAGTTTTTTCACGATAAAGGCATATCGAGCCAAAGATGTGATGGAATTGGTTCATTCAGATTTGTGTGAGCCTATGACTATCCATGCTAGTTGTAGCTTTGAATATTTTGTCACATTCATTGAAGATTATTCAAGGTTTGGATAATTTTTTTGATGCTCCGTAAGTCTGTGTGATTTTAGAAATTCCAAGAGTACAAGGATAAGACGGAGAAACTGAATGATAACTCTAGAGGGGGGTAAATATAGTGTGTGACAATAGTATAATTAAAATGTAAGGCAATTACCAAGTTAAAAAAATATGTGGATACGTACGAAAATATACAATGAGTAATAGAATAACTAAGCAATAGTAAATTATGTAAATTAAGAATTCATAAACACTAACACTGCGATGTATACTGGTTTTCCTTGTGGAGGACTAATCCAATCTCAAGAACTCTGCTTTTTTCTAATCCACTATTTGTGAAATACCTTGCACCACAAGCTTTGATCCAAAGGCTTGCCAACTTCTTACAACACCAAGAGCTTTGATCTGAAGTACTTGCTAACTTCAAACACTTGAATAAAAACTTAAGTTTCAAGCTTTTACAACTCTTCGAGACTTCTAACCGAGATCACACTTGGCACAAGAAGGCTATGGGAGTTGCTCTTAGGAATAGGAAGATTTTAGCTCAGGTAAAGAGTGTGAAGTAGAAGAGATGATTGAAAGAGATTGAATGATTTGGAATAGTAGAATTTTATCTCTATTTACAGGGTTTTTCTGTACCGAGTTTGGACAGAGTTCGGTGCCCCAACGTTCATAAATTTAAATTTTGCACCCTGATCTTGTGGATTATGGAGACAATCCAGGAAGACTAGATCCCTAGGAATCGAGTTCGACCCAATTTCGCCCAAAATCTATCTCTTCATATCATAACAGTTCAGTCCAGTTTTGACTAGGTTTTGGGTTATATTGTGGACTTGGTTTTGTGGGCTGAATGTTTGGGTTTGAGTCGGGTTTGAGTCAGGTATAGGTTTGAGCTTCCTAATGCCAGTGTGACTCAATATACATAATCCTAGACTCAAAATAAAATACAAAATACATAGACCAAAAAACAAAAACTCTCTTGTTGCAGTCTTCGTTAATCTTGTATTGTTGCAGTATCACCGTCTTATATATAGCACTCTTCAGCTTGTAATTATAAATATTGAATCAGGGTTTCATCGATTATCAAAATTAAGTTATTTGTGACATGCTTGTGCCAATAATATCTTCAATTTTGATAATTGACAAACTATGACCGATACATAAATACAAATATGGTATGACATGATCCGCAACACACCTACGCAATTTGTTAGAGCAAATTTGCAACTTTGAGCTAACTTTATCTTTTCCCCATTGTTCTTCTCTCTTTTATCATCTTTGATTATTTTCTTGTATCATTCTTCTTCTCCCCCTTTGTCATTTGATCGAAATGGAAAAACTCCCCCAAAATTATTGGCATATCACATAAAGGTAGAGTGAAGAAACATATACTAATACTACATGAAGAGAATATTGATGAATACATAAATTATAAATCATACAAAATATAGAAACTGCTGTATACATTAAAACAAAAAAAATTCTTGAAGCATGAAAGCTTTAATATACGTAAAAATTATTAGCATATGCTGATATCAATCCTAAAAGAATAATTGAAGCATCAACATTACTTCACAGACTTTAAGAATGAAAATTATAAAAGTTTGGATTAGCGACTAGAAATAAGTACAAGATAGACTTTAACAAATCAAATTTTCTATAAAGCATTAATCATCTTGGGTTAGTTGTAGGGGCCAAATTCCAGCTAGCGGTGGTCACAAGGACACTTAAGTACCTATCGCTTAGGCTATTTTCATATTTTTTTGACATAAGGACACTTTCAACGTATTCCCAAAATAACCATTACTATAAAGATTATAGGTTTGAAAGGAATATAAGCAACTTATGTCTCTATACAGCATCGAAAGTCAAAATCTCTAATTCTCGACGAATAAAGTTGAAGCGATCTTCAGCTAGGGATTTTGTAAAAATATTAGCTAATTGATGTTCATTAGCAAGAAATTCTAAACAAATATCTCTGTGTAATTGATGATCTCTAAGAAAATGATATCTGATTTCTATATGTTTAGTGCTTGAGTGATATATTGGGTTCTTTGTAAGATTAATAGTAATGTTGACACATAATATGAAAATTTTCTTATAAAATAGATTATAGTCTTCTAAGTTCGACTTCATCCATAAAATGTGTACGCAACAACGTCCTGCAACTATGTACTAAGCTTCAGTAATTAATAATACAACATAATGTTGTTTCTTACTGAACTAAGAGACTAATGCCTTGCCTAGGAAATCACATGTACCGCTGGTACTTTTCTGATCGACTTTGCATCCGGTAAAATCAATATTCGAATAATGTATAAGGTCAAAGGATGTGGCTTTAGGATGCTACAAGCCTATCGTCAAAGTTCTTTTAAGGTATCAAAAGATACGCTTAACTGCGCTTAAGTAAAGTACATAGGCTAACACTATACATTATATCGGGATGATTAGCAGTTAAGTAAAGTAAACTACCAATCATACCTCGATACTTACGTGTGTCAACTAGTTTACCATTTTTATTAAGATCGAGCTTAGTAGATATAGCTATTGGTGTACTAATATGTTTTGCACTATCCATATCGAATCTTTTCAACAAATCCTTGATGTATTTAGCTTGATTAATAAAATTTTCCTCTGATTGTTGCTTGATTTGAACTCCAAGGAAAAAGGTGAGTTCTCTCATCATACTTATTTCAAACTCACTTTGCATACACTTAGCAAATTCTTCATAAAAAGTATTTTCAGTAGAACCAAATATGATATCATCAACATAAATCTACACTAACAATAGAGTGTTATCATGTGCTTATATAAAAAGAGTTGTCAACTTTTTCTTTTGAAAAACCTTTTCCAAGTAGAAAATAACTAAGGCGCTCATACCAAGCACGAGGGGCTTGTTTTAGTCCGTACAACACTTTCTTTAACTTGAAAATGTGATTAGGAAATTAAAAATCTTCAAAACTAGGAAGTTGTTCAAGAATTTTTTTTTTCTTTCAAAAAACCCTTTAGAAAAGCAATTTTGACACATTTGAAATAATTTAAAATTATAATTTTTTTAAAAAGTACAAAGTATGCGAATAGATTCTAGTCTAGCAACATGAGCATATGTCTCATCACAGTCAATGCCTTCTTCTTGTCTATAGCCTTCAGCTAAGAGACATGCTTTATTACGTGTGACTTGTCCATCCTCACTAAGTTTATTTTGGAATACCCATTTAGTGCCAATCAACGAAAAAATGTTAGGCCTAGGAACAAGTTCCCAAACTTTATTTATCTCAAATTGATTTAATTTCTCTTGCATTGCATAAATCAGAATTCATTAGTAAAAACTTCATTAACATTCTTAGGTTTTATTTGAGAAATAAAAGCTACATCAGCAATAATATTTCTACTTGCAGAACGAGTGCTTACTCCCTTTGATACATTACCTATTACCAAGTCTTCTAGATGATTGGACATGAATCTCATCTTCTTTGGTAAACTTTACATATAGCTTGTACCAGTTGTTGTATCATCAGGGGATGGTTCCTCGTTGAATGTAGTTCTGACATCTTCATCACCACTATCACTTGGTATATGAGTACTGTTAAACTTATAAAAAGTAACGTTTATATATTCTTCAACAGTTAATGAACTTTTATTGAAAACTTTAAAGCCTTTACTTTTAGCAACATAACCAAGAAAAATACCTTCGTTGGCTTTAGCATCAAATTTACCAAATTTGTCCAAAAACTTTGATGTAAAAAATGTAGGAGTTCTACCAAGCAAAACTTCATAGGGAGTTTTCTTCGATATAGCTCGAATTAAAACCTAATTCAAAATATGACATGCTGTATTTACAAATTCTGCCCAAAAATATTTTTGAAGGTTGAATTAATCTATTTAAGAAGACTCTAGCCATATTGCCAATAGTTATATTGTTTTGCTCCACAATGATATTTTGTTGAGGAGTTCTAGGACAAGAAAACTCATGATAGAAGCCATTAGAGTCACAAAAGTTTTTGAAATCTGAATTTTCGAATTCGCCTCTATGATAACTTCGAATACGAGTAATCATAAAGCCTTTTTTATTTTGAACCTTTTTGCAAAATATTTCAATTCAGGAAGAGCATCACTTTTATTTGATAAAATGAAAATCCAAGTATATCTAAAAAATCTACAATAATAACAAAAGCGTAGAGTTTTCCACCAAGGCTGGTGACTCTACTTGGTCCAAATAAATCTATATGAAGTAACTATAAAGGTCTAGAAGTACTTACAAGGTTGATAGATTTAAATGAAGACTTTGTTTGTTTGTTTTTCTTGCTTTCAGCACATACAATGTCTTTCTTGAAGGTGATCTCTGATAATCCTCTTATTAGCTTCTTTGTTGAGAGTCTTGAGATGGTATCCATGTTTGCGTATCCTAGTCACATATGCCATAACCAGCTTATCCTTCTAAGCAAGAAGACATATTCCTACAGGTTTAGTACTTTCTGACAAATAATAGAAATATATATTATCTTCCCTAACTTCTTCATATTTAGTTTTGCCACTGGATAAATCATTAATAAGACATTTTTCTTTAACAAAATTTAATGCATAACCATTGTCAATTAAATGACTGATACTCATAAGGTTAGGTTTTAATTCCATTATAAGACATACATTCTTAATAATAGGAAAAAAATATTTAGCAATATCACTATTACCAATAATGTGGCTTTTAAGATTATTTTCGAAGGAGACATATCCTTCATTCTTCATTAATAGCTTGCGAAAAGAGTAGCATCTCCTGTCAAATATCGTGAGCACCCTCTATTGAGAATCTATTTATTTCTATCTATTGTTGGTTGGTTGTCACTACCACATTTTCTGACTAAGGATATTTTGGTCATTTTATATTTATTAATTAATTAATGTTCCTGTGGTATATATATTTATTGTGTTATTTATTTATTTTTAGATATTACTTTTTGTTTTGGACTTGTGTTAGTGGATCTAACTAGACTAGACTTGACTCTTGGACCAACATTTATTCTAGTAAGACTTGAGCCAACAACAAGCACAATTTATTAAGTTAATATTGTAATTAGTCAAACCATTAGGATTATAACCTTCCTTCCTTAATTACTTTCTTCATGAAAATCCCATAGGGGTGTTTTATACTTTTCACACTTGCTTGAGGGACAAGTAAGGGCCGGCCATTAGAGGGTGGAGAGAGTCTCTCTCTCTCTCTCTTCATTCATTTTATTTCAATTCTAGATCTAGAATTTTTCTTTTCCAAATTCCTTCATCCCTACACCAATCCCTACCCAAATTCTCTTAAAATTCCTTCTCTACTCACCATTGGAGTCTATTGGAGTAAGGAGGAGGCAAGGATCTACAAGGAGGTGAAGAGTGCACAAGTTGAAGGCTCTTTGCATATATTTGGAGACTTGCATTGGGTATCCATCTTCTAATAGATATAATTCATTTTTTATTTCTAATTAGACTCTAAATCTGTAGTTTAATCATTATGAAACCTCTCATGTACTAGGGCTATCTATAGGAAGAAGAATTATGTTCATAGGAGGCCCATGGAGGAAGTTATGATATATTTTGTGTCAATTATGGGAGAATTATGAGATTGGTACTTCATATGTTTATCAATAGGTCAATTGGACCAAATTGACATGTGTTTGGTTGTGCGAGACTAGTTTCATATCCAAAAATGGATACGTGTAGGCCGCGTCACGATAATTTGGTGATATGTGTTGATTTGGGAGATTTTTCTTTCGACACGGGGGTTTGAGCATATCCCATTTTGACATGGACACGTAGTTGAGTAGTTAGCACTTTATATTGCTCTTAATTATGGTTTTAGACTTGTTTATATCATTTATGATGCATTAGGTGATGATTTGAGAGAGTATCAAGGGTGTATCACAAACGTATCATAGATCTATTGTGATACGGGGGTGATGCACTCCTTGTGTTTATTTTATTGCCTTATGAGTATATTTGATATCCTAACTAGTGTTGGTTCTCTTATTAAGCTAATGTATCAATGATATATTTGTATAGCTATGTATTCATATATATATGAGTTCATTAGATATATATATATATATATATATATATATATATATATATATATATATATATATATACATACTATATAATTTGTATCTTGTGCATTTACTTTCATACATATTGTAGCATTGTGTATCTTGGTATCAGTCACTGTCATATGGTTGTGAGTACATTTGTAAATGGGAGTTGTTGTTAGAAAGAAGGGGGTCAGGTTTTTGGACTATCAAGTGGTATCCTGTCCACTATGGACAGTCGGGTCAGCAGGCAAGATAGGGGTATTTGCTGCTGTATGGAACGCAATAATATGTGTTGATATGGGGTGGGGGTCCTTTGTGCAGTGCACAGAGGTCTGCAGCAGCAGCATCAGCATAAAATATGTGGGCTCGAGCATGTTTCTTTTGAGCAACCTAGTAGCTGACCCATTATTTCAGAACATAGGGCAGCTGTAGTAGAGAGGGGTTTTCATGTGTTTAGTTGTGAACTGAACTTGATGTTCAATTATGAACTGAACTTGGTGTTCAGTTGGCTTGACCTGTAGGACCGTATATGGCAACTCTAGAGGGGGGTGAATATGAAGCTGAATAAAATTACCTGTTAAAATATAATTCTATGGCATGCAATGGTAATCAACTACTAGCAGTTAGAATATATATCATGTGTAAGTGATAATACTAGCAGTGTTATGAATAATGCAATAGAGTGAGAGAGAGAGAGAGAGATAGTAAACTCAAACACCAAGATGTATACTGGTTTTCCTCTGAGAGGACTTGCCCAGTCCCGAGAATCAAGCTCGAAGTTTTATCCACTATAATCAACAATAGTGAATCACAAGCTTTGATTCGAAGGCTTGCTACTTCTTTACACCACGAGGTTTGATCCGAAGTCTCGCAACTTCAAAGCTTGATAGAGAGAGTAACTGATAGAACAAAGTTCTTTACAACTCTGAAGACTCCTAGACCAAGATTGTACTTGGCACTAGGAAGGCTAGGGAGTTGCTCTTTGAGATGAGAATGTTAAGGCTTAGAGGTTTACTCACAATATGATAGAAGATTAAGAATCGTTGAGTTATTGTGTAAGAATAAAGAATTCCAATCCTATTTATAGGGTGTTAGAATTCAGCCAAAATTCAGATGGGGTTTAATTCAAATTTTCAACCGTTGGGCCAAAAAATCAGGAGCTTATTGAACTGGTTGATTTTATACCAAAAGGGTAACTGAGTTCGGTCCGAGTTTGGCACGAGTTTGGCCCGAGTTCGGTCTCTTAGTATGGTTGACTTTGTAAATGAATGTGGCCTAATTTGGTTGATAGGTTCTTTGGTTCATTTGAGTAGACTAGGTATCTGGGTATAGGTATTTAGGATTTGCCAGTACGACTCAGCTTAAATCAGTCCTAGACTCAAATAAATAAAAAATTATATTTGAATATGAAACCAATAGCTGTTGCAGAATCTGACTTTAGTACTGTCGGAGTAGATATGCTTTCCATCAAGTATCTGCTTCATCTGCTTTTTAGATATGATGTTTGACGATTATCAAAACCAGGTTGACTGTGACCACTTTGTGTCAACAATCTCCCCCATTATGATAATTGACAAACTATGCAAAAATACACATAGGTGATTATGATATAGCCTTTGATGCAAGTAATTGAAACGTAGATGAAGATTCCTTGTACGTAGATCTTTCTGTTGAAAATAATTTTTTTAAGAAAAGCTCCCCAGTACGTAGATCTTTCCTTTGAACTGGAGCATTTGAATGACCTGTAACTTGATATTTCTTTATGACATGATTAGGTGCAGATATATCAACCAAATATATCACAATTATTCATTAACTATAATCGAACTATTTTTTTTATCACATTTTATCATTTCTCCCCCTTTGTCAATATATCACAGTGGGAAATAAAAAACTCCCCCGTAACGAGTGATTATGACAAATTAGAAAAAGATAATTTTACCAGAACATGTATTGTTTTAATCAGAATAAGTAACAAGACAGACAAATATTTAGATGCAAATAACCAAAATAGCATAAAAGTTTTACGAATATTTTAAGCAAATATTTCTAGTACACTGAAATAGAAAAACTAATACATCTACATTGCCACAAGAAATTATCACAAATCATCATCAGCAGGTGGGTGATCATCAAAGTATGCTCCAATAGGGTCAAAGTATTACTGAACAAATGGATCATCGATCCTGTAGCCTGAGGGGGAAGGATCATGAGCCACTGGGTAAAGTTCAGTAGGATGATGGGCTAGGTGATAATAGAGATCTGCTAGGGAGTTGGCTAATGTGTGGGCCTGGATAGTAGTACGATAAGACTGGTCGTGAAGCCGAATGATAATCATAGTGTTCTGCTCCTGGTATTGAGCAGCTATCATCTCGTTTTGCAACCTGAATTGCTCGCAAAACATCTCTTGGATCGAGTCCAAGGTAGCTTGCTGTGCAGAGGATGATGGAGTATGAACAGAAGAAGCTGGGGCTAGATCAACTGGTGCATCAGAATCTGATCTGGATGAGTCTTCCTCATCAGGAATAAGAGAAATAGGCTGATTCCTGCGGGCTTTGGTTAGGTAGGCTGGCTTAGATAGTAAGTGGGTTCTTCCATAGGAATGTAGAAGTGCTCAAAGATGAGTGGTAGATACATGGCATAAGGAAGTTGGCATTTGTGTTTACAATAGTCAATCATCTACCGAATCATGGTCTTAGGAAGGTAAAAGGGAGTAGAAGTATATAAGTGATACAAAGTAGACATCTCCCTATAGGTCACATCATCTTTGGACGTTTGCTTTGGAATGGTAGCAGAATATATAATACGGTAAAGTTCATAAAAATATTGGTTAAAATAACGAGAACGAAACTTTCCGTCAAGATAAGGATGAGGGGCGTAAAGTATGTCCCTGAAAGAATAAAGAGTGATGTCATCTCTGAGATTGAGTTTGTCGATCTCAACTAGAGCATCCCCCTCGATTGGGATTCCATGAATTTTACCCAAAGTTGTATCTTCAAATTCAATATCGATCCCACCTACTCTCGAAGAGATAGACCATTGATCATGAGATAGATTACAATAAAACATACAAATATTATTCAAATATATGGGTTTTCTAGTTTTGACTAGACGATGAAGATGGAATTCTACAAGTTTCGGTTTTTGGGCATAAAAAGTAGTAAAATTAATAGGATTTCCCTTGAAAATATTCCTTTGCACAAAATCATTGAACCATAGATTTGAGGTATTAATAGAAGTGAATATAAAGTCATCATATTCTCCTGGGTTTGGAATATTAAGAGAAAATAAGAAATATATAGCATCATCACTAGAGGGTAGAGAAGAGGAAGCTTCATTTGCTTTACTCTTATTTTCCCCAAATTTAGGAGCCATGAATTAGGGTTGGATAATGTGAAGATTGTACCTTAAAAAGATTGAAGGGGGTGAAGAAGAATCTCACCAAGAGCCTTAGATCTCAAGTTGAGAGAGAAAAATCCTTTGTGGAAAGAAATCAAAAACTAGGGTTTTAGAGGAAAGGGTTTATTTTCGGTTTGGAGAAGAAGGTTTTTGGAAGATGAAGTAATAAGATCAAATCCGAGACTGCTATTGTTATATAAAAATACTTGAACCGAATTCGGAACGAGTTCGGACCGAACTCTGTCCGAGTTCTGATAGCTCAGGGTTTAAAAAAAAATTGTTTTTAGAAAGATATAAAAGTTATATGAAAACATATAGGTGATCTCATAATAATACAAGTATAAAATATATGAGGTCTATAACTATGACAGTCTATTATTAGTCATTGCTTTTAGATAAGTCATTTAAAAGAATTTATATGCATTCATTTACTGAATGAATTATAATTGTATTTAGGAAACGTTTGTAAATTGGTCTTTGTATATCATTACTTAATAAGGTATTTTTGTAAT
Organism: Iris macrosiphon; assembly: GCA_036927795.1. Classification (NCBI taxonomy): domain Eukaryota; kingdom Viridiplantae; phylum Streptophyta; class Magnoliopsida; order Asparagales; family Iridaceae; genus Iris; species Iris macrosiphon. Next base: position 152,466,980 of record JAYESA010000013.1, on the reverse strand, counting down.
TATTAATTAGCTGTAGGGGCCGGTTCCCAGCTAGCGGTGGTTCGAAGACTCTTAAGTACCGTGTTGCTTAAGGCTGTTTATACCTTGTTAACAGAAGGACCCTTTAGGCTTTTTAACAATAATTTCTATACCTTTAGAGCATAATATTGAAGAATTATTTAACAAGAGTTTCTTCGTACACAGTTTTAGGAACAATTATACTGCTATAGATAAGAAAATTTGTGTTACCATAATGACTTAATAGTCATGTTCCGTGTTGGTGCAATTGCCATGAGAATATCCATTTGGCTTTTGCAATCACCAACTTTCTCCTTTATTACTACGTTTTGCCACAAATTGTTCCACCTATATGATTAGAACAAGATTTTGGTATCTAGGATTTGGATCCATATTTGTTAGCATTAGGAATCCACTTGTATATATTCATATCAACCAATTTTCTAGCCTTACACTGATGTGTATTGTGTCCTTTTAAACCATAATAATGACATATAGCATAGGCATTTGTGTTGGGTATAGAAGGATGAGTATGTGAAGTGGTGTGATGTGTCTTGCGTGGATATTTGTAATAAAATACATGATTATGTGAAGTATGTTGTGTTATACATGGATGATAGTATGGAGCATTTGGTTTGCTTGCTTGTGTCTTGTTGTGAGTGCTCTTTTGTTTAGCCATGTATCTCGTATTAGACTGAATAGTAGGTTGTACGACCTGCTTTTCCAATCTAATCTCTAACTTTTTAGAGGTGCCATATAAATCATCATATTTGGCAGTAAGAGCATTTATCTTAAGTGAGGCATTCGAGTACTTCTCTTTTTTCTGTTTTAAGTTCTCCTTAAGTTTAGCATTTTTTTAATTTTTTTCATCAAAGCAGTCAAGAGCTTCTTGTAGGCTGAGCTTAAGTTTGAAGATTTTAATTGATTCATCAGAAGATGAGTTTTCTCTAGCTTCCTTATGTAAGCAAATAAGCTGATCATTTTTAAGATGATAAGATTTGATATCTTTTCGAGCTTGCTTATAGTTATTTCTAAGCTTATTATAGTCTTCAAATAAATCATTAAAAGCATTAGACAATTTATCATACGAAATATCTTTTGCTAGTGAGTCATCTTTTACCTTGCTTACCATTAAGCACAAGTTTGTCATATGTTGAAGGTTTTTGTCATTCTCGTACTGGATGCTTGCATTGATTTCTAGACTTTTACTTGGGCATAAGTTTGCAACATCTTCTTCCTTGCTGTCATCATTGTTGCATTGAATGTCTGCATTTTTCTTTGTACTTGTAGTTTCGTCATTTTGGTACATGCTTGCAACATCATGATGTTCTTTTTCAACTTCTTTGTTGTCTCCATAGGTTGCTTCCAGCATTTTTCATATCTCATATGATATTTTGCACTTGGAGATAAGTTTGAATTTGTCTTCTTCTAGAGTATACTAGAGCATGTATATTGCATTTGTATCATCGCTTGCTGCTTTCTTGTCATCTTCGGTATATTAATTATCTGCTTTATCAACTCTTTTATAACCATTAGTAACATAAGTCCATAAGTTAAAGCCAAGAGATTTTAGAAAAGCACACATATGTATTTTCCAAAATCAATAGTTACTGTTGTTAAAAACAGGTGGCTTAACAATGAGTTAACTTTCACCATTGATGAGAAAAAGTGATCGTATTGTTGCCATGTGTTATACTCTTTGGATGTTAATCCGGTAATCAAGAGAACTTCCCCTGATAACAATTAAGGAGCAATTGGTATGAGCAATAGTTCCTGTATAACGAGTAATTGTTCTGATACTAATTGAAGGAGTAATTGGAATTAGAAACTAAATAGGAGACTACCTGCTCTGATACCAATTCTAGAGCAAATGGTATTAGTAAAAGTTCTAATATAAGAGTACCAACTCTTATACCAATTGAGGAAGTAATTAGGATTAGAAACTAAATAAAAGATTACATATTTTGATACCAGTTGTAGGAGCAAATGGTATCAGTAAAAGTTCTACTATAAGAGTACCTGCTCTGATACCAATTGTAGAACCGTATATGACAACTCTAGAGGGGGGGTGAATAGAGTTTATATATACAGCGGAATAAAATCACCTGTTAAAATATAATTCTATGGCATGCAATGGTGATCAACTACTAGCAGTTAGAATATACCTTATGTGTAAGTGATACTACTAGTAGTGTTATGAATAATGCAATAGAGTGAGAGAGAAAGCAAACGCAAACACCAAGATGTATATTGGTTTCTCTCTGAGAGGACTAGTCCAGTTCCTAGAACTCAAGCTCGAAGTTTTATCCACTATAATCACCAATAGTGAATCACAAGCTTTGATCCGAAGGCTTGCCACTTCTTTACACCACAAGGTTTGATCCAAAGTCTCGCAACTTCACAGCTCGATAGAGAGAGTAACTGATGGAACAAAGCTCTTTACAACTCTGAATACTTCTAGACCGAGATTGCACTAGGCACTAGGAAGGCTAGGGAGTTGCTCTTGGAGATGAGAAGGTTAAGTCATAGATGTTTACTCATAATAAGATAGAAGATTAAGAATCATTGAGTTATTGTGTAAGAATAAAGAATTCCAATCCTATTTATAGGGTGTAGGTAAACAAAATTCGTCCAGAATTCAGATGGGGTTTAATTCAAATTTCTAACCATTGGGCCAAGAAATCAGGAGCTTATCGAACTAGTTGATTTCATACCAAAAGGGTAACCAAGATCGGTCCGAGTTCGGTACGAGTTCAGCTCGAGTTCGGTCTCTTAGTATGGTAAACTTTGTAAATGAATGTAGCCTAATTTTGTGGATAGGTTCTTTGGTTTATTTGAGTGGACTAGGTATCTGGGTATAGGTATTTAGGATTTGCCAGTACGACCCAGCTTACATCAGTCCTAGACTCAAATAAATAAAATATTATATTTTAATATGAAACCAATAGTTGTTACAGAGTCTGACTTTAGTATTGTCGGAGTAGATATGCTTTGTATTAAGTCTCTGTTTTATCTGCTTTTTACATCTGATGTTTGACGATTATTATAATCAGGTTGACTGTGATCACTTTGCGTCAACAGTACCAACCGGGATAATACACTAGTGAGGGGTGAGTGTTCAGTTAGCCACAAATGCCACAAATGCATCAGGATGATGAGAGAAGCAGCTATAGGACTGGGCATTAGTTTACTACCGAATGATAAGTTAGTATATGTATCAGTTAGTGAATGTTAGTTATCAGTTAGAGTATTAGAGTTAAGTTATTAGTTAGTAGCAGTTAGTTTAAGACATTAGGTACTTAGGTTAGTATGTTTATATATATATATATATATATATATATATATATATATATAGTTAGTTAGTTAGTTATGGATTATCTTTAGTTGGTACACAAGGTAATGATAGGTAATGGAGCTGACTCAAGGTATTGGGTCAAGAGATGGGTTTAGATAGTATGATACCAAGTTGGCTCAAAGTCAAGGTATCCAATAGTACTAGTTTAGCTATGAATACTAGTATATATTATATTTGTTTATAGTATATAGTATTTTTATATAAAAGATATTACGTATTCTACGATACAATATAGTATTGGTATCCTAATATATCTAGTATAGCCTAGATATATAGTGTATGGATCCAATATCCTAGAAATGGACTCATACAACCTAGAAATAGTTAGTTTGACAAAATATTTTGACTAAACTTGACCTAGATTGATTGTTGTGACCTAGTTGGACTTAGAGATGACTTTAAGACCTAAAACTTGACTAGTTTAACTTGTTATCATTCTAAAATCTTGTATTGATGTAATATTCCATATTTAGGTCTTCGAGGCACTTTTTTGGATATCTTTGATACTGTTTACTGGATTTCAGGCGAGTACATTCTCTGATAGTTTCTTGTTTTTGATATCCTCTATGTTTCTTGTATTTAGTATAGATATCCTTGATTTTCTGACAATTGGTTACACGGATTGGTATCTTCGGGATCCCGTCATGAGATATTTTTATTTCTTTGTTTCCTGTGCATGTCCTGTGATTCCTGTGCATGGATGAGATACTGTTCCTCAGAATGTTAGCCCCCTGCTCTGTCATTCATGTGTCGTAGCGTGTCATGGTTGGATCCACTATACCAGTCGGGGACGGGGAGTGTTAGTGTAGATATGTGATCATACCCTCCCTGTACAGTTCATGTATTCCTGTGAGTGTTAATCATATACCTCACGTACGATTAACCAGACCATATTTCATATATGATGTTCATATCTCTTATATTTATTCCTGTATTTCTTTATTTCTGTATATTCTTTCCATGCTCTATTCATCTTGTATATGCTCTATATTTACTGATACATAGTTTTTATCATTTATTGGAACTGCTGTTAGAGGTGTACTTTGTCTAATCCTGACTGGATATTTTTTCCCAGATGACACTGAGGAGTGGTATCCCACTCATTACGGGCCTCAGGACATAGTTGGCTTAGAGCTAGAGACAGTGGCTCTGGAGGGACTCATCCCAGTTGAGACAGATGATACTTTATCTATAGCTCAGTAGATTGGTTTATATTATACTGGATTTGTCTCTAACTTTGACTGTTAGTCTTATATTATATTTGGTGACTAATTAGATATTATTTCTGTCTTATGATTTGTATCTTGAATTTTCAGTTCCTTATATCATATTCATGCGTTGTTCTATCTTATTGTCATGCCCCAGTCCCAAAATACGTAGGACTAGAATACGTAACACGCCAGCCATATGTATATGAACTCCAATATATGGAAACCATACACACACGTACGCTGTACATAAATATCAAATCCACCAGTGATAATATACTGTCAACAAGTCACACGCAATCTATATCTCATCCACAGCACAAATAAATAAATAGGAAATAAATAACTGAATCTCAAAGATGAAGTCTCAAAGTATGATAGTCGGATGGAAATAAATCCACTGCAAATCGACTATACTAAAAACTACTAAAAGAGAGAAGAGATCAACTCTACTATAAGATAAATGTCTATAAAAGAAATAGCAACTATAATATCTATCAGCTGCGATGGATCAAAGATACTCTGAAGATAAGACCTCCTCAGTCTAGAATGAAGCATCAGGTCCTGGTCCATACTCCTGTGGATACTCCTGTCCGTCTATATCTGAAAAGGGACCAAGTCCTCAGAGGGACATAACAAGATACATATAAATATGCCAATAAAGTACTGAAAATAAACATCCAACGGGTCGTCTAACCATCCATATGAATGCAGTTTGAGAACAACTTTCCAACAAGTGGGCTATCTGGGCAAAAATGGGTTTGGCATGATTCTCTTAGAGATTCAGGGGCCTAAAAAGCATAACATCTTTTGAACCTCAGAGGCCGCCAGGTAAAATGTAGGGGTCATTACGACAACGCATCTCCGGCGGAGCGTGCGGGTTACATAAAAAGGAAAGTGCAAAGGAGCCCAAACGCCTTACTTGTTGTTCTCCCCACCCTATACTCTAAGCATGTCACATCCATGACACGATGATACCTCTAAATAATTTCCAGGTCTACTAGCATGCAAAGTTTCTATCGACAGTTATCCCTATCCGTCGTACGACCTATACGTACCGGTGGCCAGCCGAGTACGCAAGTCCGTGTCCTACAAGTGACTCACACTCGTGTAAGAACAGTGTTCTGGCTAATGAAATATAAGAATGTCTCGTGATAATGGGGTGGTCTCATAAAGTAGGTCTATATGCATTTACATAATAAAAACAGAATACGACGTCACCGTCGTTGCACCCAAGTTATTCTTGGACGCACAGTTTATATAAAAGTTAAAATATATGAACTAAATAAGCAGAAATAAGATGCATACAACATATGAAATATAAATTACAGTACTATGACAAGGTATACTTGCTTGGCAAGCAATCTGCAAAGTGTAAGCGTTCAGACGTCAGGGACACAGGATCAGAAACTAAGGCCTCCGAATAAATATCTCCGAATGCGGAAATAAACATCACCAACGTTTCCAGAATTAGCGAGATAGCTAGAAAAATACTACCCTTTCATCCAATTTGGACACAGGGGCAAAACGGTAATTTTGGGTCAAAACGGGGTCCACATGTGGCCCACTTTGCACCGAAAAGCGTGCCAGGGGTAAGGATCTCTAAATAAGACAAATTATAGGTCAAAAAAATTCTAAACGTCATTACGAACTCAACGGTATATCCAATTTTGGATTCTAGTGAGCCGAACACAAATTCGCCTAAAAAGTCAACCGTAGGGCCCGCAAATAGGTGACTTGGTCAACTGTCTCAGAATCGCGTGAAACTTGGGTCACAGGACCAGCGTGATACCACAAATCCAATGGCCCAAGTTTTGTCATATTCTGACGAGAGTACACTAAATGGTGCGGTATTTTACAAAAGTCGCGATACATGGACTTTTTATGGATACAGGTTGATTCCGACGCGCAAATATGTCTGAATCAGTTTCCGTAAAAGCCTACACGTCTGGGCATACCATACGCTCCTTTCGGTGCAATTTGTACGCGATTGGACGGTCCTGTTTGGCAGGTCGCACTCTGTATCACAAAATTTGAAGGTTTCAAAAATAGTTTTTCATGATTTTTAACCCAATTTAATTTTGCATATAACACCAAATAAATTAATCTAATTAACAGGAAATTATCTTATTTGTATGGTCTTCATATAACAAAAAAAAAATCTAAGTTTGGATCTCTGTGGTGGGAGATACGAGTCCTTAAACATGGGTCATCACAATAATTTTTCTGAAATTAAAGTTATGATTTTTCTCCAACTTGGTCTCGGTTTTCACCAGGGTTACGCGCTGATCGAAGAAAACTAATACATATAGTTGGAAGAGGGATAGGTCATGAACATACCGGTGAAGACGGGTTCGAATTCGGTTGCGAGATGAAGCGGGAATCAGGGCGTAAAGTCGAGTACGCTGCAGTCAATCCTGTCACGGTGCTCGCGCAGGAGGGGGACGTGGACGGCGGCTGTGCGATCTCTGGCGGCGGCGCGGTAAGGTGGTCGGTGGCGGTAAGGTCGTGGAGGTCGGCGGCATATTAGGGATTAGTTTTAGGGTTAGGGTTAGGGTTTTAAGATGTTACATATATATATATAGAGCATAGAAGGAACAGGGGGGGTCGAGTATTTTCCGCGGGTGTGGGGGTTTGGCTTAGGCTTAGTTATTAAGCGGTAAGTGGGGTTAAGGGAATTAGTTTGCTAGGTTGGGATTTAGGTTATTTAAGGGAACTAGCTGTGGCTTAGGAAAATAGTTGTAGGATTTTAGTCTTAAGGCTTAGACTTAGTTAATGATTATTATTATTATTATTATTATTATTATTATTTCCTTTTTTTCAATTCTTTTATATTACTTATATATATATATATATATATATATATATATATATATATATATATATATATATATATATATATATATATATATATATAATTTCAGAAAATTATATTAGTACATACAAATAATCTTTCATCCATCCACAAGGTCTCCTACATAAAATAAAATAAGGTAAAATAATAGTTTTGCTCCATGAATATCTAGCTAAATATTTATCTAGTAATTAAATTCAATAAATTCTAATTTTTTCAATTAACTAAGAAATACTACGACTAAATTAAATGGATAATTTAATAGTTATTATGTTTTAAAATTAGGGGTTTTACATTCTACCCAACTTATAAAAATTTCGTCCTCGAAATTAAAACTATGCCACGATAGAAAGTTAAGGATGGTATAAGGTAGAAATAAACAAAGCAAATTCATACCTTGGTCTACGAATAGATACAGAAAACGTTTGCGCATGTCATCCTCGCGCTCCCAAGTTGATTCTCCATGCTTCCATGCCACGCGGACCAAGAGAATAGACTGGTTCCTCAACGCTTTCTCTCGACGATCAAGGATTTCTATGGGTTGCTCTTGGTATGACAAGCTTGGCCCAATGGTGATCTTAGAATGGTCGAGAACATGACTGTTATAAGATACGCCAATTCTCTGTCTCAACGGTGTTGACTACCAATTCTGGTCCTAGAATCTGACGTTATCCCATGTCACTCCAACACACGGGAGACCTACACTTTCTTCCATACAATGCTTCAAACGGAGCCATCTGGATACTCGCTTGATAGCTATTGTTGTAAGAAAACTCCACAAGATGTAGGTGGTCCTCCCATGATCCTCCAAAGTCTAACATACAAGCCCTCAACATATCTTTCAGTGTCTGAATAGTACGTTCGGACTGCCCATCTGTCTGCGGGTGGTAAGATGTACTGAACTTCAGACGAGTTTCAAGACTCTCTTGCATATGTAATCCCCCTGATTTTCAAAGAATTTTAATTTGGATTTTTAGAATTTTCTGGAATTTTCCAGGATTTTTCTGTAATTATATACCAGGGTTTTAATTATTGAAGGATTTTTAATTGATATTAAATGGTATTAAAATATTATGAAAATAATATTTTATGGTGTAAAACAGAAAACCTGACATAGGGTATTTTTCCGGAAATTTATTGGACTCCGGATGAATTTTTAAAGCCCTAAATACTAATTAAATATTAAATCAATTTAAAACCCAAATAAACCGGGTTTATTTAACTGAACCAAAACAATCTAAACCAAACCGGTTTATTTTAATTAAACCCAAACCCAATTCCTTATCGGGTCGGATCCGGGTCCAACCCAGACCCGAACCCGATAGCCCGAACCCGACCCGCAATCCAGTTTTCGGATCGGGCCGGATCCGAAGACCCGACCCGACCCGGCCACCCGTACCCGCTCCCTCTCTCTCCCCCAACCGACGAAACCCGACCGCCTGAGCCGTTCCGCCGCCGGCGACGGTTCCGCTCCGACTTCCAGAACCCGCCGCCCTCTCGCGTCCCCGCCCCTTCGCCTCCGGCCACCGCAACTGCCGTCCCTCCCGCTTCCTCTCACCGTCCGCCGCCTCCTCTCCCCATCTCTACTATAAAACCCCGACCCGCCTCCAGCCTAGCCCTAGCCGGCCACCGGACCCGACTCCCCTTCTCCCTCCGCCTGCGCCGTCTTCCGGCCACCACCTTCCTCCCAGCTCTCCCCCTCGCGCCGCCTGGAAGAGCACCCAGCCACCTCGCCCTCACTCCAGAACCCGAGTTCGACACCCTCAGCCACGCCTAGCCGCTGCCATCCGTTCGTACTCCGGCCGACGCCTCCCGCAGCCGCCCACGAGTGCCGCCTCGCTCCGCCTCCCTCCGGCGACGTCCCAGCAACTCTCCGACGAAGTCACCGGCGTGCAGAACTGACCCTAACCCTAGACGAGCGACACGGACACTGGTCGGACACAGATCCTCGGACACAGACAGAAACCCTAATTTGGACACGATTTGGACACAAGGACTCGTTGTTTTCAAGCTCACTTCAGGTATTCGTAACTTCCTGCTCATAGCTCGGAATTCGATTCCGTAAATTGTATTGCGTAGCCTGTATGACCCTCTCGGTGCCCGGACAAACCGCTCAGGGCATCGCGTCCTGTGGTGATCGCACACCGCGATCCAAAAACAGGAAAAAACCAGACCCTGTTTCACCCCGGAATCGAGTACGCCCCGCCAATCGGGACGACTTGGTCACGTGCGGTCTTCACCGTTACGTCAGCGTCGTTGATACGGACGTGTGGGCTTTCGCAGAAGCTGATTCGGATGTGCGTGCACACCGAAATCAGTGCGTATCCGCGGACACCGTCCCGTATCCGTACTTTCTGATTCTCGCTGTAATTTAGTGTACACAAGTCAGATCGAGACGAAACTTGCGCCATCGGACTCGTAGCAATACGCTGGTCCTGTGGGTCAAGTTTGGTTCAATTCTGAGAACGTTGACAAAATCGTGTGTCGTGGGCCCCACAGGCTCCACCCGACGGGCGATTTTGAGAACGGCTCATCGGAATCCAATTCTGGAAGTTCCTTTGGGTTCGTATCATCGTTCCTGACCTGTTGACACTAAGTTGGACTGATTCTGAGACCTTTGACCCTGACACGTTTTTCGGTGCAAAGCGGCCCACATCTGGACCCCGCCTTGATCCGAAAATGACGTTTTTGCCCTTGTCTCCAAATTGGACCCAAGGACAGGTGTTCCTAGCTGATTGAAGTGTTCTGAATCTGATGGTGATGTTTGTTTCAGCAGCCGGAGTACTGCCTACAAATCCAGCTATTGACAGAGCTACATTTGAAACAGGAAATCCAGGCAAGTGTACCTTGCCATTAAATGCAGTATTTAATTCATTTTGAATCTCTTGCTCTAATTTCTGTGACTGTGGTACTTGCCCTATCAAGTAAATTATTCCCAGGACACCTGACACAAGCATGATATAGAATCTTCCTGATTATTCAAGGGGGGTTTGTATAAGATATAGATTTTATGATTTAAGCTTTAGAACTTAATAAATGACTGACTGCATTAGTTTTAATCTTGCGTAACATGAACATTGAGATCTGTGACGTGAGATTCATTGGGTGGGGAGAGTATTATCATATCAAGGCTGATTATATTATATATATATCTGGTTATCTGGAAGTGTCCTAGTCTCTGACACAGAGCTTTGGCACCTGTACTGGCCCTTCGAGAATCACTGCTATGGTTTCTTATCACTGATCCTGTAGTAGTCTCAGCCTGAGTATGAATAATAACTCTCACTTGCATGATCACTTAGCTAGTTTTAATTATTTAACTGGATTTGTTTGATAGTAACATCGGCATGCCACTGTCTTAAACTTATTAATATCTTGTACTTCTCTTGTGTTTAACATTTTGGTTGACTTGCATGCTCATTCACTGTATTATGGCTCGTATTCTTTTGTACCTTGTTACGTCCCGCTGAGGACCTGGTTTTGTTCTCCAGTTATAGCAGACGAGATCTACCCTGAGGTGTACGGAACAGGGGCACTACTCGGAGCAGTACCTGATCCTGAGGACGAGGTGACCGCTGAGGACTTCACCTGAACAAATGCTTCGCCCTGCTCAGTTTATTGCAAATAAACTTTATTCCTGTTTAAATGAACTCTTTATTTCCTGTCTTTGAGAACACTTGTGTAACAGACTTAATATCGGATTGTTCTCCGATTTTAATTACTTGACTGTGGATGTTTAATCTTTCATTATGCTATCTTATATTTGTGGATGAGATTAGTAAACCCTGACTGATGTTATACAGCTTAAGTATGTCCGATGGATCCATTAACTTGGGTTTGTCCATCGGTACATGCTGCTGGCCATAATCACGCGTCCAGTCCCTCGGTATTTTGGGACTGGGGCGTGACATGGTTTTTGTGGTGGCCCATACAGGTCAACGACTTAAATTGTTCGGTTTCAACTTAGGGACCGAACAGACCTGCAATAATAATAGGATAAGTTTTTAGGATCTCATCCACTTGCTTGCAAACGTTCTTGATATCTGTATCGTATTCATTTTTGAACTTGCATCTTGCCTTGACTCCTGTGTGCCTCTTATAGTTTATTGTTGATGCAGAGTAATGAATTCGCAAGAAAACGACGGAACTCCAGCAAGAACACCAATAGGTGATGCAGCCACCTACGGAGAAGACGAAGTGACGCTATTGAGTGGAGATCCCTCTACTCACCGAAGCAGACAAGCAGATCCGCAATCTTCCCGATTTCGGCGTGATGATATTCCACCTCCGCCCCAGTTCACTCCTCAGATGCCTGTCTTTCCACCAGGCCAAGCAATGGACGGACAGCAGATGTTCCAAATGTTCTTCGCAATGATGCAAGCTCAGCAACAAGTCCAAACTGAAGCCCAACGTCGCGAAGCTGAGTACTTGAGGAACAGTCTAGTAAATACACTGGAGCAGGCCAACCTACCAGCTAGACGACAACCGACGGGCTCTATCACAGACTTCCGACAACTGAAGCCCCGTACCTTCTCTGGCAAGGAGGGACCAACAGAAGTGCATGAATGGCTCACCAACATACGGCATCAATTAGAAGCAGCTGAGCTTCCCAGAGAACGTTGGATGACCGCCGTCAGAATGCAATTGACGGACAATGCTCATCACTGGTGGCTATCCGAAGAGACCAGGCTCGGACCAGACCGAGTTACTTGGGAAGAGTTCTCCAGACTCTTTCAAGAGATGTACATACCTGCTATCGCTCGATCCGAACTGAGGGACAAGTTCAACCGCCTCACTCAGGATGCTATGACGGTAGAAGAATACAACGCCGAGTTCATTCGTCTGAGTCGCTTCGCTCCTACCTTGATCCCGACTGAAGTAGAGAAGGCTGAGAAGTTTTTCGACGGACTCAACATCGAGCTACAGAAACTGATTGGATCTGTCGCACCAACTTCGTACACGGACGTCCTTGCTGCAGCTCGACGCATGGAGCGCGTCACCAGGAGAGAAACCAGTCTGAAGAGGCCTTCCACATCAGTACCAGCCAGAGCAAACAATGGAGAAGCTGCCAAGAAACCTCATCTGCATCAAGCATCACAGGGATCTGCATCTAAAGCCCTGACTCTTCCTACTTGTTATTACTGCGGCAAGATAGGCCATGTTGAGAAGGATTGTAGACGTAAACACGGACTGTGCTTAGGTTGCGGATCCAGACAGCATGCAGTGAAGGACTGCCCTGATCGTAGGGAAGCACCAAGGGCGAACCAACAAGCTCTACCAGCACCAGCGGGACCTCAACCAAGGCCACCCTTGGCACATCAAGCAGCACCCTACCAGCAAGCCCAGCAACATCAGAGAGCACCACCTCAAGGACGCGGCCAAGTTTTCACGATGACTGTGGGAGACGTGCAGAACCATGGTGTTGCTAATGCGAGTAAGTCTTTTTAGTTGTTTCGTTTCTAGCATTTCTGTAGATCGTGCCTGCTGGTTCGTGACCCCAGACTTGACCTGATAACCTTGACTTGATAACTTTAATCTGTTAATAATTGATAACCTATTGTTAACCTGAACTTGATAATAACCTAGACTGTTTTACAAATGTTAACCTGATAAGTTTTGAAAAGATAACTGGTTTTATAAAACAGTAATTTTCTAGATTTCCCACATTTGGGAAATTGCATAATTTTTACTTAGGAAAATGATTTTCCTATGTGTTCAAGCCCTGGACCTTGATTTTCTTTATTGTATTGTGATTCAAATAAAATTGGTAACCGTGTCATCTCTGTTGACCGGTTATTCTTTGATTGCGAGGACGCAATCCTCTTAAGGGGGGTATATTGTAATCCCCCTGATTTTCAAAGAATTTTAATTTGGATTTTTAGAATTTTCTGGAATTTTCCAGGATTTTTCTGTAATTATATACCAGGGTTTTAATTATTGAAGGATTTTTAATTGATATTAAATGGTATTAAAATATTATGAAAATAATATTTTATGGTGTAAAACAGAAAACCTGACATAGGGTATTTTTCCGGGAATTTATTGGACTCCGGATGAATTTTTAAAGCCCTAAATACTAATTAAATATTAAATCAATTTAAAACCCAAATAAACCGGGTTTATTTAACTGAACCAAAACAATCTAAACCAAACCGGTTTATTTTAATTAAACCCAAACCCAATTCCTTATCGGGTCGGATCCGGGTCCAACCCAGACCCGAACCCGATAGCCCGAACCCGACCCGCAATCCAGTTTTCGGATCGGGCCGGATCCGAAGACCCGACCCGACCCGGCCACCCGTACCCGCTCCCTCTCTCTCCCCCAACCGACGAAACCCGACCGCCTGAGCCGTTCCGCCGCCGGCGACGGTTCCGCTCCGACTTCCAGAACCCGCCGCCCTCTCGCGTCCCCGCCCCTTCGCCTCCGGCCACCGCAACTGCCGTCCCTCCCGCTTCCTCTCACCGTCCGCCGCCTCCTCTCCCCATCTCTACTATAAAACCCCGACCCGCCTCCAGCCTAGCCCTAGCCGGCCACCGGACCCGACTCCCCTTCTCCCTCCGCCTGCGCCGTCTTCCGGCCACCACCTTCCTCCCAGCTCTCCCCCTCGCGCCGCCTGGAAGAGCACCCAGCCACCTCGCCCTCACTCCAGAACCCGAGTTCGACACCCTCAGCCACGCCTAGCCGCTGCCATCCGTTCGTACTCCGGCCGACGCCTCCCGCAGCCGCCCACGAGTGCCGCCTCGCTCCGCCTCCCTCCGGCGACGTCCCAGCAACTCTCCGACGAAGTCACCGGCGTGCAGAACTGACCCTAACCCTAGACGAGCGACACGGACACTGGTCGGACACAGATCCTCGGACACAGACAGAAACCCTAATTTGGACACGATTTGGACACAAGGACTCGTTGTTTTCAAGCTCACTTCAGGTATTCGTAACTTCCTGCTCATAGCTCGGAATTCGATTCCGTAAATTGTATTGCGTAGCCTGTATGACCCTCTCGGTGCCCGGACAAACCGCTCAGGGCATCGCGTCCTGTGGTGATCGCACACCGCGATCCAAAAACAGGAAAAAACCAGACCCTGTTTCACCCCGGAATCGAGTACGCCCCGCCAATCGGGACGACTTGGTCACGTGCGGTCTTCACCGTTACGTCAGCGTCGTTGATACGGACGTGTGGGCTTTCGCAGAAGCTGATTCGGATGTGCGTGCACACCGGAATCAGTGCGTATCCGCGGACACCGTCCCGTATCCGTACTTTCTGATTCTCGCTGTAATTTAGTGTACACAAGTCAGATCGAGACGAAACTTGCGCCATCGGACTCGTAGCAATACGCTGGTCCTGTGGGTCAAGTTTGGTTCAATTCTGAGAACGTTGACAAAATCGTGTGTCGTGGGCCCCACAGGCTCCACCCGACGGGCGATTTTGAGAACGGCTCATCGGAATCCAATTCTGGAAGTTCCTTTGGGTTCGTATCATCGTTCCTGACCTGTTGACACTAAGTTGGACTGATTCTGAGACCTTTGACCCTGACACGTTTTTCGGTGCAAAGCGGCCCACATCTGGACCCCGCCTTGATCCGAAAATGACGTTTTTGCCCTTGTCTCCAAATTGGACCCAAGGACAGGTGTTCCTAGCTGATTGAAGTGTTCTGAATCTGATGGTGATGTTTGTTTCAGCAGCCGGAGTACTGCCTACAAATCCAGCTATTGACAGAGCTACATTTGAAACAGGAAATCCAGGCAAGTGTACCTTGCCATTAAATGCAGTATTTAATTCATTTTGAATCTCTTGCTCTAATTTCTGTGACTGTGGTACTTGCCCTATCAAGTAAATTATTCCCAGGACACCTGACACAAGCATGATATAGAATCTTCCTGATTATTCAAGGGGGGTTTGTATAAGATATAGATTTTATGATTTAAGCTTTAGAACTTAATAAATGACTGACTGCATTAGTTTTAATCTTGCGTAACATGAACATTGAGATCTGTGACGTGAGATTCATTGGGTGGGGAGAGTATTATCATATCAAGGCTGATTATATTATATATATATCTGGTTATCTGGAAGTGTCCTAGTCTCTGACACAGAGCTTTGGCACCTGTACTGGCCCTTCGAGAATCACTGCTATGGTTTCTTATCACTGATCCTGTAGTAGTCTCAGCCTGAGTATGAATAATAACTCTCACTTGCATGATCACTTAGCTAGTTTTAATTATTTAACTGGATTTGTTTGATAGTAACATCGGCATGCCACTGTCTTAAACTTATTAATATCTTGTACTTCTCTTGTGTTTAACATTTTGGTTGACTTGCATGCTCATTCACTGTATTATGGCTCGTATTCTTTTGTACCTTGTTACGTCCCGCTGAGGACCTGGTTTTGTTCTCCAGTTATAGCAGACGAGATCTACCCTGAGGTGTACGGAACAGGGGCACTACTCGGAGCAGTACCTGATCCTGAGGACGAGGTGACCGCTGAGGACTTCACCTGAACAAATGCTTCGCCCTGCTCAGTTTATTGCAAATAAACTTTATTCCTGTTTAAATGAACTCTTTATTTCCTGTCTTTGAGAACACTTGTGTAACAGACTTAATATCGGATTGTTCTCCGATTTTAATTACTTGACTGTGGATGTTTAATCTTTCATTATGCTATCTTATATTTGTGGATGAGATTAGTAAACCCTGACTGATGTTATACAGCTTAAGTATGTCCGATGGATCCATTAACTTGGGTTTGTCCATCGGTACATGCTGCTGGCCATAATCACGCGTCCAGTCCCTCGGTATTTTGGGACTGGGGCGTGACAGCATGCTTCTCCAAAATTAATATGTGAAACGGGAATCCCTTTCTGACACAATGCTGGCCAGAATGTCGTACAATCTCACGATTTACCTCATGTATAAATAAGCCAAAGCTTCTGTAGACTGGCCAACTCTAAAAGGAAAGAAATAGGCTGACTTGGTGAGTCGATCCACTATTACCCATACTGCATCTCTCCCACTTGGACTCTTAGGAAAACCCGTGATGAAGTCCATAGTGATGTGCTCCCACTTTCACTCAGGAATCAGAAGTGGTTGCAATAACCCTGCTATTCTCTCATGCTCCACCTTTACTTGCTGACATACTAGATATTTGGCTACAAAGCGAGCTATCTCTCTTTTCATCCCATGCCACCAAAAGGGCTGTCGTAAGTCACGGTACATCTTGGTGCCTCTAGGATGAATAAAATATATCGAACTATGAGCTTCTGCCATCAGCTCCTGTCGAATCTCTCCATTGGGAACATATAGACGATCACCATTTTATAATGTCCCGTCATCATGAATGTGCAATCTCGTCTGCTCTCCGGCCTCTGTCCTTTCCTTCAATCTCCTGAATCTGGCATCCGTAGGCAAAGCTGCCTTGATCCTCTCTACTAGTGATGACTGTACTAGCAAGTTGGCTAACGTCCCATCTACTCCGGGTAATATCACTTTTATGCTAAGCTCTTACAAGTCCTCCAATAGTTCCCTCTGTGTCGTCAAGAAGTAAGCTGCTGGTTTCCAGCTTAACGCATCTGCTACAACGTTAGCCTTGCCTGGGTGATAATATAGCTCTATCTCAAATTTCTTTATCAACTCAAGCCATCGACGTTGCCTCATATTTAGCTCCTTCTGTGTGAAGACGTACTTGAGGCTTTTGTGGTCTATATAGATCTCCACTCGTTCCCCATATAAGTAATGTCTCCATAGCTTCAAAGCAAAACCAACGGCTGTAAGTTCTAAGTCATGAGTTGGATAATTCTTCTCATGTACTCGTAACTGCCTAGATGCATATACAATCACCTTGCCATGCTCATCAACATGCATCCCAAGCCTTTCCCTGATGCATCACTGTAAATCACATAACCTCCTGATCCTGATGGAATAGTCAATACTGGTCCTGTGGTCAGTCGCTTCTTCAACTCCTCGAAAGCGGCTTGACACTTGTCGGTCCATATGAACTCTTGATCCTTGTACGTTAACCGAGTCATAGGTGCTGCTATCCTTAGGAAATTCTCTATGAACCGTCGATAATATCCCACAAGTCCAAGGAAACTCCTCACTTTCGATGCTGATTTAGGAACGGGCCATATCTTGACTGTTGAGGTTTTCTTTGGATCAACAGAAATACCATCTCCCGTAACAACATGCCCAAGAAATGAGACTCTGTCCAAGAAAAACTCACATTTACTGAGATTCGCATATAATTGCTCTCTCCTCAAGGTTTCTAGGATGATCCGCAGGTGCTTCTCGTGCTCCTCGTGGCTCTTCGAATAGACAAGTATGTCATCTATGAAGACGACCATGAACTGGTCCAAATACTGATGGAAGACTCGATTCATTAAGTCCATAAAGATAGCTGGAGCAATGGTCAATCCAAATAGCATGACCAGAAACTCGAAGTGTCCATATCTTATTCTGAATACGGTCTTCGGGATGTCTTGCTTCCATACCTTCACCTGGTGATATCCCGATCTCAAGTCTATCTTCGAGAACATCTTGGCTCCACTAAGCTGATCAAATAAGTTATCAATGCATGGCAATAGGTATTTATTCTTTACGGTTACTGCATTTAAGGCTCTGTAATCGATGCATATGCGCACTGACCCATCCTTCTTTGGTACAAACAATCCTGGTGCTCCCCAGGGTGATACGCTTAGTAGCATGAAACCTTTATTCTCTAATTCTTTCAACTGTGCCTTCAGCTCATCCATCTCCTTCTTTGCCAATCTATAAACATGCGACGCTATAGGTGCTGCTCCCATTGTCAATTCAATCGAGAATTCTACATCTCTGTCTGGTGGTAGTCCTGGAAATTCCTCTGGAAAGATGTTTTGGAATTCTAAAATGATGGGATGATAAATAACGTCGTCCATTGCAAGCTGAACACCATAAATGGCTTCTGTGGATCCTCGTGCAAACTCAAGTTCCGGCTGGCCTGGTACCTTAAAAAGAATGCTTCCTCCAAAACAGTCGAAGAAAGCGTGGTACTTGCTTAGCCAGTCCATTCCAAGCACAATATCAAAAGTTGGCATAGGAAGGACTAAGAGTCGGGCATTCATCTCTCTGCCACGAATTACTACATGACACAATCTACAAATCCGACTAACAGGTACAACCCCTCCTCCGATAAAAATTCTAACACAACTAGGTAAAGGTGTAGTGGCAATATTATGGTTGGCAATAAAACTAGAAGATATGAACAAGTGGGTGGCTCCCGTATCAAATAATGTCATAGCAAGAAAGGTAAAAGCAAGAGTAATACGTGCTATGACATCAACCTCCTATTCCATGTCATCCACTTCTAGTACAAAATATTGTCCATTCCTCAATAGAAGTCCATGACTGGCCCTCGTGTACTGATCCTCCTGAGTAGGTAGCGGTGGTCCTCGCTAAAATTCTGCTGCTGCTGGAGGTCGAGGTGCTCCTGGTCTAGTCATCTGCTGAACTGGCTTGGGTGCTGGAAGTGCTAGCCTCTGTATTGGCGGTGGAAGCGCCAATGTCTGCTGTATTGGACAGTCTCTCACCATATGCTGTCCGGAACCACACCTCATATATTATCCCAAACGAGTCTGACAACCTCTTGAAATGTGTCCGTGTATCCCACAATAACTGCAGTGGGGCTTCTCCGAATTCTGGTACGGACCTGCTCTGTACTGATGTTGTTATTGCTGCACCAACGGACATCTGATAGGACCTCCTTGCTGTGTCCTTGCTGGTCCTTGCTGTGTCCTTGCTGGTCCTTGTTGTGACTTCAGTTGACCTCATTTTCCCCTACTGATGGCCTCTTGTAGTCTAGCTTCTATAAATAGTTTGATATAAGAGATCCGGGATTGTGAGCTAGTGTAGTGTTGGAGCTCATGAGTCAGTCCACGGTGAAACCTCTTAGCCTTGGCCAACTCATTTGGTAACAGGGCAGCGCCATATTTACTAAGGCGATTAAACTTTGCATCATACTCGTCAACTGTCTTATTTTTTTGCTCCAGATAAAGAAACTGATCGTACAACGTATCCCTTACAGTATCCGGGAAGTACTTCCTCTCAAATCACTCAAAGAATTGTCCCCAAGTCTGATACGTACCCAACGGGCGCTCCATTGATTCCCACTAGTGATGAGCGTTACCATCTAGCAGTGTCCTTATGCCTGTTATCCATAGATCTGTAGGTAGCTGCAATGCTTCTAATAACTTTTGAGTGTGGGTAATCTAGTTTGTGGTCTCCTCTGGCTCTTAGTGCCTTTATATGGCTTGGGACCCATCTGTATAAAGTTCTTAACTGGAACTAGTGCCTGGGCTGGTACAGTTGCCTATGCAGCCATTCTCTCAAGTGTTGCCAAAAATTCTTGCCTCTGCTCTGCCGTTTGCTGCCTCTGCTCTGCAGCTAGTACAACCGCCTACTGTCTCTATTCCTGCATCATCATTTGGAAGAATTAGAACAACTGTGTCTGGCCATCCTGTGGTGTCGATGAAGCCAAAAAAGTCCCATTAGGTGATGCGGAAGGATTAGATGGAACTGGATTGTAAGTCTGTCCATCCGTCCCTGAAAGTCTAGGAATCGTTGAGGCCTCTCCTTGAGTTTGGCCGTTGACTCCTGAAGGTGTGTCGCCATCCGTGGCAGTACATCCACAACGCGAATCTATCTCTCTGCAATAGGTAGACGAAACGATTAGGAGGAGTACAAGAATCAAATAGGATGCAAGCATTTAAATAGGAAGTTGAAAGGGAAGATAAGTTTTAGTCCAGCGTGGATGAGATCCTATACTCTATTCTTATACGCAGGCTTGTTTGGTACAGTAACATAACTAAGACAATATATTCTAGACCTGCATGGGCCACCACAAAAATATGTCACTCCCCAGTCCCAAAATACGTAGGACTAGGAATACGTAACACGCCAGCCGTATGTATATGAATTCCAATATATGGAAACCATACACACACGTACGTTGTACATGAATATCAAATCCACCAGTGGTAATATACTGTCAACAAGTCACACGCAATCTATATCTCATCCACAGCACAAATAAATAAATAGGAAATAAATAACTGAATCTCATAGATGAAGTCTCAAAGTATGATAGTCGGATGGAAACAAATCTACTACAAATTGACTATACTAAAAACTACTAAAAGAGAGAAGAGATCAACTCTACCATAAGATAAATGTCTATAAAAAAATAGCAACTAGAATATCCATCAACTGCGATGGATCAAAGATACTCTGAAGATAAGACCTCCTAAGTCTGGAATGAAGCGTCAGGTCCTGGTCCGTACTCCTGTGGATACTCCTGTCCATCTATATCTGGAAAGGGACCAGGTCCTCAGAGGGACATAACAAGATACATATAAACATGCCAATAAAGTACTAAAAATAAACATCCAACGGGTCGCCTAACTATCTATGTGAATGCAGTTTGAGAACTACTTTCCAACAAGTGGGCTATATGGCCAAAAATGGGTTTGGCATGATTCTTTTAGAGATTCAGGGGCCTAAAAAGTATGACGTCTTTTGAACCTCAGAGGCCACCAGGTAATATATAGGGGTCATCACGACCACGCATCTCCGGCGGAGCATGCGGGTTACATAAAAAAGAAAGTGCAAAGGAGCCCAAACTCCTTACTTGTTGTTCTCCCCACCCCATGCTCTAAGCATGTCACATCCATGATACGATGATACCTCTAAATAACTGCCAGGTCTACTAGTGTCACGACCCGTACCCAGTATAGGGGCACGAGAGCGTGGGTACGTCCAGCCTACGCCGCAGCATCGGCGGTAGAACGCTGTCTAGGTCACAGTAATACTAGATAACTAAACACCTGTCAATAATATACATCTCCATAATCTCACAATATAACTCAATCACCACAACTATAAGGCACGATAAAAGATAAAAGGAAATGACATAGTTAAACACCATATCTCAAACATAAAGATACTCACAGTCTAGCTGTCCAACACAAGTCTCCAATTAAACTTAACATAGGACTAAAGATAAACTGAAATATCCTCCATAAGTCTCAAGCATAAATAAATACTATCTAAATAGCTGTAGGCAAAGTCTCATCTAGATGCATAGTCTCCTCTAGGATCTCTGGTACATAGTCTGCTTCTATACCTGGTCCGTAATGCGTAGTACAAAAATCCTCAAGGTTCTCTGGAAAAAAATATCCAGTCAGGATTGGAACGAAAATACACCTCTAACAGCAGTTCCACATATATTGACAAAAACTATAACACAATGTAAAGAAATACAAGACAGATATGAAATAACTAGAAATAAGAAATACAGGAATAAAGAATGCTGAAATAAAGTACTGGAACATCATCATCAATAGCATCTGACATGGAATAGAACTACAATTGTACGCAAGTACAAAGAACTGGTATGTAAGTGTATGTAAGAACAACAACTAGAACATGTGGAAATACAAGATCAATCTATCAAGATACATATTAAGAATCATCTAACTAAGTGTGTGAAACATAAGTATATCATGTGATCGGCTTGGGTTATATGACTCATTACATGGATTAGCGATCATCCCCAACAGGTCAGGCTAGCCAGAATATAACAACGATGGGGCATGTAAGGGTAAGGCTGCACCGACGTGAAATGTGGGTGAGCTAATGCTGCATGTAAGGGGTATGATCACATAAGCTACTAATACTTCCCCGTTTTCCCTGCTAGCACGATGGATTCCCATCATGACTCCTCGTGATAGGTCTTAATGATACCAACTCGTGTAAAGAACAGTGTCAGAGTCATGTACGGTACACAACAAGAATTATAGAGATAATCAACATAATGGAAACTGTCAGAGAATGTACTCGCCTGTGGTCCTTAGCTGGCAATACCAAAGTCCGGGTTCCAAGGTACCGTCTGAGTGATCCAACAGTCCTATAGATATATCATAAACATAATACTGCATCAGGCATCACACTAATACACGATCAACAGAATGATCAAGGATTATACTAGGGTCGCGTCTGTAATTGCTGTGCATATAGACAGTCAATGGTACGGTCTTGCCAGTACGTCAGTGTACATATGGCAGTCTACTATCATGCTACATGGTCACAGGTAGATGTGGCTACGGGGTATCCGTGGTCACAATCAAGACATCTCGGACATGTGATACATAGGACTTAATATGAACTAATCTCTCATCGTACTAATTAATTACATTTATAATAGATATGTATAAGTGTATTAACCTAATTGAGCATTATATGGTTCATAGGCATATATATTAACCTACATTAATTATGATTATAATTCACGTATTGATATACTAGGGAATACCTACACATTACTTATACGCAAGTATATAGATATTAGTTGGAAACATTATATATATACACCAATATACCAATACGTATGCAAATACGTATATACATACGTCCCTAGTTACTTGTATATCATCGCAGGAAATGATAGAAATGTGGACAGGAGCTAACCTGCGCTCGGCACGATGACGATTATGAGGCGATGGTCACGAACAGGGAAGGCTGGTCGATGTGCAGGGTCGGTCGTCGAACTCCGGTCGGTAGTGTCGGTCTCCGCGAAACTTCTCGGTCGGCAGCGTCGGTCTCCGCGGGAACTTCTCGATCGGCAGCGTCGGTCTTCGCGGGAACTTCTTGATCGGCAGCGTGTAGCACTCGGGGCTCGGGGCTCGGGGCTCGGCGTTCAGCGCTCGGCGTTCAGCGCTCGGCGTTCATCGCTCGGCGTTCAGCGCTCGGCGCTCGGGGACAGCGGGTGTCCGGCGCTCGGGGGTGTCCGATGAGGAACAGCAAGGTCGGGGGGGTTTGAGATGGTCGGCTGGGGTGTATTAGGTTTTGGTTGAAAAGAATAAGGAAGCTATACTTATGTATATATATGATCATAGTAGACTTTGGGTTGACCTAGAATTAGGTCTGGTCAAGGCCTTCTTGGAATTGGGCTTCTCATGGGTATTACAATGGTTGAAATTTTAATAAAAAAATTGCTAAGATGCATTGGTTCGATGGTCTGAGGCCATGGTTCAGGAATTTTGATGTCGTATTTCGCACTCCCAAGAATTTATGGAATTTACACCTAAAGGAGAATTTGGGTTTATATACGTATCGTTCAACGGAAAGGATACTGCAATATACTCTTGCACCAAGGTGTCTAAACAATAAAAGGTTGTACAAGTTCGACTTATGAATTAATTTAATAAATGTGAATGCACGTGGGGGTTAAAAATTCAAAACGACGGTGAGGTACAACAAATTAAAATCACCAAAAATTGAGAATAATCAATTATCATGCAATTATTTACTCATTAATTACAAAATACAAAAATACCCCTAATCCAAAAAGTGGGGGTGACAAGTCTACCCTCCTTAAAATAATTTTGTCCTCGAAATTAAAATAAACTATCACATTAATCAAACAATCAATTAATGAATTATACCTCAAGTCTCGAAGAGATATGGATACCTCTCGCGCATCTCGTCCTCTCTCTCCCAAGTTGATTCTCCTGGAGAGTGATTTCTCCATGCAACACGAACCAAGGGAATAGTTTGGTTCTGTAATATCTTCTCTCTTCGATCCAAGATCTTCACAGGTTGTTCAGGATAACTGAGTGTCGGTCCAACTTTGATCTCCGAGTGATCTAATACGTGACTAGGATCTGCCACGTACCGTCTCAGCTGTGACACGTGGAACACATTATGCACTCCATCTATAACAGACGGCAAGTCTAGTCTATAGGCCACTGCACCGACCCTTGCAAGAATACTGAAGGGCCCGATGTATCGTGGACTAAGCTTCCCTCCTCTGCCGAAATGAATCGTGCCCCATGTCGAAGAAATCTGTAGGAACACCAAATCGCCAATCTAGAACAACGATCTTAACACGCAATCTAAACAAAACAATCACAAATCAAACCAAACAAATCAAAACAATACGTGAAACTCTAGGGGTCTACGGTGACTATCTGCCCAATGCCGCTGTCTGTCCTGCGCCACTCGTAGTCTGTCTCTGATAAGTTTTACCTTTTCTGCTGCATCCACGACCATTTCTGGTCCTAACAAGGCTCTTTCTCCAACATCATCCCAAGATAAAGGTGTACGATACCTCCGTCCATATAAAGCCTCGAATGGTGACATCTCAATGCTGGCCTGGTAGCTGTTGTTGTAAGCAAACTCTACCAAGTGTAGATGATCCTCCCAAGAACCTCCGAGATCCAATACGCAAGTGCGTAACATATCTTCTAGAGTCTGAATAGTCCTTTCAGACTGCCCGTCTGTCTGAGGGTGATATGCGGTACTGAACTTGAGCTGAGTGCCCAAGCTAGACTGCAGGCTCCTCCAGAAATGGGAAGTGAAACAACTATCTCGATCTGAGACAATACTCACAGGAACTCCATGTAATCTGACAATCTGCTGTACGTACATCTTTGCTAGCTTCTCCGTCGAAGTACCCACTTTGAAAGGTAAGAAGTGGGCTGATTTGGTCAACCTATCCACGATGATCCAAATTGCGTCCTTTCCTCCTGGAGAACGAGGAAGTCTTGAAACGAAGTCCATAGTCACGTGCTCCCACTTCCATTCTGGAATGGGTAAGGGTTAAAGCAATCCCCCTGGCCTCTGTCGATCTGGTTTCACCTGTTGGCACACTAAATATCGGGATACGAAGCGTGCTACTTCGCGCTTCATACCATACCACCATACATGCTTCCTCAAATCTTGATACATCTTGTTGGCTCCGGGATGCATCGAGTACTGAGAGCGGTGTGCCTCCTGTAAAACTTCTTCATGCAGCTCTCCACTCGGCACACACATCCTCGTGCCATGTCGTAAGGATCCATCATCCGCAATAGTAAAATCGTCTATCAATCCTGCCTGAACTTGTGCTCTAATATTTCGTAGAGTCTCATCATCATACTGTGCCACTCTAATTTTGTCCATCAGTTCTGATTGAATCTGCAGTCCCCACATCTGAATCTCAGCTCCTGGAACTAATACCTCAATTTCTAAGCTCTTAAGATCAGCTAATAAGTGTCTATCCGAAGTCAAACACATAGCCATTGGGTACCTGCTCAAGGCATCCGCGACTACGTTGGCTTTCCCTGGATGATACTGTAATGAGATATCAAAGTCTTTCATCAATTCCAACCACCTTCTCTGTCTCATATTTAGCTCCTTCTGTGTAAACACGTACTTTAAGCTCTTATGGTCTGTGAAGATTTCTACACGCTCTCCGTACAGATAGTGCTTCCACAGCTTTAGGGCAAAGATAACTACTGCTAACTCCAGATCGTGAGTGGGGTAGTTCTTTTCATGAGGGCATAATTGTCTTGAAGCATAGGCAATTACTTTCCCGTGTTGTTGAAGAATGCATCCCAACCCTTTTCCCGAAGCATTACTGTAGATAGTGAATCCACCTGTCCCTGATGGCAACGTCAAAACTGGCGCTGTCATCAATCTCCTTTTCAGCTCATCGAATGCGGCTTGACATTCTTCTGTCCAGACAAATTCCACATCCTTCTTGGTCAGCCTAGTCATTGGCTCTGCAATCTTGGAGAAGTCTTGTACAAATCTTCTATAGTATCCTGCTAGTCCGAGAAAGCTCCTGATTTTAGCTACCGTGCTGGGGGTAGTCTATGACTTCACTGCCTTTATCTTCTTTGGGTTAACTGAAATTCCATCACCTGTCACCATGTGTCCAAGAAATTCAACCTCTTCAAGAAAGAACTCACACTTTGAAAGCTTCCCGTACAATCTCTCTCTCCTGAGAGTTTCTAAGACTATTCTCAAGTGCTCTTCGTGCTCTTCTGGGGTTTTTGAATATACTAGAATATCGTCAATAAACACCACTACAAACTTGTCAAGGTACTGGTGGAACACTTTGTTTATCAAGTTCATAAATACTGCTGGTGCATTGGTTAAACCAAACGGTATTACTGTAAATTCAAACTGGCCATATCTGGTTCGAAAGGTGGTCTTCGGTATGTCTTCTTTCTTCACTTTCACCTGGTGATAGCCTGACCTCAAGTCTATTTTTGAAAACACCTTTGCTCCGTTCAATTGATCGAAAAGATCATCTATCCTCGGCAACGGATATTTATTTTTGATAGTGAGGTTATTCAAAGCTCTATAATCGATACACATACGTACCATGCCATCCTTCTTTGGTACAAATAATACCGGTGCTCCCCATGGCGATGAACTGGATCTAATAAAACCTTTGTCTTGCAGCTCCTCAACTTGTTTCTTCAGTTCTACCAACTCGTTGTTGTTAACTCTATAGACATGTTGTGAAATAGGCTCTGCTCCTGGTATCAAGTCTATAGAGAACTCAACATCTCTGTCTGGTGGCAAACCTGGCAACTCCTCTGGAAATACATCCAGAAACTCCGCTATAAGTGGATGCGGTAACTCTTCTTCTTCCGCCCTGGCTCCGCAAAAAGTGCCTCTGCTCCGCTCCTCTGCTCCTCTGGCAATCTCGAACTCTGGCTCTCCTGGTGGTCGAAATACTACTCTTCCTCCGCGATAATCTATAGAAGCATGGTGTTTACTCAGCTAGTCCATTCCGAGTACAATATCATATTTCGGAAGTGGCATAACGAGTAAACTCACGCTCAACTCTCGGCCTTCTAATGACACTCTCCGATTCTTGCAACAATCACGGACTAGGATAATGCCTCCTCCTGTCGTGATCTTGCAAGTTCTATCTAATGGTTCCGTTTCTAAATGATGTTTAAGGGCATAAGATACAGATACGAAACTATCGGTAGCGCCAGAATCAAACAATGCAAGTGCTGGAATAGAATCGAGTAAAATTGAACCTGAAATTATGTCTCCAGCTGGCTCGGCCTCCTCCGTGGTCATGGCGTAAGCTCGTCCTTGTGGTGCTCCTCTCTGTTGCTGCTGCTGCTGAGCAAACCTCTCCTTCTGTGATGGAAGTGGAGGTCCTCTCTGCTTGCCTCCTGGTACAATAGGTGCTCTGGCTGGTCCTCTCTGAGCTGCTCTTCCTCCTTGGCGAGTCTGAATAGCTGGGCAGTCCCTCAGCTGATGTGCTGCTGATCCACACGTTAAGCAAGTGCCCAACCTTTTTCTGCAGATGTCTCTTGTATGTCCCATCTTTCCGCAATACGAACATGGGGTAGCGAGTTGATTATGCCTCTGTGGTTGCTGTTGTTGAGCATGTCCTCGAACTGGTGCCTGTTGCTGGTGTTGCTGCTGGTGTTGCTGCTGGTACGGCCTATGTTGTTGTTGTTGTTGAAAGTGTGGGCACTTGGCTGGTCCTGTGTTACCTCCTGTTGCTCCAGACGTATTGCGTCCTCTCTTGGGTCTAAGGTCCAAGTCGTCTTCGGCAATCTGGACATCCATCAGAATACCCTCAAATGTAGCAGTATGTCGTCCCGAAGTACGAGACTTGATCTCCCTATTCAATCCTTTTCTGAATTTCTGAGCTCTGTCTCCTGGGTCTCGAATCATCGATGGCACAAATCGACTCAATCGGCAAAACTCTGCAGCATACTCGTCGACTGACATGCCTCCTTGGACTAAGTCATGAAACTGACTTTCTAAAGCTTCCAAGGCTACGTCAGGAAAGAATTTCTCTTTGAAGAGTTCTTTAAAGTCCTCCCAAGTAAGTCCTTCAGTGGCGAGTCTCGGCTCTGTACGATACCACGTCAGTGCGATATCAAACATCTGGCTGCCAGCGGCCTCTATCTGAAGAATCTCTGGAATCTGTGATAAGCGAAGATTCCTTTCTATATCTTCTAACCATTCGTCAGCATATAGTATTCCTTCTGTGCCTTTGAACTCTCGAGACATCATCCTCTTAAAGTCCACTATGGTACCGGGCCTCTGTTGCTGACCTTGATGTTGCGGTTGTCGTGCTACTCGCTCCACAGCCTGGAGAGTCATCTCATTAGCATTCTCCATGCTCTCTCTCATCAGTTCGGTCTGCGCCTGGTGTGCTTCTGCTTGCATTCTCTGAGCCTCATCTTGAACACGTTGAGCTTCTGCGGTTACTCTCTAGCCCTCTAGCATGCCCTGCATCAATGCGAACATCTGTGCCCCGTCAGCGGGCACTCTCTGAAAATTGGTGTCAGTGGTGGTGGAAGGTCGTCTGTCATAGTTGGGGCAATCCTCTGTATAGGTGGAGGAGGAATCCCGTTAATTGCAGACACTCCCACACGAACAGGAGATGTAGGAGAATCTCTAGGTATCTGTTCGTCAGGTTGAGGGGTGGCAGTCCTCTCTGAATTGGCTGCTCCCATTCTCATGGATCTAGTATTCGGCGACATCCTGAATACAGATCAAAGAATCAATTAAGGTGATAGATATGATATTATCAAGGAAGGACACTAAAGTGCTAAGGAAGCAATTCATTAGAATAGCAATAAGAAGTTCAGAATTTCTTAGTGTGATTGAGCATACTCTCATCCTAGATCCTATTCCTATATCCTAGCACAGGCTCGTAGCAATACAACTAAGTTGTCGAACTACCACGATATCACATAACTTGCGAAAACCAGACCTGCATGGGCCACCACTAAAAATGTGTCACAACCCGCACCCAGTATAGGGGCACGAGAGCGTAGGTACGTCCAGCCTACGTCGCAACATCGGCGGTAGAACGCTGTTTAGGTCACAGTAATACTAGATAACCAAACACCTGTCAATAATATACATCTCCATAATCTCACAATATAACTCAATCACCACAACTATAAAGCACGATAAAAGATAAAAGAAAATGACATAGTTAAACACCATGTCTCAAACATAAAGATACTCACAGTCTAGCTGTCCAACACAAGTCTCCAATTAAACTTAACATAGGACTAAACATAAACTGAAATATCCTCCATAAGTCTCAAGCATAAATAAATACTATCTAAATAGCTGTAGGCAAAGTCTCATCTAGAAGCATAGTCTCCTCTAGGATCTCTGGTACATAGTCTGCTTCTATACCTGGTCCGTAATGCGAAGTACAGAAATCCTCAAGGTTCTCTGGAAAAAAATATCCAGTCAGGATTGGAACGAAAATATACCTCTAACAGCAGTTCCACATATATTGACAAAAACTATAACACAGTGTAAAGAAATACAAGACAGATATAAAATAACTGGAAGTAAGAAATACTGGAATAAAGAATGCTGGAATAAAGTACTGGAACATCATCATCAATAGCATCTGACATAGAATAGAACTACAAGTGTACGCAAGTACAAAGAACTGGTATGTAAGAGTATGTAAGAACAACAACTAAAACATGTGGAAATACAAGATCAATCTATCAAGATACATGTCAAGAATCATCTGACTAAGTGTGTGAAACATCAGTATATCATATGATCGGCTTGGGTTATATGACTCATTACATGGATTAGCGATCATCCCCAACAGGTCAGGCTAGCCAGAATGTAACAGCGATGAGGCATGTAAGGGTAAGGCTGTACAAACGTGAAATATGGGTGAGCTAATGCTGCATGTAAGGGGTATGATCACATAAGATACTAATACTTCCCCGTTTTCCCTGCTAGCACGATGGATTCCCATCACGACTCCTCGTGACAGGTCTCAATGATGCCAACTCGTGTAAAGAACAGTGTCAGAGTCATGTACGCTATACAACAAGAATTATAGAGATAATCAACATAATAGAAACTGTCAGAGAATGTACTCGCCTGTGGTCCTTAGCTGGCAATACCAAAGTCCGGGTTCCAAGGTACCGTCTGAGTGATCCAATAGTCCTATAGATATATCATAAACACAATACTGCATCAGGCATCACACTAATACACGATCAACAGAATGATCAAGGATTATACTAGGGGTCGCGTCTGTAATTGCTGTGCATACAGACAGTCAATGGTACAGTCTTGCCAGTACGTCAGTGTACATATGGCAGTCTACTATCATGCTACATGGTCACAGGTAGATGTGGCTACGGGGTATCCGTGGTCACAATCAAGACATCTCAGACATGTGATACATAGGACTTAATATGAACTAATCTCTCATCGTACTAATTAATTACATTTATAATAGATATGTATAAGTGTATTAACCTAATTGAGCATTATACGGTTCGTAGGCATATATATTAACCTACATTAATTATGATTATAATACACGTATTGATATACTAGGGAATACCTACACATTACTTATACGCAAGTATATAGATATTAGTTGGAAACATTATATATATACACCAATATACCAATACGTATGCAAATACGTATATACATACGTCCCTAGTTACTTATATATCATCGCAGAAAATGATGGGAACGTGGACAGGAGCTAACCTGCGCTCGGCACGATGACGATTACGAGGCGATGGTCACGAACAGGGAAGGCTGGTCGATGTGCAGGGTCGGTCGTCGAACTCCGGTCGGCAGCGTCGGTCTCCGCGGAACTTCTCGGTCGGCAGCGTCGGTCTCCGCGGGAACTTCTCGGTCGGCAGTGTCGGTCTCCGCGGGAACTTCTCGGTCGGCAGCGTCGGTCTCCGCGGGAACTTCTCGATCGGCAGCGTGTAGCGCTCGGGGCTCGGCGTTCAGCGCTCGACGCTCGGGGGCAGCGGTTGTCCGGTGCTCGGGGGCAGCGGGTGTCCGGCGCTCGGGGGTGTCCGATGAGAAATAGCAAGGTCGGGGGGGTTTGAAATGGTCGGCTGGGGTGTATTAGGTTTTGGTTGAAAAGAATAAGGAAGCTATACTTATGTATATATATGATCATAGTAGACTTTGGGTTGACCTAGAATTAGGTCTGGTCAAGGCCTTCCTAGAATTGGGCTTCTCATGGGTATTACAATGGTTGAAATTTTAATAAAGAAATTGCTAAGATGCATTGGTTCGATGGTCTGAGGCCATGGTTCAGGAATTTTGATGTCGTATTACACACTCCCAAGAATTTATGGAATTTACACCTAAAGAAGAATTTGGGTTTATATACGTATCGTTCAACGGAAAGGATACCGCAATGTACACTTGCACCAAGGTGTCTAAACAATGAAAGGTTGTACAAGTTCGACTTATGAATCAATTTAATAAAAGTGAATGCACGTGGGGGTTAAAAATTCAAAACGACGGTGAGGTGCAACAAATTAAAATCACCAAAAATTGAGAATAATCAATTATCATGCAATCATTTACTCATTAATTACGAAAAGACGAAAATACTCCTAATCCAAAAAGTGGGGGTGACAACTAGCATGCAAAGTTTCTATCGGCAGTTATCCCTATCTGTCGCACGACCTATACGTACCGGTGGCCAGTCGAGTGCGCAAGTCTGTATCCTACATGTGACTCACATTCGTGTAAGAACAGTGTTCTGGCCAATGACACATAAGAATACCTCGTGACAATAGGATGGTCTCATAAAGTAGGTCCATATGCATATACATAATAAAACAGAATACGACGTCACCCTCATTGCACCCAAGTTATTCTTGGACGTGCAGTTTATATAGAAGTTAAAATATATGAACTAAATAAGCAGAAATAAGATGCATGCAACATATGGAATATAAATTACAGTACTATGGCAAGGTATACTTGCCTGGCAAGCAATCTGCAAAGTGTAGGCGTTCAGACGTCAGGGACACAAGATCAGAAACTAAGGCCTCCGAATAAACGTCTCCGGACGCGGAAATAAACATCACCAACGTTTCCGAAATCAGCGAGATAGCTAAAAAAATACTACCCTTTCGTCCAATTTGGACATAGGGGCAAAACGGTAATTTTGGGTCAAAGCAGGATCCACTTGTAGCCCGCTTTGCACCGAAAAACGTGCCAAGGGTAAGGGTCTCTAATTGGGATAAATTATAGGTCAAACAAATTCTAAACGTCATTACGAACTCAACAGAATCTCCAATTTTGGATTCCGGTGAGCCGAACACAAATTTGCCCAAAAAGTCAATCGTGGGGCCCGCAAATAGGCGACTTGGTCAACTGTCTCAGAATCGTATGAAACTTGGGTCAAAGGACCAGCGTGATACCACAAATTCAATGGCGTAAATTTTGTCGCATTCTGACGAGCGTACACTAAATGGTGCGGTATTTTGTAAAAGTCGCGATATAGGGACTTTTGACGGATACGGGTTGATTCCGACACGCACACGTGTCTGAATCAGTTTTCGTAAAAGCCCACACGTCTGGACATATCATACGCGCCTTTCGGTGCAATTAGTACGTGACGGGGTGGTCCTGTTTGGCGGGGCGCGCTCCGTATCACAAATTTTGAAGGTTTCGAAAATAGTTTTTTATAATTTTTAACCCAATTTAATTTTGCATATAACACCAAATAAATTAATCTAATTAATAGGAAATTATTTTGGTTATATGGTCTTCACATAGCAAAAAGAAAATCTAAGTTTGGATCTCTGTGGTGGGAGATACGAGTCCTTAAACATGGGTCATCGCAACAGTTTTTCTGAAATTAAAGTTGTGGTTTTTCTCCAACTTGGTCTCGGTTTTCACCTAGGGTTACGCGCTGATCGGAGAAAACTAATATACAGAGTTGGAAGAGGGATAGGTCATGAACATACCAGTAAAGACGGGTTCGAATTCGGTCGCGAGATGAAGCGGGAATCATGGCGTGAAGTCGAGTACGCTGCAGTCAATCCTGTCGCGGTGCTCGCGCGGGAGAGGGGACGCGCGGACGGCTGCTATGCGATCTCCGGGCGGCGGCACAGTAAGGTGGTCGGCGGCGGTAAGGTCGTGGAGGTCTGCGGCAGGTTATGGAGTAGTTTTAGGGTTAGGGTTTTAAGAGGTTACATATATATATAGAGAGAGAGCAGAGAAGGAACAGGGGGGTCGGGTGTATTCCGCGGGTGTGGAGGTTTGGCTTAGGCTAAGTTATTAAACGGTTAGTAGGGTTAAGGGAATTAGTTTGCTGGGTTGGGGTTTAGGTTATTTAAGGGAACTAGCTGTGGCTTAGGAAAATAGTTGTAGGGTTTTAGTCTTAAGGCTTAGACTTAGTTAATGATTATTATTATTAATTTTTTTTCCTTTTCTTTTTTTCAATTCTTTTCTATTACGTATATATATATATATATATATATATATATATATATATATATATATATATATATATATATAGTTCTAGATAATTATATTAGTACATACAAATAATCTTTCATCCGTCCACAAGGTCTCCTACATAAAAATAAATAAGGTAAAATAATAGTTTTGCTCCATGAATATCTAGCTAAATATTTACCTAGTAATTAAATTCAATAAATTCTAATTTGTCCAATTAACTAAGAAATACTACGACTAAATTAAATGGCTAATTAAATAATTATTATGTTTTAAAATTAGGGGTTGTATACTTATAATTTTGTGATTGAGTATTCATATTTCATTGGTGGCATTATCTACCTTGATGATCATTTTTGTTAGATAGTGCAGTTTATCGAAATAGCGTTCTACCGCCGATGCTGCGGCGTAGGCTGGATGTTGTTCACTACTCGTGCCCTTACACCGGGTACGGGTTATGACATATTTTTAGTGGTAGCCCATACAGGTCTTCGATGTCACAATTAGTGCGATTCGTAGTGGTGCTCGGATTTGAGTGCTATTACGAGCCTGTTTTAAGACAGGATATAGGCTATAGGCTCAGAATACTTAATCACAACTAGGAAAAACTCTATTGTTCATTTCAAATATTTTTTCTTGATATTTGATAATTAAGATTTAACTGTCCTTCTTTGAATACGTTATATCGTGTGCCATATTGATTCTTTTCTTTCGCTTTGCCTTAGGATGCCGCCTAAGACTCGATCACAACAGAGAGGGGTAGTTTATGAAAGATTTGCGACTTTCCGAGGTCCTGCACCAATTACTTCTCCGGTGATTGGCATATAAGTTGCGTTCGGGGGTCCACCTCCAGCCTAGAGGACTGTTCTAGCTGTCTCTGAGGGACTTTCACCTCTACCTTCTATGTCGATAGATGCGACTCAGGTGTTCGCATTGTTTAGCGAGACAATGAAGGCTCAGAGGGCCTAGTCAGAGGCTCACCAGAGATAGTATAACTTGTTACAAAAGGGTATTTAGAGTGCTCATCATCTTGCCCTTGCTGCACTAGAGAGAGGAGCTCCGGTCCAGCAGCAGGTTGCTCAACAGGTTTTCCAGCTTTGGCCGGTTATTATCTAAGACTTCAAGAAGCTGGAACCTCGGGTCTTCAAGGGGATCGACGACATTGTTACACTGATAATTGGCTCAAGAATATCGAGCATCTCATGAGGGTGTCCAGTCTTGCTGAGGATCTGAAGGTTAAGGCAGTGGGACTTCAGCTGTTCGACATCGTCCGCACTTGGTTCAGAAATGAGTCACTTCTTGCTGATATAGGGAATTCTTCGGAGGTATTTAAGGAACTCTTCAAGAGGAAGTTCTTTGCTCGGATGGACATATTAGACTTGTGGAGGCAGTTTGAGGGCCTTACTCAGGGAACATGTCCGTGGAGAAGTACGTCGCAGAGTTCGG
Organism: Iris macrosiphon; assembly: GCA_036927795.1. NCBI lineage: Eukaryota > Viridiplantae > Streptophyta > Magnoliopsida > Asparagales > Iridaceae > Iris > Iris macrosiphon. The sequence continues at coordinate 152,432,060 of JAYESA010000013.1, read as the reverse complement.
ATGGTTGAACCGATTTACGGAGTACTTAGTTAGGAAGATAGAGGTTTGGGCTATCCGCTTCCGCGAGGGTCTGAACTGTGAAGTGAAGATCCATATTCCTTCTTTCTATGAGACGTATTCTCAGATACTTCACGCAAGGTCGAGCGGGAGGGGAACCTAAAGCCCAAGAGAGACTGCGATTCTTTTATGGGGGTAGTAGCAGCGCAGGGCCTGTTAAGCGTCCTCTTCTCTAGTCTGGGCATGTTCAACAGCCACAGTAGTACCAGGCTTCATCTAGGGTGCCGGTTCACCAGGCACCACAACAGCATCAGAGACAGTCACTACAAGCCCCCTACCACTTCTGCTAGAAGCCCAGCCATATTTGGGAAGTTTGCAGGAATATGTTGGCAGTTTGGGTGTATTGTGGCACAGATGGGCATTAGATGAGAAATTATCCTATTTTTCCTCGTCGTACAGCTCAGGGAGCATCTCCAGCTCTGAAAGCACAGGAGAGGCCACCTATAGTATAGCCGAGGGGACCACCTCTTCCGATCTAGCAGCAGCGTTACGCCCAGCACCAGCATCAGGGAGGTGCACCTCAGGGACGAGCGTTTGCTATGACAGTCGAGGAGGCCGATCCCACAGGAGATGTCATCATAGGTTCTGTTCTCCTTGATTCTATTCTAGTTTTAGCATTGTTTGATTAAGGTACTTCCCATAGCTTTGTATCTATTTTTTTTGCTCTAAAGTATCATTTGGTAACTAAGTCTTTGCTTAAGACTTGCAAGATCATGATCGGGGGAGACATTATCCTAGTTTGTGATGTTTTCATGGATCGAAGAGTTACTCCGGGAGGCCGGAAGCTGAGTGTGTGTCTACTTGTAATGCCACTTTTGAGCTACGACATTGTACTCGGGATAGATTTGTTGAGTAGACACCATGATAGTATATATTGCAGAGGAGGTAAAGTATTATTTTGTCCGCCAGAAGAGCCAGAGTTTGAGTTTACTAGGGGAGCTTTGGAGCAAGGAGAAGGCATTATTTATAGAGCTATGGTGGAAGACAAGGAGTTGTCACATCCTTTGATAGCAGAGTTCTTGGATGTGTTACCTGAGAAATTGCCAAGATTATCGCCAGATCGAGATATTGAGTTCTCTGTAGACTTAGTTTCTGGTGCAGAGTTAATTTTACAGCACATGTATAGAGTGAACAACAATGAGCCGGTCTAGCTGAAGAAGCAAGAGGATGAACTGCAGGATAAGGGGTTTATTAGATCCAGTTTTTCACTATAGGGAGCCCCAATATTGTTTCTACCGAAGAAAGATGGATCAATCTACATGTGCATCAATTACAGAGCATTAAATAATCCTACTATAAAGAATAAATACCCGTTGCCACGGATTAATAATCTTTTCGATCAATTGAGTAGCGCCAAGGTGGTTTTCGAGATAGACTTGAGATATGGCTACCACCAGGTGAAAGTAAAGCCGGACGATATTCCGTAGACTGCTTTAAGGACTCGGTATGACTAGTACGAGTTCATGGTGATGCCGTTTGGGTTGACTAATGCCCCAACGGTGTTTATGAATTTGATGAACAAGGTGTTCCACCAGTACCTTGACAAGTTCGTGGGGGTGTTCATCGATGACATTCTCATATACTCGAAGACGCCAGAGGAGCACGAGGAGCATCTGCGGATTATGTTGGATGTATTGAGAAAGAAGAAGCTGTATGGAAAGCTGTCCAAGTGTGACTTCTTCCTAGACAAGGTAGAGTTCTTAGGACATATTGTGACTGGTGATGGGATTTCAGTGGACCCGAAAAAGATCGCAGCAGTGGAGTCTTGGAAGACCTTGAGTTCAGTGGGAGAGATCAGAAGTTTCTTGGGTCTGGCAGATACTACATAAAGTTTGTGTTATATTTTTCAAGGATTATCGAGCCGATAACCAGACTCACCAGGAAAGACGCAGAGTTTGTTTGGACAGAGGGGTGCTAGGTTTTTATAAGGAATTGAAGACAAGGTTGGTCTGGAGGTTTCACTATCTATAGTGATGCATCAGGGAAAGGGCTGGATTGTGTTATTCAGCAGAATAAAAAAGTGATTACCAATGCATCCAAGCAATTGTGCCCTCATGAGAATAACTATCCTACCTATGATTTGGAGTTGGCAGCAGTCATCTTTGCCTTGAAGTTGTGGAAATACTATTTGTACGAAGAGCGTGTGAAGATCTTCACAGACCACAAGAGCTTGAAGTACGTTTTTACTCAGAAAGAGTTAAATATGAGGCAGCGTCGGTGATTGGAACTGATAAAAGATTTTGATATATCCTTACAGTATCATCCGGGAAAAGCCAATGTAGTTGCGAATGCTTTAAGAAGGTATCCGATAGCTATATTTTTGACGCAGGACCGGTATTTATTGGAGGATCTAGAAAGCTGGGGCATTGAGGTGATAGTTCCTAGGTTTGTAATACAGATATAGGGCTTGTAGATATACTCAGAGTTGATGGACATGATCAAGGCATTCCAGTATGAGGATATGTCTCTAAGGAGCATCAGAGCTCAGGTGAGAGCAGGATTGGAGGATGAGTTCACCATTGCCGAGGATTATTTTTTGCGGCATGGTGCTTGATTGTGTGTGCCTAGTGGAGAGTTGTGAGAAGAAGTTTTACAGAAAGCACATCGCTCTCAGTATTCCATGCATCCAGGTGCCAACAAGATGTATCATAATATGAGAGAGAGTGTGTGGTTTGTATGACATGAAGAGGGAGGTGGCACAGTTTGTATCTAAATGCTTAGTGTGTTAGCAGGTAAAATCCGAGAGGAATAGGTCAGGTGGTTTACTTCATCCATTATCCATTCTGGAGTGGAAGTGAAAGCACACTACTATGGATTTTGTGTCCAAACTTCCACGATCTCTAGGAGAAAATGACACAATTTGGGTCATCGTTGACAGGTTGACCAAGTCGGCCCACTTTTTGCCTTTAAAGGTGGGTTTGTCTACGGAGAAGCTGGCAGAGATGTATGTAAGGCAGATCATCAGGATATATGGGGTTCCTGTCAGCATAGTCTCAGATCAGGATAGTTTTTTTATTTCTTATTTTTGGAGGACTTTACAGACAAGCTTGGGCACCCAGCTCAAGTTCAGTACTACATATCACCCCAAACAGATGGGCAGTCAGAGAGGATCATTCAGACTCTCGAGGATATGATATGCACCTGTGTACTAGATTTTGAGGAATCTTTGGAAAACCATCTCTATTTGGTAGAGTTTGCTTACAACAACAGCTGCCAAGCCAGTATAGAGATGTCACCATTTGAGGCTCTGTACGGTCTGAGATGTCGCACTCCCTTTTCTTGGAACGATATTGGAGAGAGAGCCTTGCTAGGGCCAAAGATGGTGGTGGATGCAGTGGAGAAGGTCAAGATAATCAGAGATAGACTTCGGGTAGTGCAGGACAGACAACGGCATTGGGCCAATAGTCACCGGAGACTCTTGGAGTTTGAGGTATAGTTTTAGGTTTTGTTTTGTGTTGATATTGGTTGTCTGTTATATATTAAGTTCTTAAGGTTGTGTTTTGTTCTAGGTTAGAGGTCTGGTGTTTCTGAGGATTTCTCTTACACGAGGCACGATTCGCTTCTGTGGAGGCAGAAAGCTTAGTTTGTGATTCATCGAATCTTTCAGTATTCTTGAGAGGGTCGGTGCAGTTGCCTACAGACTAGACTTGCCACCTGCATTGGAGGGAGTTCATAACGTGTTTTACGTATCGTAGTTGAGACGGTACGTGGAAGATCCTAGTCACGTATTAGATCACTCAAAGATAGAGTTGGGCCCTACTCTTAGCTATCCAGAGCAGTCAGTTGAGATTCTGAAACGGAGAGAGAAGGTACTGAGGAACCAGACTATTCTCTTAGTACGCATTGTATGGAGGCGTTACTCTCTGGGTGAGTCTACCTGGGAGAGAGAGGATAAAATACGAGAGCGGTACCCGTATTTGTTTGTGCCATGAGGTATATTCTTCCTTGTTCTTTTTTTCTTTTCTAGCGGCAATTTCATCTTTGAATTTCGAGGATAAAATTATTTTAAGGGGGGGTAGACTTGTCACTACCATATTTTCTGACTAAGGATATTTTGGTCGTTTCATATTTATTAATTAATTAATGTGCATATGGTATATTTATTTATTATGTTATTTATTTATTATTAGATATTACTTTTTGTTTTGGACTTATATTAGTGAACCTAACTGGACTAGACTTGACTCTTGGACCAAGATTTATTCTAGATAAACTTGAGCCCAACAACAAGCCCAATTCATTAAGTTAATATTGTAATTAGTTAAACCATTAGGATTAGAACCTTCCTTCCTTAATGACTTTCTCCATGACAAGCCCATGGGGTATTTTAGACTTTTTATACTTTCTTGAGGAAAAAGTAAGGGCCGACCATAAGAGGGTGGGGAGAGGGTCTCTCTCTCTCTCTCTCTTTATTCATTTTATTTTAATTCTAGATCTAGAATTTCTCTCTTCCAAAATCCTTCATCCCTACACCAATTTCTATCCAAATTCTTTTATAATTCTTTCTCTACTCACCACTGGAGACTATTGGAGCAAAGAGGAGGCAAGGATCTACAAAGAGGTGAAGAGTGCACTAGTTGAAGGCTTTTTACATCTATTTGGATACTTGCATTGGGAATCCATCTCCCAATAGGTATAATTTAGTTTTTTTCCTTCTTATTAGACTCTAAATCTATAGTTTAATCATTAGGAGCCCTCTCATGTACTAGGGCTACCCATAGAAAGAAGACTTAGATTCATAGGAGGTCCATGGAGAAAGTTATGATGTGTTTTGTGTCAATTTTGGAGGAATTCTGAGATTGGCACTTCATGTGTTTGTCAATAGGTCAATTAGACCAAATTGACATATGTTTGGTTGTGTGAGACTAGTTTCGTGTCCACAAATGGATATGTGTAGGACGTGTCCCGATAATTTGGTGATACATGTTGATTTAGGAGTTTTTTCTTCGACACGGGGGTTTGAACATGTCCCATTTTGACACGGACACATAGTTGAGTAATTAGCACTTTATATTGCTCTTAATTGTAGTTTTGGACTTGTTTATATCATTTGTGTTGCATTGGGTGATGATTTGAGAGAGTATCAAGGGTGTATCACAAACGTATCATAGATCTAGTATGATATGGGAGTGATGCACTCCATATATTTGTGTTATTACCTTGTGAGTATATTTGATATAGTGTTTTTGCTCTTATTAAGCTAGTGTGTCAATAATATAATTGTATTGGTATGTATTCATTTATGTATGAGTTTATTAGATATATATATATATATATACATACTATATGCTTTGTATCTTGTGCTTTTACTTTCATACATATTGTAGCATTGTGTATCTTGGTATCAGTCTTTTAGGGGGAGACTGTCATATATTTGTGAGTACATTTATATTAGTTTGTAAATGGGAGTTGCTGTTAGAGAGAAGGGGGTCGGGTTTTTGGACTGTCAAGTAGTGGCCTGTCCACTGTGGACAGTCGGGTCAGCAGGCAAGATGGGGATGTTTGCTGCTGTATGGAACAGAGGTCTGCAACAGCAATAACACACATCATGTGGGCTCGGGCATGTTGCCTTTGAGCAACCTAGCAGCTGACCTATTGTTTCCGAACATGGGGCAGCTGTAGAGAGGGGTTGTCAAGTGTTTATTTGTGAAATTAACTTGATGTTCAGTTATGAACTGAACTTGGTATTCAGTTGACTTGTACCAACCGGGCTAATACACTAGTGAGGTGTGAATGTTTAGTTAGCCACAGATGCATCAGGATGATGAGAGCAGTAGCTATGGGACTAGGCATTAGTTTACTGCAGAATGATAAGTTAGTATATGTATCAGTTAGTGAATGTTAGTTATCAGTTATAGTATTAGAGTTAAGTTATTAGTTAGTAGCAGTTAGTTTATGATATTAGGTACTTATGTTAGTGTGTTTATATATATATATATATATATATATATATATATATATATATATATATATATATATAGTTAGTTAGTTAGTTAAGGATTATCTTGTGTTGGTACACAAGGTAATGATAGGTAATGCAGCTGACTCAAGGTATTGGGTCAAGCGATGGGTTTCGATAGTGTGATACCAAGTTGGCTCAAAGCCAAGGTATCCAATAGTACTAGTTTAGCTAAGAATACTAGTATATATTATATTTTTTTATCGTATATAGTATTTTTATATATAAGATATTGTGTACTCTACAATACGTTATAGTATTGGTATCCTTATATAGCTAGTATAGTTTAAATACGTAGTGTATGGACCCAATATCCTAAAAATGGACTCACACAACCTAGAAATATCTAGTTCAACCAATTTTTTGACTAAAGTTGACCTAATTTGATTATTTTGGCCTAGTTGGACTTAGAGATGACTTTAAGACCTAAAACTTGATTAGTTTAACTTGTTATCATTCAAAAATTTTGTATTGATGTAATATTCCATATTTAGGTCTTTGAGGCACTATTTTGGATATTTTTGATACTGTTCACTGGATTCCAGGCGAGTACATTCTCTGATAGTTTCTCGTTTATGATATCCTCTATGTTTCTTATATTTATTTTAGATATCCTTGATTTCCTGACACTTGGTTACAAGGATTGATATCTTCTGGATCCCGTCATAAGATATTATTATTCTTGTGATTCATGTGCATGTCCTGTGATTCTTGTGCATGGATGAGACACTGTTCCTGAGATGGTTGCCTCCCTGCTCTATGATTCATGTGTCGTAGCATGTCATGGTTGGATCCATTATACTAGTGGGGGGCAGGAAGTGTTAGTGTAGATATGTGATCATACCCTCCCTGTGTAGTTCATATATTCTTATGAGTGTTAATCATACACCTCACATATGATTAACCAGGCCATATTTCTGTGCAAGTTTCTAAGACGATCGCATGTTGTCACTAATACTCACTCACTTAGATAGTCGTATCCATCTATTTCATATATGATGATTTGTATTCCTGTATTTCCTTATTCTTGTATATTTCTGCCATGCTCTATTCATCTTTTATATGATCTCTATAGTTTTTATCATTTATTGGAACTGTTGTTAGAGGTGTACTTTGCTCCAATCCTGATTGGTTTTTTTTTTTTAGATGACACTGAGGAGTGGTATCCCACTCATTACGGGCCTCAGGACTTAGTTGGCTTAGATCTAGAGACTGTGGCTCAGGAGGGACTCATCCCAATTGAGATAGATGACAGTTTACCTATAGCTCAGTAGGTAGGTTTATATTATACTGGATTTATCTCCAGCTTTGACTGTTAGTCTTATATTATATTTGGTGACTCATTGGATATTATTTATGTCTTATAAGTTATATCTTTACTTTTCAGTTCCTTATATCATATTCATGCGTTGTTCCATCTTATAGTTCTGTGATTGAGTATTCATATTTTATTAGTGGCATTATATACCTTGATGATCATTATTGTTAGATAGTATAGTTTATCCAAACATCGTTCTATCGTCGATGTTGTGGCGTAGGCTAGACATTGTTCACTAATCGTGCCCCTACACCGGGTGCGGGTCATGACATTGGTCTACCTACAACAAAAGTTAAAGATGTGACCCTTGGTATCTACTTCTTCGAGGGTCATTTTGTGTTATTTTTTGGAACCTACTTATAAACATTCATATCAACTAGCTTTCTAGATCTATATTATGGTAAAATGTGTCCATAAGCACCACAGTAGTAACATATACCATAAACATTAAAACTAGGTGCAACTTTGTGAATGTGTGTAGTGGTGTGACATAATTTTCGTGGATACTTGTAATAAAATGCATGGTTATTAGAAATGTTAGATTTGCTTGTGTCTGATTCTGATGTTTTGTCACGTGTCTTACGTTAAACTGGGTTATAGGTTGTACTACCTATTTTTTAATTTAATCTCTAGCCTTTTAGAGGTGTCATAGACTTCATTGTACTTAGCAGTAAGTGCATATATTCTTTGTGCAGCTAAGTTATACTTTTTCTTTTCTGACTCTTAAAGCTCATTAAGTTTTGCATTATCTTGTGTAATCTTATTAATACTTTCAAGAGACTTATATAAACTTAACTTTTAAGAATATATCTCATTCGTATCACTAGAAGTGAATTTAACCTCATATAATAATTGGAACTATTTTATATACTCATTCTGTAGGTTTGGAAGGTCTTTCCTAATTGGCTTACACTTATTCTTTATCTTTCTATGATCTTCTAACAAGTCACTAAAAGTATCAGATAATTCATCAAAAGTAAAATCTTCATAGAGAGAGTTTGTAGATACCGTGTCTACTAATTCCATTAGGCATACATTTTAGTATTGTGATGGTTCTTTTTTTCTTCTTCAGAATCGCTTGCTTCACTATCACACCATATTCTTGAATTAGCATAATTCCTTGATAGAGTCATTCTCTTGCTTGAATGTTCATATCGAACTTTCTTTTTATTTATAGGGCAATCTTTCTTGATATGGCCAGCTTTCTTGCAGTTGTAGCATATATGTTCTTCTTCCTTCTTCTTCTTCATACTCCTTCTTTCGGTTTAATTTCTCAAACTTCAAGAATTTTTTGAAGTTCCTGGATATAAGGGCCAGATTCTCATCGTTTGATTCCTCGTCTTCAGTTTCATCTTCATGGACTTTCTTGTGATGATCTTTGAAGGCGATTGTCTTCTATTTTGGAGCTATTTCCTCAAAGTCTTTGAGATCCAACACATGTGTTATTAGCTTACCTATGAGTCATTCAATAGACATTGTGTGAGCTTATTTTCTTCTACGATTGTCGTCATTTTAGGGTTCCAAATCTTGGTGAGTCCCCGAAGCACCTTACAGATATTTTCATAATTGTTGTACTCTTTGCCAAAAGAAGATAGAGTATTAACAATATCAAGAAATCTTGTGAACATTTGAGTGATAGTCTCATTTGGTTTTATCTTGAGTGCCTAGTATTCTTGTGTCAGTCTGCTGATCTTGGATTCTTTCAGTTGAGTGGTTCCTTCATGAGTTACCTCAAGAAGTTTTCAGAGCTCATGTGGTACTGGTGGATACTCTGTTGAATTTATTCCTGTTTACAACATAAAATAAAGCATTAATAGCTTTAGCATCACGACTGGCTTATTTCTTCTCCAGATTATTATATTTATTATTGGACTTTTCTACAAGGTTACCATCAAAAAATATTCTAACAGGCTTTTGTATCTATCAATAACAATAGTCCATAATTTAAAATCAAGAGATTTCAAATAAACACTCATACGTGTTTTCCAGTACGTGTAGTTGGTACCATCAAATAGGGGTGGCCTATTTGTAGACTGGCCTTCACCATTGTTGGTATAAATATATTAGTGGTTGCCATGGATCTACTCAAGGATGTTAATCTCGATTAAGAGTCCTTGATTTTATACCAATTGAAGGAAAACTCTAGAGGGGGTGAATAGACTGTGTGATAATAGTCCAATTAAAATGTAAGATAATTACCAACTTAAAAATATATGCAGATAAGTACAAAAATATATAATGAGTAATATAATAACTAAGGAATAGTAAATGCTGTAAAGTAAGAATTCACAAATGCTAACACCGTGATGTATACTAATTTTTCTAGTGGAGGACTAATACAGTTTCGAGAACTCTATTTGATGTTAATCCACTATTTGTGAAATAGCTTACACCACAAGTTTTGATCTGAAGGCTTACTGACTTCTTATAACACCGTGAGCGTTAATTCTAAGTACTCGCCAACTTCAAACACTTGAACAAAAACTTGATTTCCAAGGTTTTATAAAACTTCAAGACTTCTAACCGAGATCACACTTGGCACTAGAAGTCGATGGGAGTAGCTCTTAGGAATGGGAAGCTTTTAGCTCAGGTGAAGAATATGAAGTAGAAGAGATAATTGAAAGAGATTGAGTAATTTGGAATGGTAGAATTTTATCTCTATTTATACCTATTCCTTCACGAGCCACCACGGCCTGCACCACCTTCACCCCTCTGGCCAACTCTCCACCGTCGTTGCCATCCCTACGAGCCACCACGACCACCACCTTCACCCCTCCGGCCAACTCTCTACCGCAGACCGCCACCATCACCGACCCGCCACTACGACCACCACCTTCACCATCTTCTCCATGAACCACCACCACCGACTGCCATCATAAGCTGCCGCCACAGCACCGCCGGTGACCCCCGGAGAGCCCCGACCACCGACGAGCACCCCCTACTGGTCGGCCTCCCTTGGGTGTCCCCGAGCCTCGCCATAGCTGAACATCTCCTCCCCGCGGTCACGAGAAACTGCTACTCGAACCAGAGTTCAGAGATCCGAGTTCAACCTCCCCGATTCACGAAGTGATATCTCCCTCCTCGCTCATCCGATCCTTGAACCGATTCTTCAGGTATGAACCCTATTTAACCCGTTTGCTATGTGTTCAATTAGAATATTTAGCTTGCATTCTATTATTAGTAATTATAGGTCAAATTCTTGAGAAAAACTATTTTATAAAACAATGATACTTTTCGATACGAAGTTGGTCCCGTCAAACCGGACAACCTCATCGCGCACCGATTGCACCAAAAGTTGCGTATTGTCAACGTGGACGTGTGGGCTTTCGTGGAACTTGATTTGGATGTGCATGCATACCGGAATCAACGCATATCCGTCGAAAAATACCGTATCAACGTGTTCTGACACTCATCCTAATTTCGTGTGTGCCTATTGTTTTGTAACAAAATTTACGTCATCAGATTCATAGCGTTACGCTGGTCCTGTGACCCAAGTTTGGTTCGATTCTGAGAACGTTGATGAAACATCGTTTTGTGGGCCCCACGGTTCTACATGACGGGCGATTTCGTGATCGACTCATCGAAATCCAGTTCTGGATATTCCGTTGTGTTCGTATCGTCGTTCTAGACTCATAGACACTAAGTTTAACGAATTTGGAGAACTTCATCTCTGGCACATTTTTTGGTGCAAGACACTTGTGGACCCCGTATTGACCAGAAACTGCATTTATGCCCCTGTGTCTAAATTGGACGTATGTATATGCTTTTCTGAGTATCTCACTCATTTTGAAACTGTTGGTGATATTTGTGACAACATCCGAAGACATCTGCTCCAGTTTCCATCTTGAGCTACTACTTCCTTGGCGAGTTCGGGTTCGAATCTTCTTTTGGCTTCCAGAAAAATGTACTTTGCCATCCTGTATTTTAGTTCCAGATTTACTGTTTATTTTATCTATGAATTGTGAGCACTTTGGATCAGAATTATTACTTAGCATCCGGGTCATATCTGGGTGCAGACGTTCGTTGGTAACGTCTGGTATCGATTGATAGATGTTCACGATACCTTGATGTAGCTACTTGGTTACATCGGAACCCTAGGACACATTCAGACACCATCATCGTGCTAGACTTCTTGTATCCTGATACTGTCAGCACAACCGGAATCTGGGATAACTTTAGGGTCGTGATTGTTGATAGTTATTATAGTATGACGAGACTGTTAAATAGAGGTTCAGGTTCAACGAGCATTCGTTGACCGCATTGGGAGGGGAAGACAGTTATTAGACATTTGGGCTACTTTGCATGCACTATATATATATATATATATATATATATATATATATATATATATATATATATATATATGTTTCTATTTATATAGAGATCCTGTATCCCGAGTCATAGTATCACCCGTGTGACTCTATGCTCGAAGCTACGGTACGTTCCGTGTGTCTCTGTGCCTCGGAGCTACGATTTTATATTTGGAAAGCCCACGCGTCGAACATTGTCTTCAAAGTTGCGTCTCACTTAGGTGGTTATACTAGATTACACCAGCGTATCACATGTTTCCTTTCTATTTTATTATGGCATATTATTTTTGTACCTTGTTACGTCTCTCTGAGGACCTAGTTCCCTGCCAGATTATAGGGTCGATTACTGACGGGAGACTGGAGCTGCTGATGAGTATTATACCGGTATGCAAGTATTGTTACTCGATATTTGTATTCATTTCTTCATTGTTCAGCTATTATGATCTTTGCTTATTTTCTGCTAGTATAGCCCAGTATTTGTAGACTCATATTATTTTTCCTTCGAGTCTATTCGGACGAGTGTAGTGTGGGGTGCACACCATGATACATGTTGTCCTTTCTTTATTACATATCCTTGTGGTTTGAGACATAGACATATAGACCGTGTTATCTAGATAGTAACCCTTATTTACAGCTTATACGTATTCAGAGTCAGACTGGAGTCCTCTGGTACGTAGCTGGCCATTGCCACGTGGTCTAGTCCCTTGTATTTTGGGACTGGGGCGTGACACAAGCGTAACAAATATTAAATCATGTTATTTTTGTCTTATTTTACTAAATAGATTATCATGGTGAGTTGTATACTCACACTGCATGAAGCTTGCTATCTGAAGTAAAGACTTATATTTTGTCATTTGCTTCGTCTCCTTGAATATTATGTTAAAAAGTATTCTTGTAATACATGATATTTGGCATGTATAGAGATACTTAACCGTGTTATTCCACTGGATGTAAAAAAATTTGCTAGTTTATATTCTCATAATCCTGTGATACTTATGGTATACAGACTAAGATACATATCCAAGCCAGGAAAAAAAGTTCTAAATAAGATAATAAATTGATTGTGATTGTAGAATAAAAAAATTGGGTAGGGAGAACAGTTCTGGATCACACCAAATAAAATCTGGCAAATTTTAATAAGATAATGAATTAGAACATTGGGTGGGGGAGAACAGTTCTGGATCACACAGTATAAAATCTGGCAATATATATATACCGCAGAAGTCCCGTCGCTCCCAACCGTCGGATCACGCGGGCCCCACGTAGGCCCCATGCACGGGGCCCCCGATCTGATGGTGCAGTGGGGCGGGGCTTCGCGGGGCGTGTATCTTGACCCCCCCCACACACGTATATATATATATATATATATATATATATATATATATATATATATATATATATATATATATATATATATATATATATAAACTGATTAGTACCTATAATTCCTTAGCTAGGCCTTGCGAGGAATGGGTGTATGTCTCACCAACCTGACATGTATCTCATGAATCTATAAATATTTATCCTAATTTGATTGAAATTAGGCGTTTAATTGATATATAAATATAGCTCCTTACGAGGAGGAGCCAGACTATTAAGTATCGTATCCTATCTGCCTAACCTGATCCCTGGTAACGGGATTATTGTCGAGAAAATAGAGCGAGATCCAGAGATTGTTCTCCAAATTGCATCATCATATAGAAAAATTGTATTATGATTGTGATAGTGACTATGAGACAATGAATATGTTTAGACACTTTTAAATCACTGGAATTAGGATCACAATAGTTTATAATCCAAGTTAAGTCATATTTTAGGTTAATAGTACAATACTTCCTTATGATAAATTATATCACCCTCCTATCTGAGTATCATATCATGATTTTCAATATATAACTGTTTTACTTTATTTATTTTAACATTCTTGAACCGAGGACTTGTATATCTTTGATGACCTAGTTTTTGTTTACTAGATGGAAGAATGGCTGAGGAAGAGACACTTTCGGTACATATTATAGAAGAACCAGGAGAATAGCACATGCAGAGGGTATATCATCAGTTTATGTTGTATAGTTGTGTAGTTCCTCATATGTATTATCCTTGAGATAGAAAATCAGACTTGTGAGATATAAATGTTGATGAGTTATGTTTATAGATGTAAATTATTGTCAAATTTATTTATGGTTTTAGTTTGCCCATACTTTTATCCTTGAACTTTACAGGCGACAATCCCGATACAAATATATGTGTATTTGTTTGGCTCATAGTCTGGGTTGTTAGTTACGTATTTAACTCACCGTATTTCAGGAGCGGAACGTGACACATCTTTCAGTATTGGCCCATGCAGGTCTAGCACCAGCCTATTAGGAATACAAGTCTTAAGTATTATAGACTAAGCTATTGGAGATTATAATTCAGTTGATTTGGTTTTAGTCATAGGCTCTAGACCCTAAGATCTTTCATCTTAGGAACTTTCTAGGAAGAACCTTAGGATATGAGTATTGGTTATTGCAGTAAGGTTATATGTATAATATGTCAGTATATATTCTTAGTATAGATATAGGATATCCTATCCATCTGTTGTAGTTCTTTTGTTTAACAACAGATATACATATCATGACTTATATCCAACTACATCTATGTAGTTTTTATTTTTCCTGTGTTCTGCAAATTTATTCTATCTGACCATTCGATTTATTATTATATTATCAATTATTTTGCCATTATGGAAATGTTGGCATCATCTCATATTGATTACTTTATTAAAATTATCTATCTTACGTTATCCATGATTCGATAATTTTCAGTTCTCTCTTAACAATTAGTCAGATGCAAGTACATCAGATATGCTTCACATATTTCAGCAACTTTTAGAAATGATTAATTATCATGCTAGTGCATCACAAATAACATTAGTTGCAGTATTTGAGGAACTTAGACAACTTCCTCAATAAAATAATGGAACTATTAAAGAATTCAGGAAGCTTAACCCAAAAAAAATTGTAGAACTAAAAGTCCTTAGAAAGAGGACTAATTAAAGGGTGCAAACATTGCTCTTAAAGACATGATAGAAATATTTTAAATCCAATTGGAAGATGTGGCTGAAAATTGGTTGAGTACAGAGCATCCAAAATTCTCAAATAGATTAGTATATCGAGAAGAACTTAAGAGTAACTTTAAGGTAGATTTATCCTAAAAGTGGCAAAGACGGAATCATAACAAAGATTCATCTACCTGAAAACATAAAAGTTATACTGTGGATGAATATATATATATATATATATATATATATATATATATATATATATATATATATATATATATAATTTTACTAGATTAAAAAGATTTGCTTCTTATGTGATAACTACTGAGAAAGTCAATGAATACAGATTTAGAGAAGGATTAAAAAGGAAACTTAAGGGCAACATAGCACTGTATATGTGCCAAATATATTCTGAAATAACTAAAGGAACCCGAGGTCAAGAAAGAATTAGAAGGGATAAATAATTATTGAGAATCAGTGGTTGAAAGTAAAATTTTGATACTGGACCATCTTTTTCGAGTAATTAGATGCAACCACAATCTAAGCAGACATTGATGGCATATAAAATAGTTTCAATCATATGAATTTCTATAAGAAGTAGGGTCATATAAAGAGAAATGGTAGAAAATTTTCGTGGATGGTATCTTAATCATTAAACTGTCCTTATGATAGGAAGAAAATAAAATGTGGTCAGGCTTTCTTGTTGAACACAGTTGGAGAATAAAAAGTAGTATAAGGTACCATACTTGTTTTATTCTATTCAGCAACAACCATATTTAAATTTTGACGATATATATTATTTCAAATGTGATACATTTATATGTTTGACTAAGAATTAAAGATCCTTCCATTATTTGAGGAATTGAGGAGGATAGTTGTTAATGATATAGTAAAGAAATGTCCAATCAGTCTAAGAGATAAAATATTTTGACTAAGATTATTGGTATTCTCTTCGAACAACTATGTAGTCATCAAAATATATTGGTTAACTCTAAACAATTATGTAGTAAACATGGATTAAGGATAAAGAAAAATTATATTTCAATCTTGAAGAAAGAAACTAGTAAACTTATTTGAGGTCAAATGAAAAGAGAAGACAGAAGAACTTGATTTGTAAATTCATGGGATATTTTAAGACTTAGAAGCATATCTGAATATTATATTACTTTTCATTCTTGATAAATTCGTTCACACTTGATATTTGAAAACTCATATTCCTTGAATTATTTTCAATTCTCCCATCTTAACTTAATTATTTAAATTGTTCCTTCATCCAATCTTGAATATTATTCTATAATTCTCTCCACCAAATAAGATAGTTTTCTTGAATATTTTCCAAGTAGACACATTTGAAAGTTTTAAAATATTCTTTTAATAGTCATGTTTATATTAATTCAATTGTTGGTTATTTGGATTTCCTATGAAAGATAATCTATTTTTAAATGTATCACTGACCTGGTAATCTAATAACCGATCTGGCGAGGCAGTAATTGCAACCAATCAACTGGGTTGTGAGACAAGAAATTACTGCACCTATCCAGACTAGATTGTAACTATCCGGACTAGTAAGATAGTGAGTACTTGTAACACGATTCATGGTTTAGTAAGCTTACGGGGATCAAGATCACATTTTATATGATCGATTCTTAATACTTGAAGATTAGAATTGAGTTTGGTTTCAAAGTTATTTTCATAAACTAGTTGAGGTAAGATTTCAAAATGTGGAGTTTAATTTATGTTTTGTAAATTAAATTTTTTTTTTCCTGAGAACTTTATTCATAACTTGTTTTCATTCATCATATAGATATTCATGACGGGATATCAAAAGCTGCAGCCATGAGATCTTAATTGCAAAATGGTATCTTGTTTGCAGCCACTCAAAAGAATGGCGACGCTCAATTTACTGTAATGCATTTACATGAGAATGGAAATGGATATGATTATATGTTTTCTACTGGATTGAGACATTTATGTTTTCTGAAGTTTTAAAGCTCTGAAGATTTGAAAATCCTTTATGTATGTAAGAGTTCTCTTAGTTGCTTAAAATTTTCTAAGACAAGTTTTGAACTATTTTACAGAAAATTATTTTATTTCTCTAAGGTGGATAGAAAATTTAGTTTGTTATTTATGTCAATCATTTTATAACCTCACATTTTATTTTAAATTTAGAGAAAATTTTTTTTATAAGGTGGGTAGAGTGACATAGTTATGTTTCAAAAAAATTATTATTATTATTACTATTATTTATATAAAAATATAAGTTTTACGAGAAAATATCTTTACGAGAATTTTTTTATTATTTTATTAATATAATTTCTCGGGTTTCCAAAATTTTAATATAATAATATTAATTATTTTAAGTAAATCTTTTATAATTTTATTTGAAGTATTAGTTTTGTGCCTTATCATTTATGGAAGTGTAATGGATTGAGTTTGATTAGGAGATAATTTGAGTTAATTAAAACCCTAAAGAATTTTACCTAGAAAATTATCAAAGTACCCCATACCAACTTAACCTTAGCTTCCAAAGGAAGCCCCTCTTCTCCCAAGCTTTGTCGGCCCTATAAGGGGATGTGATTTTATTTTTCTTTGGTTTATTACTACATAAATATCATGGATGGATAAGGATGTAAGGGTTTGATAGTTTTAAGAAATGGCTTATATATAAAAGCTAAGTTCCATCCCATATACATAAGCTTTTAACCCCTTCACTTCCACTCTTCTATCCTACCACTATCCTACCATATTCTAAACTTCATTTCCATCTCTATATAAATTTTTAAACCCTAGAAAACTAAGGCAAGTCCTCCTTTCCTTTATATAATTTTATTTTTCAATAATTTTTTATGTAATTCTTGATTTATTTCTATTATGCAAAATAAAATTTATATTATGGATTAATATTAAGTTAAATATACGTTGTTTAAAACATGATTCTAACATACTAGAGAGCTCGTTCACGAGCAGTCTGGTTGGAGGAAGGAGACAGGAATACCACTTATTTTCATAAGAAGGCCTCGTAAAGACAAAAATGGAATCTACTGAAAGGATTATATGGGGACAAGGGGGAATGGAACAGTAGCGATGAGGCTGTGGGGAAGCTGGTGGTGAACTATTATAAGACTCTTTTCGATTCAGCTGCATTCATTGATCATGGCCCTATCATAGACACGCTTGCAAATGAGCTGCCCCAGGAATGGAGGGATAAGATTAACCAACCTTATGACACCATAGAGATTATAGAGGCCCTCAAGAAAATGCACCCTAGTAAGGCTCCTGGCCCTGACGGTATGTCTGCACTCTTTTACCAAAAGTATTGGCATATTGTTGGGCACGATGTGAATAATACCATATTGGCTTTTCTCTCTACAGGGGTTATGCCTCAGAATCTCAATCATACCCTTGTCACCTTGATTCCTAAAGTAAAAAATCCCAAATTTGCTAAAGACCTGAGACCTATTAGCTTGTGCAATGTTCTCTACAAAAATCTCCAAAGTGCTTGCTAATAGGCTTAAGTAGGTCCTCCCGATCCTTATCCATGATACTCATAGCACTTTTGTTCCCAATAGATTGATTACGGATAATGCCATTATTGCTCTTGAAGCTTTCCATTTCTTAAATAAGAACAAAAAGCAAGAACGGTTGGCTTGCTTTGAAACTAGATATGAGTAAATCTTATGATAGGGTTGAGTGGCAGTTTCTTAATGCTATGATGACAAAGCTTCAGTTTCATGACCACTTCAGATCCTTGATTATGACTTGTATTTCTTCCGCTACTTATTTTTTTCTTATTAATGGGCATCCAAAAGGCTATGTTAATCCAAAGAGGGGACCCCGACAAGGAGATTCTATGTCGCCTTATCTTTTTCTCTTGTGCGCAGAATGACTTTCATCTATGCTTAGCAAAGCGGCGAATGATGGTGTTATTCATGGTATTTCTATAACCAGGACGGCACCAAAGATTTCATACATTTTCTTTGCGGATGATAGCATGTTGTTTTTCAAGCGAACACTCGTGAATGTCAACATTTGAAGCAAATCCTCCAAGTGTATGAAAAGGCATCAGGATAGCAAGTCAATCTGGACAAATCTGAAGTGGCATTCAGCAGGAACATGAACCAATATGCTAGGGAATATGTGGTCAAAGTGCTGGGTGTTATGGTGGCAATGGGGAGAGGCAAGTATTTAGGACTTCCAATCTGCATTGGTAGATGTAAACATGAAATTTTTAATTATGTGAAGGAGCAGGTGTGGAAAAAGCTAAAGGGTTGGAAGGAGAGAGAGTTCTTTCTAATGCAGGAAAGATGGTGCTAGTTAAGGCGGTAGCACATGCAATCCCACTTTATGTGATGAGTTGTTTCCTGTTGCCCGTTTCATTATGCAATGACATCCAGGCCATGAGAACTCATTTTTTGTGGGCAACAAATCAGAAGGAGAAAGGTATTCACTGGATTAATTGGAAGAGACTCTATTTGTAAATGGAGGAAGGAGGGTTGGGGATTCGATACCTACTAGCTACTAATCATGTTATTCTTGCTAAGCAAGGGTGGAAGATCATTCAATATCCATCAGCCCTTGTGAATAGAGTACTGAAAGCAAGATATTTTCCGAAGGATGAGTTCATGAAGACCAAGATGGGATGCAACCATTCTTACGCCTGGAGAAGCATACTACAGGCGAGATGGATCCTTGAGAGGGGGCTAAAGTGGCGTGTTGGAAGAGGAACAAAGATCGATATAATGTCTGATGCATGGGTTCCACAGTTAATTCTCGGTCATCCAACAAGTTGTTCAGACCCTACTGCTATAGGGAGTGGGAAGGTCATAGAACATATTGACTTGGAGCCGAATACTTAGAGGAGGGACCAAAGCATGGCTTACTTTCCACCAGATGAGGCCAAAGCAATACTAAGTATTAGATTAAGTCGTTGTGTGTTACAGGATTGCTAGTATTGGTACAAATCCGCAACGGGTTTATTCACAGTTAAATCCCTATACTTTGTGGCTCGAGATGAACTGCTTGATCAGGTAGCTCATTCTTCATCAAATGGACCTCACCCACTCATAAAGAAGTGTTGGATCCTCAATATTCTGCCTCGTATCAAGCATTTTATATGGAAACTTCATCAAGACTTAATTCCTTGTGCTCAGAATCTTAGGAGGCGCGGGAATGAAGTGTGATCCGATATGTGGGAGGTACAATCTGGATGAGGAGTCGACGTTACACGCCATAAAGGACTGTGAGGCGAGTCAAAGTTTTTGGCTTGTGTCTCCCTTCGGTTTCAGAACACATCAACGCCAGTACAATAATGTCATGGAATGGTTAGAGGAAGTTGCCTAGGTAATGGACGGGGAGGGACTGGAGCAGTTCCTAACTCTGCTTTGGGTTGTGTGGAACATTCGTAATGAAAATATTTTTAAAGGAGAAAGGTGGATCCTAGAGTTGCTATAAATAAAGCTCTCTTGTTTGCTATGGAATTCAAGTGCAATAAACCTGACAGTAGTCCTGTTCAAAATTCCAAAAGTGGCTAGAGAAAACCGTCGGATGGGATGCTTAAGATCAATACTGATGCTGCTACGAAGATTGAGGCTCAAAGGACAGGTCTAGGTGTGATTATGCAAGACTCAATGGGTTCGGTGGTGAAGTAGAAGACTAGGATGGTCGATATGGGGTGAACTCCAATCTATGCAGAAGCTCTCGCACTGTTGAAGGGAGTCGAACGGTTAATTGAACATCAACAAAAGAAAGTAATATTTGAAACTGATGTTCTATTGGTGATTCAGGCGTTGAACGGGAAGAAGACGGGTCTCAACCCTCTACATCAGATTTTTGAGGACATCATTCACCTATGTTCTTATTTTGATTTCTATAGTTTCATGTTTATCCCTCGTAAAAGGAATTGTGTAGCACATTTTCTAGTAAACTTTAGCTTTGCATAAAGTAGGAGGGGGAAGGGTGTAGAGATGGGCAGCTACCTGCTGGAATGTCCAACCTATTATTGGATGATATTGCCACTGAGAGTTAATAAAATGTCTCTTTATCAAAAAAAAAAACATTATTCTAAGAATTATTTGTTAAGGTAACACACCTATAGGAGTATTGGACACGAAAGAATTTGAAATATATGTGCTGAATTTGTTTCCACTGTGTAGTAATATTTTGATCTATTTAACTTAGTCAAAATAAAAATATGTCTAAACGTGTTTCATAGAAAATTCGATAAGATTTTCAACCATATATGATATGATAGTATTTAGGTGTATACGTTAGGAGTTATTGGTGTGCAACATTGATGTAAACATCTGGAATGAAATCTTGAACCTAATATACAGCAGAATTGTAGGTCAGTTTTGACCTATTAAACTTTGTCAAATTTGAAATAGATATAAAAGTGTTTTATAGAAAATTTGATAAGATTTCCAATCATATATAATATGATAGTATTTAGGTGTATATATTAGGAGTTATTGGTCGTGTGCCACAAAGGTATAATTCTGGAATTGAATTTTGGATCTATGTACACAGTATTTTGTAGGCTTGTTTTGACCTATTAAATATTATCAAAATTTAATTATGTCTAAACAGAAAATGTAGAGAATTCGATAAGATTTTCAATCATATATGATATGATAGTATTTGGATTAATATAATAGAAGTTATTGGCCGTGTATCGCAGACGTTAAAATCTGGAAATAATTTTGGAATCCAGTGCGCAGTAGTTTCCCGAGCCAGTTTTGATCTAATAAACGTTGTCAAAATCAAAATATGCCTATTAAGGATACATAGAGGATTCGATAGGGTTTCCAAATATGTATAATATGATGATATTTTGGTTATATGATAGGAGTTTTAATCTGTGCAACGTGAGGGTTATATGTTGAAATTTAGTATTAAATTCTAGAGTTGCTTACGTATGCTTAAAAGGTATAAAAATTCATAATATAGACAGGTATGCATATTATAATTTTTATTAATATCTGAAAAATTGAAATGATTGATTTTAGCAAGGTGCAAACACTTTGCAAACCTTCTTGTGATGTGATAGTACAATTGGTTCAAGTGTTATTCTGTATATAAGTTTAGTTTGATTTTCGTATGTTTCTAACTTGTGTGTTCTTCCGTTCAAAAAATAGTCGAACAAATTTAACGTTATGGCTAAGTATCCAAGGTAAGAAGAATTATATTCTTCTTAATACCTATGTCTTTACTGTTGGATATTATTGCATGTGCCTTGTGTTGAGTTATTCCACCGTAGGGACTTTGACCCAAGGAAATTATTCTGAGAGTTGCCCTGAGTGGAAGTATATTATTGTGTTTGGATCTCGAAATACAAAGGAGACTCCGCCAGACATTTTAAGAATTTTATGAGATAACTCAATTTTGAAGCAAACACTCTTAAATCGTGCTAAACCCTAAACTATATTTTGTTTATCTCTCTCAGAGATAAACTCTCAATAACTCTGAATATCTTAGGGACGAATTATTTAAGTTTTGAATCGTAGGATACAGACACATTGACACGCAAGCGTAACAAATATTAAATCCAATTGTTTCTATCTTATTTCAGTAAATAGATTATCATGGTGAGTTGCATACTCATACTACATAAATCTTGCTATCCGAAGTAAAGACTCATATTCTGCCATATGCTTCATATGTTTGAATATCGTACTAAAAAGTATTCTTGTAATATGTGATATTTGACATGTATAGAGATACTTAACAGTGTTATTCCACTGGATAAAAATTTGCTTGCTAGTTTATATTCTCATAATCTTGTGATACATTTGGTATACCAAGCTAGGAAAGAAAGTTCTAAATAAAAGAATAAATTGATTGTGATTATATAATAGAACATTGGGTGGGGGAGAACAGTTCTGGATCACACCGTATAAAATCTGGCAATATATATATAGTGCGAGATCCAGAGATTGTGATTGTATAATAAATGATTAGTACCTATAATTCCTTCGCAAGGCCTTGCGAGGAATGGGTGTATGCATCACCAACCTGACATGTATCTCGTGAATCTGTGAATCTTTACCCTAATTTGATTCAAATTAGATGTTTAATTTATATTTATAATATAGATCCTTGCGAGGAGTGAGCCAAACTATTAAGTACCATACCCTATATGTTATAACCTGATCCCTGATAACGAGATTATTGTCGAGAAAATAGTGCTAGATCCTGAGGTTGTTCTCCAAATTGCATCAACATATAGAAAAATTTTATTGTGATTGTGGTAGTGACTATTAGGTAATGAATGTGTTTGGACACTTTTAAATCACTGGAATTAGGATCACAATAGTGTTATAATCTGAGTTAAGTCATATTCTGGGTTAATACTACATTACTTCCTTATGATAAATTATATCACACTCCTATCTAAGTATCATATCATAATTTTCAATCATATAATTATTTTACTTTATTTATTTTACCGTTCTTGAACAGAGGACTTGCATGTCTTTGATGACCTAGTTTTTGTTCACTAGATGGAGGCGTGCCTGAGGAAGAGACACTTTCGGTACATATTATGGACGAACCAGGAGAATAGCACATACAGAGGGTATATCATCAGTTTATGTTGTATAGTTGTGTAGTTCCTCATATGTATTATCCTTGAGATAGAAAATCAGACTTTTGAAATATAAATGTTGATGAGTTATGTTTATAGATGTAAATTATTGTCAATTTTATTTATGGTTTTAGCTTACCCATACTTTTATCCTAGAACTTTACATGCGACAATCGCGATACAAATACATGTGTATTTATTTGGCGTGTAGCCTGAAATATTAGTTACGTATTTGGCTCACCGTATTTCAGGAGCGAGGCGTGACAGTTAAGGTTAATACGGATGGTTTGTCAAAGGGAAATCCTAGATTAGATGCTTGTGGAGGCATTTTCCATAATCACAGAGATTTTGTTAAGGGATTATTTTACAAAAATATTGGATTCCAAACTGCCTTTTATGTTGAATTTCTTTTTGTTGTTATTATGATTGAAATAACATTCAAAAAAAGATGTAATTTCTTATTGGTGGAGGTGGATTCAAAATCGGTTCTAGATTGTTTCTTAAAAACTTCATACTCCCCACCATGGCAACTAAAGAAGAGATGGTATCAGTGTACAAAATTAAATGATGATATTACTATTAAAAATTCACATATATACATGAAAGGTAATATGGTGGCTGATAAATTGGCAAATATGGTCCTAATGGGTCAAGGATTCCAATGATGGAGCTATCAAGAAGATTTTGTTCTTGCAAAGGTTTAGAGGGATATGGATGACTACCCTTTTTATCAATTTGTTTCTTAGAGAAGATTCTTTTATTGTTCTCAAATTTTGTCTTTTTTATTAGAGGTTGGGCTATTTTGACCCCCTCTCTTGTTTTGTAAGCCACAAGGAGGACTTTTTTCTTTTATTCTCTTAATAAAATAAATTTTTTACCAAAAAAATACTACTGCTTTAACATGTGAAATATTGTATTATGGTTCTGATATGAGCTTTATATAGAAATGGTTTGGGACCGTTTAGTTGCAAGGGTAGTATCCCTAGACTGGGACGTTAGTAAATATGAAAATCCCTGTAATATGAAGTATGGAGGTGCAGGTGATGGCTTGAGGAATGTAGTAGTGGAATGTGTTGGATAAGTATTTCAGTTTTATGTACCATGCATACATTTTATAATTAACATGTTCATGCATTTGCATGATTATAGACAACTTGTGCACAAGGTTTGGGTTCCTCAAACGATTACCGGGACACCGAAATCGTGTAGGCCTAGGAGGAGCAAGGGTAATAAGTCCTTACATATTAGCACAGGTGATTCAGAAACTTTCAAGGAGGTTAGCTACAAGCCACTAAAAGGGAGCCATCTAACCATATATAGTCCAAGATAGCATGTCGCCAGTGACCTTCATGTAGTTAGACTATATGCTAATGTTGGTCTTCTTGCAGGACTATAGGATTGTTTGTAGGGATGAATGCACGACACATTATGTTTTATGAGGCTTACAATCGATGCAGGGATACACATGTGACACATTTTTAAATTATAAATTGATAGCATTGTTACAAGGAAGGACGGTAAGTTCAGTAAGATTTACTGTGTTCATATATGTATATATAAGTCTTTGAAATTGTTTACCATGTCACATGTGTGCTTTACGTTTTATGCTTATGAAATGTTAACTGGCGACTGGGGCGACCTTCGGTTTTGTGGAACCTGGACGTGACAATTGAGATAATATTTTTTTCTGTTAGACTGTATGATGACTTGTATTATAGTATATATCCTCGTGTTAGGTATGTGACTGTACAACTGAGATATTCGTGCAAAAGGTAAGTATAGTCTTTTTATGTAATTCTAATAAGTATTTAAGGTGGTGCTATGTCAGGTACATTTGATACCAAAGTCAAATTTTAGTTGTACATTAGGACAAACCCTTGTATATTTCGATATAAAGTTAATTATAATAAGTATATAAGGTGGTGCTTTGTCCCAAGTGGTAACTAGTTGTTGGAGGGTTCTAAAGAAAGATGTTTGAGTCTTGCTCATTGTATCTCTATTTTATAGTTTTTTGACACAAATTCTAAAGCCTATCAGGACCTGGACCTAACCATGAGCCCGAGCTAGGCATGGGCTTTAGGGCACTTTGCACTTAGCACGTTAGTGTCAAACACATAGTTGGTGCCATGTGATCGCTTATGTGACATGTCTCTGAGGGGTAAGTGGTTTCAAGAGAATTGAAGTATTTGGTTGTTTTGATTGGATGAGTCTGATCGGATTCATGGTTTCATACGACTTCACTAAAAAAACACTTTTTATATTCAAAACTACAGGATGTTCAAGTCTATATATGCCTAATGGGTGACTATTCTATCTAACTATTCTATCTAATGGAAGATAAGCACAATCGTATAAGTATTAGAAAAAGAACCACACTAAGTTCTCTCTAACCATGAATTGATCTTGTACGTGTTGATAGAGACGGTGAAAAGATCCTAAGAGAAGTTGAGTGCATCAATACTGCAAGAGATTATAGTACATCGATATAACATCAAGAAACAAACATTTCAGTAATTTTTTCTGAACTTGCTAGTTTTTGAAAGTGATCGACATACACTGTCGAATCACTTTGAGCAATTATGATCTTAACCACTGCAGTGAGTTTTGTTTTATTATGTATTCTCTTGTACATGTTTGGGCTTGGTGGTTCAAAATTTCTCATCGTTGTAACATAAGCTTCACTTTGTGTGTGTGTGTGTGTGTGAGAGAGAGAGAGGGGGGGGGGGGGGGGGGTGTAATTGAAAATACATACAACATTTGTTGCTCATTTTTATCAATTCAATCTTTGATTTATTGTAAATGGTAAAATTAGTGTAGCAAATATTAGGTCATTCCAACTACCACGACACCACCACCTATGTCAACATCAACATCAATTTCTCACATACCCTCTCCAATCAATGTCATTAAAGACATAACCAAACAATAAACTTTTATTTACCATAACAAATTTTGCATCATTGCAAGCAGTGGATTGTAAATTCCACAACTTCATTTACGTACAACCAAACAATAAACAATAGATTTGTAATTACAATTTGATACAAAGACCACGTTGGCTGGGGCATTTACAAGCCTGGACTGGACCCATACCCACCCGAGGTAAGTACGGGGCTAGTTAAAGAGGACATAATGTGTAGTGTTCAGCTCCCAGATAGAAAAGAAAACTGTTCAGTGCTTTCAAGAGCTTGATCTCACACTACTTGTCTCTAATCATTTATGCCAAAGGAAATTGAAAAACAAGAAAACTATACAGTTCTAAATTTCTTAATATCGAGTGTAATAAATATAGTAGGTACACTTTGCCAGTTATTTCGGAAACCACCAACAAATTACAACATACATATATGCAAAATATACATGAAAGGTTGCAGAACTCAATTTGGGTACAACATTATGGCAAAACCACAAGAAAGAACTCTCCATATCATTCATATATACTCGCTATTGACCGACTGCTTATTGAGCCATCTCCAATGGTGTCAGGCTACTTTTACAGGCTCTGTATTTCATTGTGATTCATAGATTAGCCCTCAGCTGCTTGTTGCTCTTCAGGCTGGTTATTGACCTTGATCTCTAATAACCGCTCCACCGGTTGCCTACATATGGGGCACCGGTTTGTCTGGTACCGTAAGACCTGTGCACAGGCACTGCACATGCACTGCAAGGAGCAAAAAGGATTTTAGTAGATTGTTAGGCTTAAATTAAAATATGGCTGGAAAAAGGGAAAAACAACAACAGTATTTACCACAAACTGAACGCTCCAATTTGAGACCAGAATGTAGAGAACCTTCCTTGGGACTAGGAAGATGGATAGTTTCGAAATTAGGGGCTGACCCGTGGGACTGTCCTTATTTCTCCAAATATACTACACATGCAATGGACTTGGATATAGGTGTAATGAAATTAAGCAAACTTTCCTAAAGCATCCATTATGCTCTTCTAGAAAGTTGATGTCACAACAAGAAAAGTTGATGTCACAACATTATGCTCTTCTTACATCTTGAATATAAGAAGACAGACATGGCATGCTCGTCAAGTACACAAGAAAAGTTAGGATACTAGATCCAAGTCAATAGATCTTTGCTACAAGAACTGTATAAATTTTTGAATGTCAGTGGGACTGAAAAACAGTATAATAATGCCCAACCTAAAAAGACTAGAACCATACTAATAATAAACTTGTTCGAATTTTTCGGTGTCAACCAAAAACCAGAAACTTAGTGCTGACCATTCATCTTGAACCAAAGATACAAAATGTAGACCTACACATCAAGACACAAAAGGCACAGGATCTCGGAATCACCAGTCACCATATCTTTGATACAAGTTGGAAATGAACAATACTTTCCAAACCCACCTGAGAATGCCCAACTTTCCTCACCCATGGTGGTCAGGCAAACTGACATGTGGGCCATGATAGAAGGCAGTGGATTCTGGTCTGGCCGTGTCAGTGGCCAGTCAAGGAAAGGATTTAATTCCCATGTAGATATGAATAGAAATTTTGAACATACCAAAATTAACTAAAGGTAAAAAATGGTTTGTCGTTTGGCCAATCTCAAACTTTGCTTGATGAAGGTACGTGATGATTGATATTGCACGCAATGCTGCTTTTCCTTTTCCTTTTCCTTTTCCTTTTCCTTTTCGCTTTGAGATTGCTTTGTTTAGTAATGTGACAGTGCCTCTACGTACAGATGGGTGGAAGGGGCAGGAGAGAACAAAGCATTAAATCTGAAGATTTATAGGCTCACATTGATTTTTCGAGTTTGTTAATTTGTCAGCCACTTCATTTTATATATGGGAGTGGGGGACTTGAAGTAATTTGTACTCGTCTAATCTCGAACATTTCTATTTTTTGCGTGGAGTTCGTTGTTTTCTATGGGAATCATTCCGTCTCTAATTTGTTTTTGTTGTGCAATAATGCAACTCCAAATAGCAAATTGTATCATGTTACCTCTTAAGGCTTAATCTAGACTTTCTTATTTTAGGGGACATGATCTTATAATGCATGACCAATAATGTAGCTCTACCTACCACCAATTGGCCTTCCAGGTTCTATGACAAAGCCCTCTGTTCACAGCTACCTTTGTTAGGACTGCACAGCAAGAGGGTCAGCATGATGTTGTTGTCAGTCATGAAAAAAATGATAATCCTTCTGTAACTTCTTGTATTTCAAAGCAGAACCCATTCTGAGGGAGAAGACTTGGATGCCGAAGAGGATGAAAACCAAAATCTATTCTCTTCCAAAGTTGAGGACTAATAAGCTTAATAATTAAACCCTACTTCAATATTTGAGGTTGGTCTTGTGGACGGGCATACCCACCATAGGCCGAGGGGAAGCAGCCGCTCCCCCCGAGTTTATGGTTTTCTTCTTTTAGTCTTTGTATTTTCTATTATTTACTTCATTTCTCTACAATACAACAACTAAATGGTTGCTTGGTTGGTAACTTAATGCTCTTATAAGTAGTTATAACCAAGAGGTCTTGATATCAACTCTCACTCCCTACATTGTGATGGGTTTATAATTATCATTTTTTTTGGTAAATTCCATATAATGCCCCCTTTTGCTCCCTTAAAAACTTTCTTATAAAGAGTTTACAATTATCATTTTACTTTTTTACACAAGTTTTATAACTTGCCCCTTTATTTTTTAAAGTTAGTGTACTTTGGCTCCCCCTGAAAGAATTTGTGTCTGCATTGCCTGTGGATTCTTCTTCATGTTTCTAATAGGTTTAACAATAGGTTTTACAACCTTTCTCGAATTCTGTCAATTTAGATTTAGATTGGAATAATATTTCTCTCTTAAAAAAATTTAAAAAATCAAGCAGACCTTCCGGAGCAACTCCACCTCTGGCATTAAATTGAAAATTGTCTTACTTCCAAATTGTTTACTTGGAAGCAAAAAAATAGAAAATAAAAAAGGTTGCAATAAAGAGAAAGAAGTTTCCTGAGGCTATCTTCACATAATAACCAGCTGATGCTCCCTGTCACTACAACAACAACACTAGAGTTGTAATGAGGGTTGAAGGTTGAGGGTTTTATATTTATATTATTCTAACAAGCGCCTTGTAGATGAAAGACCCATTTGGACACAGCAGAATTCAGTGTCAAAATTTTCTTTTTTTATAAAATCCACTTAAAATGCTCGCTAGAGAAGATTTAGACTTGGGTTGTTAATACCATGTTAAAGCCCCTGTCACTGCACCAAAACTCAGCGATACTGAAGGGTTGGGGGTTATATATTTATATCAACGTAAACTAATGAATTTATCTGCAATCAACTAAGGAAACTACATTCTACAATAAAGTCATTGGAACTTAAGACCAAACATCTAGATTAATAATCTAATAGGTTATGAGAATTTGAGGGAAAAAACAACTTACCATATGTCGGCAGGGTAGAACAGTTGTATCCCGTGGTTCTGAGAGGCAGATTACACATTCTTTCCCCGGATCATTCCCATCAAAGTCACTGTCAACAGAATTCCCTATTCCGTAGATCTCCTGCAACTCATACCTAGTACCATTAGCCCACAAGATCTGCTTCACCACTCGCACCCGATACTCTCCCTTATCCTTCTCAAACACAGCCTGCGTGATCTGCGAATTAAGAGCTTCACTTACTGGCCCTTGGTCATCAGATGGAGATGCTTCTGCCTTTATCGCTACAGGATAAACATCCATCTCCCCCTCTTTCATCAACTCTGCTTCCTCAAACATTAAGAAGTCAATTCCAGTTCCTGATGGTTGCCTGAACTTCTGACAGAGACCTTCATTGAAAGCTACAGTCACTGGCTCAAGCATGTTCTCCTTTGTTGATGTCAGGTTACAGTCAAAACCTTCTTTAGCAAAGAAATATAAAGTGATTCTGTTCAGAAAGGGAGAGGTCCAGATTCAGTATGGAAGTTTCAGTGGTGGGGTAAAAGAAAGAACAAAAAAGAGTGTTGGAGTTGGCTTAATGCATATAAAAATAGGACAATTCTAGATAATAAGTGAAATATAAGGTCCACATTAATATAGCAAAGTAAATAAGTTTGAAAAGAGAGTTAGGATCAATTATAAATATTTGCTGAGATCTTCAAAAAGTGTTCAAGACATCTGGATGAATATTTGATGGAAAGACAAGCAGGTAACATCAGAATCCTACATAATCCTCTATTTCTTGATTAGTAAATCACAAGAGTGCTAGCTTCTAATTTTATACAATCAAGGGAAAGTGCAGCAAACAGATAGGCTTGCAATGTGTCCTTATTAATAGAGACCATGCTGGTTCGTTAAAACAAAATCCTCCAAGGCAGGCATGTTTTCCTTTTAAGTTTAGAAACCCAATGTGATCCTACTTTTCATAGGCTACAATATTGCCCATTGAATATGTAAAAGAAGGGAAAGAAAAGAAAAGAAAGAGAGAAAAACTGACCTAGCCTACCATAGCAAATGAGATGTTGCAAAGGTTTCTGCCTTAGATGTTTGCGGCATCAATTTTATACGTAAGCAATATAGCAAAGATGCGATTAACAATCAAATGAATTTAGCTTGTATTAATTTAATTTTTTCCCTTGATTTAATCTTTCATGTCCATTATTAACTCCTTTGTAGTTTTTCTTTTGTAGAGCTTGTTTAGCATAGAAATCAAATGCTTCTTAACCCTGTTATTACTTGAGTTTAATTGCTCTCCTTACTTGAATCTGATCTTTCATGTTATATGTCCATCCTTGTTGGATATCGTTTAACATAGAGTTGATCTCCAAAACCAATCCCATTTTAGTAGAATAAGGCTCGACTGTTCTAGTAGGATGTAGCAAAACTTTATTCTACTAGCAACGCCTTGAGACTATTCTATGTACTAATATGGCCCTACCCAAAACATGTTGCTGATTGGTTGGGGTTCAAATTGATAAAATCACCGTAGTCGTCGCCATCATCATTCAAGCCTTCTCTCACCCGAATAGGGTCAACTATGGAGCATAAGAAAACTACATAGAGGATTTGACCAAGTTTTTATGACCACTGTCGTTGGTGCCAAATTCCTAGTACTTTGTATAAAACATTTGGTTTCAGATTTCCTAAAACAGGCAATGAATAAGCTGGGGGGTGGGTAGGGGTGGGGTTGGGGTTGGGGGGGGGGTGGTGTTGGTCTTCGACAGAGTTAGCTGGGGTGAGGGAGGGTCATGTCATACATAAAACCTAGGCGGCAGTTGGCAGGTAGACCTACCATCTGGATATGCAGTTGAGCTCATGCAACCAAGGAGCAACCTCATGTCTCTAGATAAGATGATACAATTTGTTGTAAGGAATTGCAATCTCTATGAAACATTTGCTATAGGGTTCTAACTGATAAATCAAAAGGACTAATATGACCCTCTTTTATACTGCAGGATTTAAATCATACAGAATTGCTGATGTGACTAAATACCCCAGTGAAGTTTCCCAGATCATGTAAAAGTGAGGGGTCCAAGGCTTGCAGAATTCTGAGCAGGCATGGCTAGATCTCTCTTGAGAAGATGAAGTGAACACAAAATTCTTTAAAGTTGTTATATATGACATGGATGGACACATGGAAAGGTTCTTATTCATTCTATCTGCTGACCGACATTCTCTTTAATCCTATTCTTTCCACTATTTTTCAGAGTTGGAATCTCTATTCATATTGCAACTTAGGAGTTTCTTCAGTCTGGATCTACATGTGATATGATTTTGTTTTCTCAAGATGATGGGAAATTGGTTAATGCTACTTTCTAGTATTTCTGTAGGAAGCATGAACATTCCAAATAGGTGCCATGTTAGTATCGTTTATGTACAGTCATGTATTGAACACAACATGGACACTTCAAAAAAACTATCACATGCCATAATCAGTGTTATGTTATTCATGTTGTTATGTGTCATGTCTGTGTCGATGCAACGTAGGTTTTTTTACTTTCAAGAAAAATCAGACTCAAGGAATTTCGCAGTTACACTATTTTGTGGAAACATTAACCTCCTCTCTACCTGAAAGAAGTTGATCATAGATCAGACTCTAAATACGGGTAATAGTCCTATTCTTTCAATCCTATAAAAGCTCTAGGATTATGAAAGCGATTTTAAAAGTCTGTGAGGTGCGAGTCTGTGGAGTAAGGCTCACCCTTTGCACCTCAATTTTTAAGAGGCAAGTCTCCTTCACCTAGGTGCACCTGAGGCGTGTGCCTCACGCCTATTTTTGAGGCGCCCCTGAAGCACACGATGCTTTTTTCTTTTCTTTTTATCATTTTACTTTTCTATTAGACATGCTTTAGTATTTTGATGTTTATATAATAATTAAATAATCTTTCTAAAGCAGTTAATATATTTTCTACTATGACTTCTAATGTATCAACTATCAAGTCAGTCGACTAATCTTTCTATTTTAATTAATAGAGATTCTATTTAGAGGATGATTATGATGGATACAAATCTGTTGGTAGTGATGAAAATGATGATTTTTAGGGTCTTATTAATTTCTTATATTATGAAGTTGTGATTTTTTTTTTTTTAAGTTTTGGCAATGGTTAAATGTTAATTGTTATCTTTATGATTTTATGTACTCCGTTTTTTACTATTTTAATGGGGTTATGAAATCATTAGATATAATATGAATTTGATTATGTGAAACTATATTATTTAAATAATTTTCTAAAAATGTGTTGACCCATTTCGTCAAAACCCACACCTAGTAGTGCACCTCGCACATTACTACTCTACCACCTCGACTGCGCCTTGCACCTTCTAAAGACTGTCTTTCCATCACCTTTGCTCTTTTTGTAATGATATTACATTTCGACTTCCGATAGGAAATTTGTTGAAAATCTTGGAGTTATAGTTACTATCCTTATGTGTCCACACTAAGTAACCACCAAAAATATTTTCTTTATCAAACCCTAGCCTACATCCATATAGAACCCACAACCCATTTAACTAGCGTCGATCTCATAGAGAGAGCCCTAACCATAAGTCTTCTTCACTTAACCAAACCATTTCACTGTCACCATCTTCACATTCTTCACCATCAACATACGTTCAAAACCCAGCCATAATCAAACACCAACTAGAACCAAAAGCCCTAAAACATTCCTACAAAAATTCGAGTAACAACGGCACTAATCGTTGCTCAATCTTGTTGTCGATATCCTGTTTGGTTCCACTACGTCCATGGCATTAGTCGCCACATATCCCTCCTCTATCTGGTGCCTCCACGACGACTGTGAGAGCCCCCGACTCGATCCAGTACCATTTCATCTCGATTTTCCCACCATCAATGCTCCCAACCTCAACCTCCAGCAGACGACGGCCACTTTCCTCCTCCGCCGACGACAACTACTCAGGCGGCATCACATGGATCCGGCTGAAACCCTACTCACTGTTGTAGTTTAGCCTCTTATTCTCATTTTTATTATTATTTGTCCTTTTCTTAAAAAAAGGCAGTTATAGTTGGAAAAGAAAAGTAATCTTGTTGCATTTTTTTATGCTTGTTTTTGATTGGATCGAAGGCCTTACAGCTGCTTTTCACGGTTCATCTACTATGGCTTATATTGATGCCCTTCGCGGTCTAGCTTAGAGTCTTCTTCTATGATGTGGTATCATTGCTCATCGCGGTCTATCTCGACTCCTAGCGGCTTGAAGGGATATCACAGTCTATCTCAGCTCCTAGCCGCTTGAAGTGATATTGAATACCCTTATCACTCATGCTACATTGTTGCTACTACTTGTATTTGGTGATCTGCATATCATATTGTAACAGGTGATTTATTATTACTTCTACTATTGTACATTTTCCCAATGCTATCTTCTATACTTCTCTGTCTTCCCCTTCTCCACTGAATGCCACATCATCACACTTTACGGCATACAAAGATCCCATGTTCTGGATTTGGGACTTCTACAGCTCATGTACACCATGACCCTTCTAGGTACTACTATGAAGCTCAATGGTACACATTGTTGTAGATGTTGACCTACTCTGCGTGCGAGGACCTTTTCATATTTTGTCAAATTTTATGTTCAACCTCTGAAGACCCTTTTCTTTATTTTGTTTTCATTGAAAGATAACAGGATACCGTTTCATTCTACACACGCTAACTAGCTGATTGTGTTTGGCACAACAGTTGGGGCCATTTGTGTTAGAAAGATTAAGTTGGGAAAAGTGACATAGCTATAATTGACACAGGAAAGGAAGCTGCACTAATTAATATTTTTAATATAAGTTATATTAGTAAATTGAAGAAAAAAAAAAGATGAGAAAATCACCTTTTGACAACTTAAAGTCTGTTTTTTTAACATAGAAATATTGAAATAAACAAATATTACTAAAGAGTGAGCAGCATCTAGGGGTTTAGAAATCTATACCCTAGGAGGCATGAACACTTAAATTGGTACATAACTTGTGTTGTATACACATCATAGCATAGAAGTGGCTGTCACAGGGTTGACTCTCAGGCAGATATACCACAAAATCATACAATAGGGTAGGAGAGAAGTTGGAGTTCATATGGACAAAACTAGGAGTTGGGGAGGACAAGAGAGACTATTGGTATATTGCATGTAGGCAACAAATGTAAAAGTGAGACAAGATGAAGCAGGTGCATACTAGGGAAGTTCAAGAACCCATTTATAAAAGAGGTAATTTTGACGGAACTAAAATTTGGGGTAAAGTTCCAATGAAAACTGTCATTAATCCAGAAACTGTAAATTCCAGAACATATATGGTTGGAAAGACCAGATGTCTAGTTTTCAATGCTTCAAACGGTGCACAATTTGGACTTCTGTAAGAGTACTGACCATTTTACTAAAGTGTGTTTCTGCAGGCAAATTCTTATGAATTTGGCTGTCTCTTTTTTATGTCTCTCTTTGTTTTCCAAGTCAAAGTTATGAATTCATATGTATTTCCTTAGTCGAACTCTAGAGTATTAATTACCTATGCTTGAACGGACGTTTCAAGCCTATAAATACCCCTGCGATCTAATGTAAAGCACAAGATTTTATTTGAGCTAAACTAAAGGATTGTGCTTCTCTCTGCTCTACAATCCTTTGGTGGATTTCATGGAGAGAGTGTGTGTTTTGTATCTCTAAGGTGGGTTCTTGGAGTGGTAAATTAACATTCTTCTCTAGAGTGGCGATATTGTATTTCTAGAGTGTTAAACTAACCCTAGTTATTCCCGTTTGTTCTATTGTGGTGATATTTGTATCCTTAGGTTGATGGATTCATCTCTTCAGCCATTTCTTCATACTGTGTTATATCACAAGAGCCGAGAGGGAGATGAGAATCGTGGGAGGGGGAGAATTGGCATCAATGATGAATGAGATAGAGATCATAACTAACAGCACTTGGTAGTGGTAGGAGAGATGAGATAACTTGCTGATGTTGGGGCACAGTCTTCTACAACCACATAGAGATAGGGATTCGCTTCTCACGGAAGAAACTCTATTTCCTTTTAACAAAAGGGAGGGCACTATGGACGAGTCATAAACAAAAGTAAATTTGGAGAAATTTACAAAAGGAAAAGGAAAGCCTTTGAGCATCAGGATCTGAGTACAGAACTCAATAAGAAGCTAACCCGCAACTTCATGGATGAGCATAGGGGCACTAGTGAATGTTTCTTGAAACTTATGAATATTTACATTACATAAAATAGTTCTCTCAATAAAATTATATAAGAAAAAGTTTTTCAAATTTTCTTGTATGTGCAGTGCGGGGGTGGGTGAGCTGGATTGGTATCTACGGAAACTTAAAAATTCTGGAGGGTTCCTAGAATTTACCATTATATTTAACAATGTCTAAAATTGTATATGCATATCTGACAACCTAAATTGCTTCATGAACAACTAGGAACATACTTCTTGATTACTTAGCCCATTGGTTATTGCTTATTCCAATACTTTTAGAACATTAAATATTAAACCTTTGCATAAATGGGGTAATACTCTATTATGTAGGATATTGTACAAATCTAAAGGAATTATAAAGCCATTTGTTTATAGTCCAACAGAATGCTTCCTGATTGAATTTATCCTCCTAAAGAATGAACTGAACACTCTGTGGCAATAATATTAATTTAATAAACTATTTGTATCTGGATAGAAGTGATTATGAGTTTAATAACTCAAACTCATCTAACAGTTGCTACGTTTGCGGAAAGTAACATGGAAACTAAGAAAGTAATGGAAAGTTCTCCTAGTTCCCATTTGATGTGTTGTTTGGTTCTTGGAATCTAAGTTTAGAACCTTAGTGCCACATCAGTAAAACTGGAAAGTATGGTGCGTGTCTAGTTTCCGTCCAAAATTGTGGAAATCAAGAAAAGTAGAGGGATCAACATTTATTTACTATTTTTTATAATAGATGTGGCCAATCCAATTAATGTCCTACATACAAATTCTTTTAATGGTGACATGTTATCAAATTGTTTTAGTTTCTGTACTCTACTTTCTAGCAAACAAACAACTCTTTTGGTTTGGAAACCTATTTTTTTAGTTTCTAGAAATTATTAGAAACTAAGTTTCTAACTTTCTAATAGTTTCTTGTCGCCAAACAAGGCCCTAAGGGTTTACTTGGATTGAGGGGAAAAAGTAAGCAGAGATAAGTGAGATTAAGTAAAGAAAAGTTAAAGTAAGAGAAAGTGGAGTCAATACATATAACCTTGCTTGGATTAGAGAAATAGTTAAGTGGCTGTGTTTAATAAGTCTTGTTTGGATTGGAGGTTTTGAGTGGGAGGAGGATTAATAAAAATATAATAGTACCAAAATATCCTTATTACATATGACAAAAATAAATTTGATTGGGTTTTTAATATGTCAAAATATCTTAACAAATATGATACATATATAAAAAAAAACTATAATCCAAATATAATAAAAGTAAGTAACATGAGAATTGTAAGCTTTCTACCGTTTAGAAGTAAGCCAACTTCATATGATGACAATCATCTAAGATCAAACACAACAACAAAAAATATACGTCCCCAAAAAACAACAATAAAGAAAATATACGTCCCAAAAATCAAATACAAAAAAAAGTAAATAACGAGCAACAGGTTGAAAGCAAAAAAATTTGAGAAGAAAGTAATAATATTTTATACGACAAATAAGGGATAGTTATGACTTTTTAAACAAAATTCCTCACTCATCCGATTTGGGAGGTTGAAAAAATGGACAAAAGAAGCTAAACAAACCCCCTATGACTCCCCCTCCTAAATCTCCACCTTCAAACCAAATAGGACTTTTTTCCACACTTAACTTTCCCTCAATTAACCCTCAATCCAAGCATACCCTAAGAGTCCACGCCTGGTAGCCAAGTCCAGGGTCCAAGTCTAGCAAGTGTAAGTTCATGCAATAAGCTTCAGTCATAATTTACATACTGTAATTTCAAGATGTTTGCCACATAGGTCATTCTGTATGACTTGCAATGAAATGGTCAAGCATATAAAATTGGCATATAAAGACATAAACTGGTGCTAATGTATATATACAATAGTTTCTAATTTCTTAAGAAAAGGAATTTGCTTACTCAAGTATGATAAAGAAGGACCAACAAGTTGCACTGATTATAAAAAGGATGCAATTTACAACAAAAATAGTTTGGCAACAATTGCTAGTATAAAGT
Organism: Iris macrosiphon; assembly: GCA_036927795.1. Taxonomy (NCBI): domain Eukaryota; kingdom Viridiplantae; phylum Streptophyta; class Magnoliopsida; order Asparagales; family Iridaceae; genus Iris; species Iris macrosiphon. The sequence continues at coordinate 152,394,184 of JAYESA010000013.1, read as the reverse complement.
TGATTAGATCAACTAAAAGTTTTTCAGTAAGCATTCCTGTTGGGCAAAAGATAAGAACATAAAAGGCCAATAATTCATAACAGCATAAACAGATCGAGGTTGTTCAACATTATGTTTTGCTTCTGATGATATAGATGCAGAGTCAATTCATTCTTCAGCATTCAACAAAGGATGGGTAAACGGACTCATTTGACATTACTTTTAATGACAACTATAAAGGAGACGGTCAAGCAAGCTTAAAGTTGACAACTAATATAAAAAAAATATGAATCCTTTAATTGAAAAATAATACATGCTCATAAAAGTTCAAACAATCCAAAAATTAAGACACGTTTGAAAGTTACCATTCTTCTCTTGAGATAAAAAAAAATAGAGAATCAGCCAAATCTTGTCATAAAAAGATATTAAGATAAGAGATGGGTCATTCTGAATTACATGTAACGACCACTTATTTATCAAGCATGATCAGTCAACTAAAATGTCTCGAAGTCGACAATATTCACGAGGGCCACATAAAGTATGTTATATAAAAGATCAAGCAGTCAAGTCAGAGTCTCCTACTCATTTAAACAATAACCATTTTTCTTCTTAAATTGAACTGAGGCGAGTCCAACAATCCTAGGAAGGACTCATCTAGTGATTAGTGCATGTTCTATCAAATACCTCAGAAGGATTTTATTAACATCTTGATAAATGTGCCTTCAGGACACATGTTAACAAAATCCAATTACCTATATGTCTATATATAAACAAAAGCTCTCACAAATTTTATTTTTGATGTCTTTACAAGAATAAAAATATCTATGTCCATATATAAACAAAAGTTCTCACAATATTTCAATTATGATATCGAAATCTGCTTGATGTAGAATTCTTGGAGATGTCTTTATGAGTATGTATCATAGACTTCAGAAAACAATATTTTAAAAACTTACCGGATGAGGAGAAGAAAAACAAGATGAGAAAGAGAAAAAAATAAAAATAAAAATAAAAAATATATTAAGTATTTAGAATTAGTAGTTATAATTATATTTTTTGATAAAAATATAAAAAAAATAAAAAATAAAAAAAATAAAAATTTAAAGCCAATCAAAACCAAAACCAGTGTCAAATAATTTACCAAACATAATTTTTTAAAAATATTTCATAAACAATCGACTCAAAAAAAAAAAAAAAAAAAAAAAAAAAAAAAAATTAAAACAACGTTGCTAGCCAATCACTAAGAGGAGAAAACTACCTTCCGGGAACGGTGGCATCGAACGTGAAAGCGACGAGGAACCTGCCGGGGTTCAGCTCGTCCGGCTCGATCCTCAAGCTCTCCTTCTTAAGGTTCACGTCATTGCGGATCATCACCGCCTTCTGGTGCTCCATGAAGGCCTGGTGGGCCGGTGGCGGTGTTGGCAGCCTCCCCCCGCCGCTCCGATGTTGGTGGTGGTGGTGTTGGTCCAACGGGGCGGGCAGCGGAACGGGCAGAGCGGGCGGGGGAGGGGGGTAGTACCCCGTGTACTGGTAGTATGGGGGAGGGTTCGGGTCCGGGTACTGGGGCGGGTAGGGCGTGGCCGCCGCGAACACGTAGCGGTTGCCGGGGATTTGCGGCGGCTGCGGCTGCGGCTGCTGCGGCTGCAGCGGGTAAGGCGCCGCGCGAGGGGAATTGGTGGGTGGGGATGGGTGGTGGCGGTTGTGGTGGTGGTGGGAGTTCCGGCGACGATGGTTAGCATGGCTATTCCCCATTGCTCCCTAAGATTCAAACAAACCAATTTTTTTGTCAAGAATTACTCAGAAAGAGACTAAATTGAGCTATTTTGGGCTTCTAAAAATCCATAAAATTGATTCTTATGGGTCATTCAGTACCGAAAACGCTAGAATTGATATAATGTCGCAATCTTGGAAGAAATACTCGGAGCTTATAAAATTTTGCAGGGAATTCTCAAGAAAAAAAACCAATTTTTGTCAAGAATTACTCAGAAAGAGACTAAATTGAGCTATTTTGGGATTCTAAAGATCCCAAAAAAATCACCCAAAAAATGATTTTTATGGGTCACTCAGTACCGTAAACACTAGAATTGACATAATGTTGCAATCTATGAAATTACTCAGAGCTTATAGAATTTTGCTGGTAATTCTCAGGGGAAAACTCAAGAGTGAAAAAATACAGAAAAGAGTGGTTTTGATGGGAATTTGGGAGATGCTGCCAAAGAGTAAAGCCTAGAAATCACAGGAGGGTGCAAATTTCGGAAGCCGGTAAAATAGGGATAAAAATCCACAAAAAGAATTGATTTTTATTCTTTTGATGAAAGAAAAAGTTCCCAACAAATCCCTAGAGTGCTTAGTCCTGTAATAATGACCATTGTTAAAAGGAGCAGCTTAATTTGGGGTGGAATAGAATAATGGAAAGAGGAAAAAGGCTGAAAGAAAAAGAAAGAAAATTAAATTATTGTAGAGTGTATCTTACTTTATCTTTCTTTACAAATAAAGAAAAGAAGTAATGGAAAGAAAAGGTATTGGCAAGTTGGGTACACAAGGAAGAAAGAGATGCCCATTTTGTATACATATATGGTGTATTGCCTGTGCGTATCTCTATCATTTGTGTGGGGTCAAGAAGAGACGTAGGTTCTCTCTTCTCTCTTTTGTCATAATGGAACGCTGCTTAAAGTTGAGCCCACAAGTAATGGTATTCTGTTACATATACCTTTCCAATTTCCATCATTAAGTAGTTCTTATTATCAACAAGGTATTGAACATTGTCATTCTGTGATGGATCCAATTTCACCTATGTTTAGGGCTATCAATGTTCTGCTTGGAAATTATGGAGATAACGGTTATAAGATATTTTTAAAATAGCGGTTAAGAGCGATCCAATTTTGGGTGGTTTTAAGTAGCGATTTTTACACCAGTGCTTGGTAATCATTAACAAACGGTTCTAATTTTTTTTAGTAAAATTAAAATTACTTTTATGTCTGGATATAAATAAAAGCTCTTCTAATATATATATATATATATATATATATATATATATATATATATATATATATACACACACGTGTTGTAGTTCAGGATCCTTCAAATTCCTAGATGATGCAAGTAAAGTATTAAAAAAATTATAACATTTGTGTTTCCATTGCAAAAGCAAATCTCACATCAACACTTGGAATAACTAGCTGCATGCATGTAATTAATTTTCTAACACACACACACACACACACACACACACACACATATATATATATATATATATATATATATATATATATATATATATACACACGAAGTTCCATGGGGACAAGAACTTAAGGTAGCCATGGAAGCTTTACAAGAAACAATAAAAATAGTGCAATGGACTGCATTGTCTTTACAAGAAAACATAGGGCAATGAACGTTCCCTTTGTACTCCTGCAACATGCTCCTCTATATGCCTTTACAAGCAAGATGCCAACGACCTCTTAATGAGTTTACAAGCAAGATGCCAACAAATAGGTGGAGGAGGAATCGCGGGAGAAAATTTTACCGAAAAAGTAGCAATTAGAAGATGCGAAAATAGGAGAGAGAGTCCATAATTTTACCGGAAAATGAGGCGCGGGAAGCTACGGGGAGAGTGTCCGGTCCAGGTCTAGGTCCAGGTCCGTACTCCTGCGGGTACTCCTGCTCGTCCATATCTGGAAAGGAACCAGGTCCTCAGAGGGACATAACAAGATACATAGAAACATGCCATAAAGTAAATACTGAATAAATAAAAAGGGTGTGCTAACCATCTAAGTGAATACAATTTGAGGACAGCTTAGTGCGTAGGAAAAGTGTAGGCTAGACATATGCTGACGTAATTCGCCAATCGTCGTGACTGACTAGTATATGCCACATATGTCCCCATACAAGGGCACTTTGTAATCGTCCATCTCCGAGGAGCATGGTATCTGCAATATATATACGTCTGTATCACTTCGTCAAGTGTGGTATCTGTATAGAGGGAGTGGGTGTCCCATACGCCTGCTAGAAGTCATCCCCGCCCAAGATATACAAGTCATAAACACGATGTGGACATCACGTACTATGATGCAAGTCTCTATAGAAATAACAACTAAGCTAAATACCGTTACACGTGTTGCTCACACCGATGGCTAATCGAGTAGGAGACACACGTTCCTACATGAACTCACTCTGTGACGTAAAATGATACATGTCAAGGCCTGGGGAGTCATATCAAGAACTCCACAACTTTAGGTGGGTCTACTAGACACTAAGTCAGACACAAGTCCTAACATCAACGCCTTCGTTGACTGCACCCGAGTCTCTCTCGGACGCGCACAGTTATATAAAATCAACATGCAATACTTAATTCAGAATTTAAACAGTACAACAAGGAATGGTATACTTGCCGAGCAAGAGATCCGTATACTGCACGTCTAAAACTGTGTTTATGTTTTGTGTAAGGAGAAGTGGGTTAGGGTTTGGAAGAGTTGTAATATATATAGGGATAAGGAGGCGGTGGAGAAACTTAGGGATTAAGAAACTATTGCTGCTGTTGTTTCTTTCTCATTGGTTTAGGTTTCGGCTGAGGGTTGTTTAGTAATAACATAGAGAGGCGGTGGGGAATGAGTCATGGGTGATGAGTCATAAGGGGGTTGTTTTATGCGGGGTGAAAAGAGTTTAAGTGGTGGAATGAGAAGCTTACACGCGTAGGAAAGCAAAGCAAAGTAAATTTGGGTTTTGCCGCTGCTGCTGATATTTTCTTCACCTAATAGGTTGGGGTTTGGGTTTTACGCACGGAGAAGTATACGCGGGGGGGGGGGGGGGGGGGGAGGGGTTGGGGGGTGAAAAGAAGAGTTTACGCGGGGGAGAAAAAGATAGGGGTGGTTTTGTTACTGCTGCTGTTTACACGCGGTTGATAGGAAAGTATACGCGGGGTGATTAACGGGTTTGGGCTAAGGGTTGTGGGTTAGGGTTGGGTTCGGTTTGATATCCAATAGGAATTATATATATATATATATATATACACATATCTATTCACAAAAAAATTCTAAGAATTATATCGGTGCACACCATTAAGCTAACAGCTGTCCAAAGAGTCTCTTACATGGAATTAATCAGGAAAAATTTATAATGGCTCCATAATTCCTGTATAACATCTCAAATAAAGATTCTATTCTCTCTATTTAGATCATAAATACTATAAATAATTTAAATAATAGAGAAATACGGTTTTCAGGATTAGGGATCTTACATATACATTTAGACTCTTGTCTTGAGATTAACAGGCAGTACTTTAGAAAGCCAAGAGCAATGCTTAGAATATTTTTCTCGATCAAACCTCGAACACAGAGATTAGCATACCACCTTTCCCTTAGAAAACTGTAATGTTATCTAGAGTCCTTCTATTTAATTTCACATTCGTTCCTCCGAGACCTTAGCGCTCGCGATTTGTGCAAGGACTAATTACGTTCTTCTGTCGTGCCACCTAACGCTTCCATTCTTAATGTTAACCCTTCTGTTCTATGAGTACTATGACTAAGACTTAAGATGACCATGACCTAAATAATGTAAGAAGATACCCTAATAAGTACCAAGACCTCTTCTCGTAAACCTTAACAGGAATTCCTATATTTTCCTTAAGGCATTAACGTATTAATTTATTATATTAAGTTAGGTAGTATGCCTCACAATATAGTATCACGTAGTCCTCTCGACCCATTGATGAAGTATAACTGAATGATATTACTTGTATGCTAGTATAAGACGATAATATTTATTCAAACTATAGAACTTAGAAGCCCATACCCTTATTTAGTCGACTAGCGACTTAGACAAGGAGTTAGTATCACAACTGTAGAGACTGTAGAGTCTTATTTTTGTTTTGTGAACTTAAATTATTTGTACCTTCTCTCATCATAATCCAGCGTATTTATATTTTCTAAACTACCTTGACTTATACTGCTATTACAGCCTAGTTTTACAAGCTTATTCTTTATCGAGCTAGTTCATGACATATGTGTTATTGGGGCATGATCAACCACACTAATACAATTGTCTAATCAGAATCAGTGTATTAGGGTCTAGCTAACCTTAGTGCGCTTAGTTCGCCCTTCGCATGATTATTTATGTGGATTGAGATAAAATTGACTTGGCTCTTAGATGAATGTACTTGCCCTCTAGACATGTCTGAGCGTATCGTATCGGTTACATAACTGTTCTGATATGAACATGCTAATAGGAATCTACCAAATAGGATTTTAATCCACAACTACCTTGACGATTCCCATATTTATTCCTTAAACGCCTTGATCCCCATACTTCTATCCATGATCTCCTCTTGAACTCTTTATTATTGCTTTCCGTCTTTCCTTATTCCGGAAAGACGAACGCTCATGCCGAGTATAAGTTGATACACTGCTAAGTACTAGATATACCCCATAGGCTAATCATATGACTTGGTGACTCCCTTTTATAGTTGATTAAGGGCATATCATAGATGAGATATTTGGTGTTAAAACTTTGAGGATTAAATAACATGATTAAATAATTTGAGGAATAGCTTTCTTAGATGTATAGCCGTAGATGATAGATGGGTAAATTCTAAGTTGGGAAGAAACTGCATTGTTAAAACTTGAGGTAAATTATTTTAGACTGTGACCAAGTGAGATTAGATAAGAGAAACCATGCCTTATTTTAATTTTGAGGACGAAATTATTTTAAGTTGGGTAGATTGTAAATCTCCTCACCCAAAATTAGGGCTACTTAGCATAGATAAAGACATTTGGGCTAATTAGAATCCAATTAGAATTAGAACAAGGTATTTTATTTAATTATACAATATTATATCACTTAGTGCGCCTTACCGTTGCTTCGATAATTGGAGCACCTCACTAGTCATTGCCTTCCAACAAATTTTATAATATTGTCCTAGACATGCCCGCCTACCATTCTAACCTTTATGTAACTTATAATTATGCTTTCTTGTGCTATATTTTAGTCGCACAACATTCGTCGCAGACATTGTTAATTAATTCTAAATAAATTCCAACTTTGTACCCTTATGCGTTCCAATCGAAATTGGAGACACAATCTTGACCCATTTCGTACAACCAAAAATATGATAATATTCTACACTGAATCCTGTATGTCCATGACACTTGTGTCCCACCTAATTTTATTCCCATGTACTTCTATTTAATTCCAGAATATCTTGCGCACTAATTTTAATTAATTAAATCAAATTTCCATCTTTGTGCAATTTTTCCAATTGTTGGGCATTTTTATGCAAAAATGTATTGAGGTGTCCACACCATTGGATAATACATGAAGAAACCCAATTTTCCCTTTACGTGAATTTTTTCCATAATTTTTTGGAATGTGCAACGCGCACATCGCCCCCCATTTAAATTCTAGTCTTGTATTTAATTAATGCAAATTCTAGTCCTCCCAACATCCCCAGGTGAGCCCAAGGCCTAATCATAAGGAGTGTTGACCAAGCCCTAATCCTAGGTCAACCCCTAAACCTAAAAATCCTATATGTATAAATAATCCTCCTCCTATTTTTCCCAAAACTCAAAACCCATCCCCAACCCTATTCCTAGCCGACTTCTACACCCCCATTTAATTTTCATCGTCCCCTTCCTCCTCTTCCCTGCACTGGAGCCGGAACAGCTTCGCCGGAGCCACCCTCTCCCTCTCTTCTCCGACTTCCTCTTTCCCCTGAACTTCTCCTCCCCCGGATCTCGTCCTCCGTCGACTGGGCAGCGGGTAACACCACCACTGCTGCCATCCTCGCCTCCACGTCGAGCCCCAACCCTGCTGCACCCCACGAGCAGCCCTGACCTCCGTTGTTCTCTTCCTCCCCTCGACTTCACCCCGAGCACACGACCCCCAACGGAGTCGACCAGAGCGCGCCTGCACAACTCCTCTCTTCCCTGCAACCACCATTACCACCATCCTCTTCGACTTTTTCTCTGACTTCATCCCCGTTCTCCCATGTTCCCTCCGTTTACCACCGTCTCCTCCTCCTCCTCCTCCCTGCTCAGCCTCCCCATGGCTGGAGCAGCACTCTCCATCACCACCACCACCACCACCACCACCACCACCAATATTCGCCTGTCCTCCTCCCTGTGTCCCTGCTCCTCCTCCTCGACCACAACCCCTCCATAACCGGACCTCCCCCTGGCCGGACCTCCCTCCCCCACTAGCCGGAGTATCAACCCCACCACCATCAAAAGTAAACACCATCACCAATCATCTTATTTATACCATCACCCATGACCATCATCGACCCCTCTCCACTCTCCTCCTCCTCGGGCCGCCTGAACCCTGGCCGAAGAAGCCAACCTCATCATCATAACCATCATACATTGTTATCCTTGCCTCATCATCATCATCTCACCCTAAGCACCTTAAAACCTAAGCATCCATATCGTCAGCACCATCGTCCACGCCATCATCCTCGTCATCTTCATCACCCACATCTTATCTTAATCATCACCATTGTCCACGTCACCATCCTCGTCATCACCATCATCCACATTATTATCCCCATTATTATCATTGTCTACACCAGCGACCTAATCAACATCATCATCTCATTACCATCATTAACCCATCATTATCATTATTTTATCCCTATCGCCATCGTCGTCATCATCGTCATTTACAATGTCATCATCATCCACATCGCTGCCATCATCATCGTCGTCAACCTCAGCGTCGTCACCGTCATTCCCGTGCGCGTACCTTGAGAGGACCGATTTGGATTATCTGCGCAACTCCAGGAGCAGGTCATTGATACTATGCAGCCTTCTTGCCAGGCAAGTATACCTTACCTTGTTGTACTGTTTGAATCTGTATTCTTAGCTGCATGTTTATTATTTAAATTGTGCGCGTCCGAGAGAGGCTCGGGTGCAGTTAATGAAGGCGTTGACGTTAGGACTTGTGTCTGACCTAGAGTCTAGTGGACCCACCTAAAGTTGCGGAGTTATCGGTATGACTCCCCAAGCCTTGACACGTATCATTATATGTCACATAATGAGTTCATATAGGGACGCGTGCCTCATGACTGACTGGCCATCAGTATGAGTAGTACGTGTGACGGTATTTAGCTTAGTTGTTTATTTCCTTAGAGACTTACATTATAGTATGAGATGTCCATGTCGTATTCGCGACTTGTACATTGACATTGGACGGAGAAGACAACTAGTAGGCGTATGGGACAGAAAATTTGGTTGCCATAGTTTCAGAGTAAACTACGGGGCCGTGAGCCTCAGTGTTGCCCGGGTATGGGATCAGTGTTGCCCGGTTATGGGAGTATATGCTTGTCGATACATCCGGCAGAGGTTACTAGCTGCGCGCTATCATGATCGGTGATGTAGTCAGCATATACATCTGGCATCCAGTTTATAACTAATGCCAGATACTTAGCCTCTGGCTCGACGCTACACTTTATACTTTTTACCTACCCATACGTACCAAGGTTGTCTTCAAAATGTATTTTACTTAGCTGGTTAGGTTACCCTTGAGTTTTTACAGTATTTACTTTATGGCATACTTTTATGTATCTTGTTATGTCCTTCTGAGGACCTGGCCCTTTCCAGGTGTATTGTTCATCAGTATTCGTAGGAGCGCAGATCTGGACTTGCTATGTATTTTGCGATGAGGACTTCTCTTCGAGCCCGTGATTGTTAGTTGATATTCTTATATTACATTTATCGTGTTTATCTTATATTCTAGTTCGGTAGTAGATTTGTTTCCATCCGACTACCATCATTAGATACTTCATATTGAGATCTAGCTTCATAGATATTGGTATTTATTTATATATGATTTTCGTGGATGAGATTTAGGTTATACCCTGTGACTTGTGATAGTTTTACCACTTGTGAATTATTATTCATTATACATCGTACGCATGTGTTATGGGTTTCATATATTGGAGTTGCCATATACATGCGGCTGGCATGCTTACGTGTCCTAGTCCTATGTATTTTGGGACTGGGGCGTGACAGGTATTCTACCCAGGCTCGTTTCACTCAGGAAGTCTCGAGGATGAGACTTGTTCTGAGTGGTGTATAATGTAACGGCCCGCTCTGCTCAACCCGGAGGGCCGATTCAAACGGCACAAGTGCAACGACCCGACCTGCCTTGCTCGGCAAGAAGACTCGTTCGATGCAAAGGTATTCGAAACTTGGATCTTTAAATAGAGTTCAGACTTAGACTTTTCAGAGGTACGCTCGGAGTCTCGTTCGACTGATGCGATTCTTCTCTAAGGTGGGTAGCCCCGGTGAACCTGTCTCTACTTAGCCGCACACTAAGAAAAAGAATGATATATTCTAGTTTTTAGGCGATAACTTTTGCATGCTAATAAAATAAGATGAACGCACATAGCTAAGCGGATAACCCCGTCTTATCATTATATAGATAATCCCGTCTTATCATTATATAGAACATGGAGATCTTACTTGCTATTTGCGTAATCGGACTATTGAGTGAAATATAAATAGCTTCTTATATATATGCCACAAAAGTAGTTTGAGTTCATACTGAGGTATCGCGTCCCGATGGAAACGATCGTCCCACGGGAGTGCTGGCGCGGTAATTTGCGCCCAGCGGGGACGGATATATATATATATATATATATATATATATATATATATATATATATATATATATATATATATATATATATATATACTGAGTCTTAGATCGTGCACATGTTTAAAGCATCCCTCAAACATATGCATTCAACCAAACTTAGCGATAGTGAATTCGGATAAACTACTCGCGAAAATCTTTAGGGTTCTTGTCTTACGAATCACAATGATACCTCCAACAGGGTCAATCAAAATCAAAGTCATTTACAATCTCACTTAAACCAAGTATTGCACTACCGCTATGCACGATCTATCCGATCAACCGACTAGCATCCAAGTCTTATTATCTATTTTATTCACGTTTAAACATAGCATAAACACTTATATATATATATATATATATATATATATATATATATATATATATATATATATATATATATATATATAAGTGTTATATATATATATAACCTCTGCCGATTGGTATCAGAGCCATAATGGCTCAAGGCTGAGGTGATTCTACTCTCTGTTTTTGGAATGATGTTAGTAAAAATTAGTTTCATATTTTTTTATTAATACTATTATCATTAACTATGTAATGATTAAAGAAATTTCTTGTTTATGTAATTCATTTAAGTGCTAGAGTGACTACTTCGAACTAATAACATACCAATAAAATCAGCTAGCGATACTAGCGATTTTAAGTTATCCTCTCATGAAGTTACCGAAAAAGAAATAAAAAGCTTAATTGAGAAGCTTCAAGCTACTTCTTTAAGTGGGAATTCTTCCACTAAAGATAAAAATACTCTTGCAATGCTTGATGAAAATTCTTCCATAGCTGATGATTCAGATATTGAATCCAACAATCTTGGTGGAAGACAGCTGATGGCTACTTTTGGTGAGTGCAGGGACAACTGGCCTCGCTGGATGGTTCGTTCTGAAGCTTTAAATTTGTATAATATATATATATATATATAACACTTATATATATATATATATATATATATATATATATATATATATATATATATATATATATATATATATATAAGGGTTAAATGGAATAAAATCCAATTCCCTGATAGATGGGTTCTTAATCAGGCGATTCCGCCTAGACCTATAATGGATACTTAGTTAGATCAGATAATCCAGACTCCAGATGGAGATATGGAAGTTAGATTTACTCCAAAAATTAAAGCTAGAATTTGGCTTCTAGTTTTCGATCCTCTTCTATTTTTGAAAAGGGAGAAAATTCCTCTCAGAATTCTGAGAAGGAAGATGAAATCAAGTATATGAAAATAAAAAATAACATTGCCAAACTATAGTATAAAACAGAATAGGTTGATCCCACTGATGTTGTTTATTCTTCTGATGATAGTTTTGTCACTTATTCTCTGAATGTTATAATTTTAACGAGTAATGATAATCCTTCGAATGATCCTAATTATTGGAACTGGACTCAGGACAAAAATATTCGTTAAATTATAGTCGAGGCTTATGATGAAGAAGTTCAATTCAAAGCCTGGTTTGAAAAGAATTATACCCTTGATCAGCGGTATAAATTCAAAGATAAATACTATACTCATCTCAAGGAGACAAATAAAATCAACTAGTTTGATAAATGGTTTATTAAGAACTATATCAACCAAGAACTCGCTAGTATTAACACGCTAGAAGAGGGTTATAAGAATTGGATAACGTATATGGGTAAATGTATTCGTGCCTTATATCCTCCCAATGAATCACTAAAAATTTTGGTTAACTCTGAAAAGATGGATGCTATTTCCTTTATTCGAATTATCGATCATAAGGAAGAACAAATAAAAGAGCTTCAAAAATTGTGAAGCAAAATAACTATACTAATGCCTACATTCAGACCATTGGTTCTCAGTTGGTTAGAATAGAAACTGCTCTTGATGAAGTTCTTCACAAGGTCTACTCCATCCTAAACTTACCTAAAACTATGCCAAAAGCTTCTACGTCTAAAGAAGTAAAAACTAATAACATACCAATAAAACCAGCTAGCAATACTAGTGGTTTTAAGTTATCCTCTACTGAAGTTAAAGAAAAATAAATAAAAAGCTTAATTGAGAAGCTTCAAGCTACATCTTTAAGTAAAAATTCTTCCACTAAAGAAAGAAATACTCTGGCAGTTCTTGATGGAAATTCTTTCATAGCTAATGATTCAGATATTAAATCTAACAATGAGAGTTATTCTTAAGAATCTGAAGATTATTTAGATCCAATTCAGATACATACCATTCAAAAATTATTTAAGAATGATCAAACAACTGTTGATCATAATACTTCTACGATTCTGCCCATGCAGCAGCAACATAAGAAGCCTAATATTCAAAAATACTATTATAAACGTCCTACTCCTATGGATATTCTTTATGAAGAAAATGATAACATTATTCAGAATAACTATAGTGGTGATACTATCTATGAATGGAACATAAATGGTTGTTTTGATAAACAAATATGCGATCAGATGCATCGAATGTTAATGTTTGCTACGGTTTGCCGTTCAAACAATAACACTGATAAAGCTATTGCAAATTTTATAACATGTGGTTTTATCGGCGTTCTAAAAGTTTGATGGGATCATTGTTTATCTTTTGAGCAGAAAGCAGATATTGCTAATGCTGTCAAAATTGAAAACAATAAAGAAACGTAAGATAGTGTTATGACCTTGATCAACACTATTTGTGATCACTTTACTGGTTTAATTTTTGATGACAGAGAACGTGTTAGAACTTTACTCCAAAATCTCCATTGCCCTACTCTTACTCATTTTAGATGGTATAAAAATACTTTTCTAAATAGAGTAATGCAATTAAGTGATGCTAACTCAGCTCACTGGAAGTCTAAATTCATAGATGGTCTTTCTAATCTGTTTATAGAAAAGGTTAGACAACAAATGTGCAATAATAACAATAGGATCATACCATACAATGATTTCACTTATGGAAATCTGGTTAATGCTTGCATTCAAGAGGGGTTATCCCTTTGTAATGATTTGAAATTAAAAAATCAATTAAAATCTCAAAGGTTATCTGAGAGAAAATAATTGGAAAAATTCTGTAGTCAGTTTGCTATGTAATCTATTAAACCTCCTCCTGATACTAAAAAAAAATTCTCTAAAGAAAAATCTTACAAAAAGAAGATTTATTATTCTAAAAGGAGTTATCCTAAAAAAATTTCTAATGTAAGAAAAAGATTCTCTACAAGGAAGAAATTCTCAAAAAATACAAGTTCGAATAAAAAGGTTAAATGCTTTAAATGTGGCAAGTTAGGCCATTTTTCGAACAGATGTAATACTAAACAAAAGATCGATATGATCGAAGATGAAGGGTTGAAAAAGACTCTATTAAAAATTATGATTAATTCTGATTATGAATCTGATTCGACTAGTGATGAATCATCCATAAATTATACTATTGATTGTGGCACCGATTGCGATTGCAAAGCTTGTGCCATTAACAGTAAAGCAGACTATTATAAGTCTATTATCGAAATGAATGATCTTTCAATTAATGTATTGACCAGACAAGATAAAAAAGAAATTCTCGAGTCACTTTTGACTAATGAACTTAGCCAAAATGTGAAAGCCAAAATTATTAAAATTTTGCAAGATGAAACTAAAGAAGCTCCTTCTAGTTTCACTCCTTATACAATGACAGAGGTCTCAGCCCGAAGAAAAGGAAAAATTTCTAAGACAGTCTCTATAAATGATCTTTAAAGAGAATTAAAAACATTAAAGAATAAAATCAAAGAGTTAAAGTCTAATGACAAAATAACTCAGCAAAGGCTTATTCTCATCGAACAGGATGTTAAATCCTACAATGAGATAATTCTCAATAAAAAAATGACTGAACATTCTCGGTTAATCAATAGTGATAACGAGAATGATGATAATATTTTTGATCAGCAGTTTCAATCTGTTGTTATAAAAGATAACGGAAAATCTATTGATCATTCATTTTAATCAAAAATTGATCTTTTTATTACCCACAAATGGTATATAAGATTGATTTAATTATAAATAATGAATCATTGATTTACAATCTTATTGCCATAGTTGACAGCGGTGCTGATTTGAACTGCGTCAAAGAAGGAATTATTCCATTAAAATATTGCGAACGCACTACTCAGACTCTGAGTGCTGTTAATAACAAAGCTCTTACAACACCTTTTAAGGTTACAAATATTCATATCTGTAAAAATGATGTATGTATTCCCTTATACTTCATTGTTGTAAAAGAAATATCACAACATGTTATTCTAGGAACTCCTTTTCTAGAAAAAATTATGCCTATTAAGAAAATAAATAAACAAGGAATTTCCACTTGTTACAAGGGAAAGAATATTAACTTCGAATTTATCATGAATCCTGTGGTAAATTTTTTGAATGAAATAAAAGAAGTTGATTTGAAGAAAAACCATATAAACTTTATCAAAGAAGAAAATTTTCAACTATCCATTATTGATCAGCTTGAAAAACTTGAAATAAAAAATAAAATAAAACAAGTTGAAGACGAGTTTATACATCAAACTTGTAGCAATATTCACAATGCTTTTTGGGATAGAAAGCAACGTATAGTCTCTCTTCCATATGAAGAACCTTTAATGAAAGAGATGTTCCTACAAAGGCTCGACCTTATCAAATGAACAACAATTATCTTGAATTATGCAAAAAGGAGATCAATGATCTTCTTGATAAAAAACTTATTCAAAAATCCTACTCTCCATAGAGTTGTACAACATTTTATGTCAATAATAATGGCGAAAAAGAAAGGGGTGTTCCTCGGTTAGTTATTAACTACAAACCCCTTAATAAAGTCCTTAAATGGATAATATATCATATCCCTAATAAAAGGGATTTGCTTAATAGAATTATTAAAGCAAAAATCTTTTCTAAATTCGATTTGAAGTCAGGTTACTGGCAGATTTAGTTTGAGGAAAAAGATAAATACAAAACTGCATTCACAGTTCCATTCGGATACTATGAGTGGAATGTTATGCCATTTGGACTAAAAAATGCTCCTTCTGAGTTCCAGAATAATATGAATGAGATATTTATTCAGTATTCTTCTTTTATTCTCTCATATATTGATGACATACTAATATTCTCTAAAACCATTGAAGAACATTTTAAACATTTAAATGTCTTCAAGCATTTAGCTATAAAAATGGTCTTGTTATTTCTGCTCCTAAAATAAAATTATTTCAGACAGAAATAACATTTTTAGGACATAATATCGTTAATAACACTATTATACCTATTGACAGGAGTATCGAATTTGTATCAAAATTTCCTGATGAAATTACCGATATTAAGCAACTTCAGAGATTTCTGGGTGCTCTTAATTATGTTTCAGATTTCTATAAAAATATTACTATCGATACAAAAATTTTGTATCAAAGATTGAAGAACCCTACTCCTTGGGGTATCAATCATACTAGAGCTGTTCAGCTCATTAAACAAAAGGTCAAATGTCTACCTTGCTTATACCTTGCCAATCTGGACTGGTCAAAAGTTTTTGAAACAGACGGCAGTAATATTGGTTATGGTGGTATACTCAAACAATTAGATCCCCATAACAAAGATTATGCTATCCTTGTTAGATACCATTTTGGTAGTATAATGATACACAAATTAATTACTCTACGATAAAAAGGAACTTCTTTCTATTATTAAATGCATTCATAATTTTCAAGATGACTTATTAAATAAAAAATTCTTACTTCGTATAGATTGCAGTTCTGCAAAATCTATATTACAGAAATATGTTAAGAATCTTGCTTCTAAGCAAATTTTTACTAGATGGCAAGCAGAACTTGCTATATTTGATTTTGATATTGAATTTATTAATGGCAAAAATAATTCTTTTCTTGATTTCCTAACACGTGAATTTTTGCAGCAAGATGTCAAGTAGCTCTCGAGGAAGAGGCAAGTCCAAATGGACGATATGTCCCCAGGACTCTTTTGGTTTTCAAAAGGTTATCGGCCATAAGCCGCCCACTAAAGTGGCTGGATCCAGCTCAACTACAAGGGGCAAGCAACCAGCAATTTCTGCTGATGCTAATACTATCTCTTATAAAGAAGCACTGAAAACTGAGTCCATCTTCTTTGAAAAATCTAATTCCGACAAAATTATCAAACTAGACAAAAGTGATATTCCTCTTATGAAGGATCCATGGAAACTTCATAAAAAATATCTTGAAAACAGCTTTATTCTAGTTATGGGAAAACTTGTGAATATTTATGAGGGTACTCTGATTACCACAAAATCTATTACAGTTGAACATTCTACTCGACCAAACTCTTTGGAGATGGCTTACAGCAAGGTCATCATCAAAAATATTCTTACTCCACAAACTTGGGGACTTCATCCTAACAAAGAATAATAGCTCTCCAAGGACAAGGTGGTTGTCTGCAGTTATAATTATTGGAATTATATCCAGGCATTTTATAACTTTTATACTATGAGAATTCCCAGAGAACCCATTCTTGGTTCATTCGTATTTGTCCTGAAATTCTTCAGAACAAAATACCTTCATGGTTCTTTGACTGGTGGTTAAAGCTGGGAGCAACTCTCGATATCATTCCTAATCTAATTCAAGAACAATTCTCACAGTGGATTTTATCCTATCTAAGATGCCAGGATGATCATCTTTTTGGAGGAGAGAGTATACTATATTTCTATGTACAATTCCAGATTTCATATATATTTCGTTGGACAGTTGATTATGAACTAAATTCCAACAATATTCCCATCTTGTCATGCAAGTTTCTTATGAAATGATGGCAAATAATTGATTAAAAAGATAAATTGATGGAAGTTATGGCATCCATCAAAGATAATGAAAGTAAGTTGGACAAATGCATCCAAAATGAACTCTATGGTGATAATACGATCACCAAACTTAAGGATTCCCTGAACAGGAAGAATCCTAAAATATCAGCAGAAGAATTAAAGAAAAAGTGCCTTCAGTACTTGAAAGCACAATTTGATGCAAATTTTGATATGGATATCTCCAGCACAGCTTCGGATACGAACCTGGATGATATGTCTGCTGATAATTTCTATCAAGCAATTATTGACCCTATCAATAACGACAAACTATGATTAGTTTAAGTAGGGCCCATCCTCCTTTTATCACATGACTTGAGGATGACTTTTTGTAACTTTAGGTAGTGGGTTATCCACTTCACTGTTGTACGATGGTAATTTTATTAGCAGCGATATTTGATAACAGATTTGTTTCAATCAAAGTCGTCTTACCTGGTTTGGTAAGATGTTTAGCTTTTGGAGCCAAAGTAGACAATACATTAAAGTGAATGCGATAAAGAATTGAAATAGTTTCTGAACTTTGCTTAAAGTTATAACCATAAGTCGTCATATTAAAAGTTACTGCATCCAGTAAATTAGTATCTGTAAGAGATAGGCTTAAATTGGGATAAACATTAAAGTAGACTGGTCCATGACAAAGGCTGGTCTGCATAATGCCCATTAGAGATGGTTGCCAATCTAGACATCTGGCATCTCTTAGAGAGGATATAAATGAAGCATTTAACCCTTGAAGGGTAAGAGGTTTTAATGCAACCTGTATCAATCCAATATGGATAAAGTTATAGGCATTATTCCTATATAGGGTTCAAGGATTTTTTTCAGAAAGAAACCTGATAGAATGCTCGGTATCATTGACCTGAACGGTCCTTTCCATAGTTTTTATAGCTATGGCAGACTTGAAATTAAGCCAACCAATTTATAGATATCCTTTGGCTTAATGCCAGGGATAGTCCATTTATTTAGTTCCTCCAGATCTGAAGGAAACTCGCTCAATTGAGCATTTTTTTTGTAGATTTTCCCTTTAACAGGGTCTTCTTGTTGTCCCCAATGGACAATGGGTTACTCATCCAAAGATCTAGTATGAGGGTCTACTCCACTGTTCCTGAAATGGTTAGTGACAAAATAAAAAAGAATACTATTATATTACTATGCTATGATTAATTAAATTTCTAATTTGTAAGACATAAAAAATTTAGAATGCCTCCATGGTTATCCTGGTCATAGCATGACTGTCAACGACTTTTACGGCTGAAATGGCCTACCCGGCCAACATAGCCAACGCGACTTGGATGTCGTTTCACTAGACCTTGGATAATCTCAGAAGTAGTCATTTTAGAATTTAAATAAATTACATAAAAAGAAATTTCTTTATTCATTACATAGTAAATAATAATGGTATTAGTAAAGAAATTTCTACTAACAATATTTCAGAGAATAATGAGTAGAATCACCTCAGCCTTGAGCCATCATGCCTCTGATACCAAATATCAGAGTTATGGGTAGGAGATCTTTTCAACGAAATATTGGAAAATTTTATTTATAATTGTATATATATATATATATATATATATATATATATATATGTGTGTGTGTGTGTGTGTGTGTGTGTGTGTGTGTGTGTTATATATATATATATATATATATATATATATATATATATATATATATATATATATATATATATATATATATATATATATATATATAAGTGTTATATGTATACACACACACACACACATACCAAATGGTGAATTGTTACATGCAATTCAAGAGCTCTATGAAAAACATAGAGAACTCTTTAAGAGAAACAATTACTCTATACCTATGATGATTGAGGAACAGTTAGTCATAGATTTTGAGGAGTCATCTGATACAAGTTTGGGAGATGAAGCAGAAAACTTCAAACTTTTATTCAATTGCCAAGATCTCTTCTTCAGAACTCTCAAATATTACAAAGAGGGGGGTGGGAGTCTTTCTGAGAAGAAAAAAATGTGCCCTCTTATAGCGACACACACACTACCAAATGATGAATTGTTACATGCAATTCAATTGAGCTCTATGAAAAACATAGAGAACTCTTTAAGAGAAATAATTACTCTATACCTATGACGATTGACGAACAGTTAGTCGTAGACTTTGAGGAGTTCTCAATACCAGTTTGGGAGATGAAGCAAAAAACTTCAAACTTTTATTCAACTGCCAAGATCTCTTCTTCAAAACTCTCAAATATTACAAAGAGGGGGGTGGGAGTCTTTCTGAGAAGAAGAAGAGGTGCCCTCTTATAGGGCTTACAATGAATCTATTCCAGAACATAGAATGACCCAAAATGACATAAAACTTGAAAAGACATAAAGCTTGAAAAGAAATAAAACTAAAGAAATCTATTCTAAAACATGGAATGACCCAAAAAGACATAAAACTACTTTAGGTAAAGTAGATGAGGCATAAAACAGCTGGATGGACCCACCATGTCTTTTCATGTGTTGTATAGTCTTGCAGTCGGATGTCGTCTAGGCGAGAGTATGTCAGTAGTCTGTCATATTGCTGAGATTGTGTTCCCCAACAATGTTGAGCTCTTCATCTCTAATATATATATATATATATATATATATATATATATATATATATATATATATATATATATATATATATATATATATATATATATATAAGTTATATTGTAGATTATGTTGCAGATTTTTATAAAAATATTTCTATTGATACAAAAATCTTGTATCAAAGACTAAAGAAAAATCCTACTCCTTGGAGTATGAATCACACTAAAGCTGTTCAGCTTATTAAGTAAAAGGTAAAATGCCTTCCTTGCTTACATCTTGCCAATCCAGATTGGTTTAAAATTATTGAGACTAATGCCAGTAATATCGGATATGGTGGTATCCCCAAACAGATAGATCCCAATAACAAAGATCATGCTATCCTTGTTAGATATCATTCTGGTAAATGCGACGATACTCAAATTAATTACTCTACAATAAAGAAAAAACTCCTTTCTATTATCAAATGCATTCATAAATTTTAAGATGATCTATTAAATAAAAAATTCTTACTTAGAATAGATTATAGTTCTGTTAAATCTATTTTACAAAATAGCATTAAATTTTTTTACTTGTAAATCTATTTTACAAAAGAATTAAAAATTTTGAAGAATAAAATCAAATAATTAAAGTCTAATGACGAAATAACTCAGCAGATACTTGCTCTTATTGAACAGGATATTAAATCCTATAATAAAATTATTCTCAGTAAAGAGATAAATGAACATTCTCGGATTGTCGATAGTGATAACGAGAAAGAAGATGATATCTTCAATCAAAAGGTCCAGTCTGTTGCTATAAATAATAAAGAAAAATTAATTGATAATTCCTTTTTATCAAAAATAGATATTTTTATTACCCATAAATGGTACATAAAAATTGTAAAATAGATTTAGCAGAACTGCAATCTATTCTAAGTAAGAATTTTTTATTTAATAGATTATCTTGAAATTTATGAATGCATTTTATAATAGAAAGGAGTTCTTTTTTTTATCATAGAGTAATTAATTTGAGTATCGTCCCATTTACCAGAATGGTATCTAACAAGGATAGCATGATCTTTGCTATTGGGATATATCTGTTTGAGGATACCACCTTATCCGATATTACTGGCTGTCACGACCCACACCCAGTGTAGGAATGCAAGTCGGGAACAACGTACATCATACGCCACAAAATCGGTAGTAGAATATTGTTTAGGTAATCTATTTAATAATATAATAAGCCACCAATAATATTAATATTCTCAATCACAGATCTAAGATGGAGAAAAACACGAATATAATAAAAGAATAGAATAGTCACAATACAACTCATGAGTCAAATAATAACATCAATGAGTCAGAGAAATAATAATCAATATGCTGGAGACAAATTCAGTACAAAAGAATAACTAAGATACTATAAGTCCCGGGTCGTCTGTCTCAGTCGGGATGAGACCCTCCTAAGCCAGTATCTCTGACTCAGCCCATAACATCCTGGGGCCCGTAATAAGTGGGGTACCACTCTTCAGTGTCATCTGAAAAAAAAATATCCAGTCAGAAAATGAGCAGAGTACATCTCTAACAGCAGTTCTAATCAATGATATAAATTATGTAACAGTAAATATATGTGAATATACAAGATGCAACAATAGATACAAGAGATATACAATAAAAGAAATACTGAAAATAAATACAAGAATGAACAATATGACAATGAACAAGAATACTAATGACTAAGTGAATGAGTACTAGCTTTAACATGTGATCGGCTTGGGAACTTGCACAAGGATAAGGGCCTGACTAGTCATACGTGCAGTGTATGACCAACAGTCACAAGGAACAAGACATGCACAATGAGGGTATGATCACATATCTACACTAAAATTCTTCCTACCCCGACTGGTATAGTGGATCCAACCATGGTACGCTATGGCACGAGATTCTCTAGGAAGGTAGCAAGTCTCCCCGAGAATTAGTGTCTATAGATGTACAAGAAACAAGGAACAAGTCTTGCATAAGATACACCATATATACTAAGGAATAATATCTCATGACGAGATCTGGATATACCAATCCGTGTAACCATCGTGTCAAAAAATTAAGGATATCTACACTAGATACTATGAACATAGAGGATATCATAAATGAGAAACTATCAGAGAATGTACTCGCCTGAAGTTCGATGAATAGTATCACAGATGTCTGGTACGGTACCTTGAAGACCTAGATAGTAAATATAAATCAATACAAGGTTTCAGAATAAAAATAAGTTAAACTAGTCAACATCTAGGTCAAAGACTCATTTCTAAGTCAAAACAGTAAAACTAAGTCAACTTTAAGTCAAACCGGTCAAACTTGGTCAAACTACCTATTTCTAGGTTGTAAAAGTCTATCTCTAGGATATTGGGTTTATATACTATGAAACTAGGCCACACTAGCTAACTAGGATACTATAAAGATACTGTATCGCATGATACGCAAACAAGTAGATATGAGAATATCACAATATGCATATTCAATCAATATTAAGTATAGTAATCCTTATTACAAATGCTAAATGGATATCTTGGCTTTGAACCAATACGGTATCGCACCACTAAACACCCATCTTGATACCCAACTCAAATATCTTGAGTAGCGATCCAATACCTTAACATTTACCTTGGTATCTCAAGGTAATACGATTCCTAGTATACATTAGCTACCCAACTCTAAACCATATGCTAATATGTATTTATCTAATACAATATCACCTATTATACTAATTACCAACTACTAGTATATACTAACTAATTATCCAAATAATCTTCAACTATTAATACACATATACATGTACACATATCTACATATATAGCTAACTATAGATACATAAGATATATAGATAGATAACTAACTATCTAGATACTAATAACTAGATAGCTAATTAACTAGTTAACTAACCATAATAAACTAGCTAACTACTACTAATTAACTACTAACTAGCTCAAACCAACTCACCTAGCTAGCTGCCCAGTTGCTGAAGCCTGTTGCTGCTGCATTTGGCTCTCCCCTTTGCTGCAGTGGCCCTTGCCCCCTGTTGTGATGCTCGGGAACTGCATGATACTGCAGTGCTGAAGACTGCTGCTGATGCTGATGGTGAACTGCTGCAGCTGCTTGCACTCGTTTGCTGTGGCTAGATGGCTTCATTGTTGCAGCTACAGTGACTTTGCCCTGCCCATTGCTTGCTGCTACGGCCCCTGATTGCTAGTTCTTGCTGAACTGATACTTGAGGGACAGTCTCAGTCACTGCCCGACTGCTACTGTACAGTGATGAATCCTGTTGTTGCTCGATTACCTCACTGCACACACTGCCCGACCCCCATTCTCATCAACACATACCCAATGCACACACAATGCATACTCTCACTAGTATCAATATATATATATATATATATATATATATATATATATATATATATATATATATATATGCCTCTCAAAATATCTAGATACATAAATATATTAATGTACATATAAGAACACACTCACTCACACACACACACACACACACACACACACACATATATATATATATATATATATATATATATATATATATATATATATATATGCACATACATATGTATACATATACAAAGACCAACATATATGTATGTGCATATATATATATATATATATATATATATATATATATATATAAGCATCAACCATATACATAGCTATGTATATAGTATGTATCTATAACTCATATATATTTATCATATGAACAACATAAGGATATATACAACTCTCTCTCTCTCTCTCTATATATATATATATATATATATATATATATATATATATATATATATATATATATATATTAGGATAATTAATATACTAATAGCTATGAATAATGGAAATTGGATCAAGGAATGCAATCAAACAAACACGTGGAGTGCATCGCACCCATATCACACTTGATCTATGATACGCTTGCCATACTAGTCCCCCATACAACCAAATATACCCCGAAGGACACGAGCAAGTCTAAATTACTATTTATGAATAATACAAAGAGTAAAATATATATTTATGTGTCTGTGTTAAAATGTGACATGCACAAAGCCCCGTATCGGAGAAAAAAACTCCCAAATCAATACATATCACCAAATTATTGGGATACGACCTACACATATCCAACTATGGACACGACTAGCCAGAAACAATCAAACATATGTTAATTTAGTCTAATTGACCAATTGACAAACACAACATGTGTCAATCTTGGAATTCCCCCAAAATTGACATAAAATGCGCCATAACTTTCTTCATAGGCCTCCTATGAACCTAATTCTAATTCCTATGGGTAGCCTATGCATATGGGGTAATTTTTCATGGTTAAATCTCAGATTTATAACCTAATTAAAGATAAAAAATTGAATTATACCTATTGGAAAATGGATTCCCAATACAACCTCCAAATTTGATAAAATTGGTCTTCAACTTGTAAATCTTTGCTCCTCTTTGTAGATCCTTACTTCCTCCTTCTAGATCCTTACTCTATTAGCCTCCAATGGTGATTTGGAAAAGAATTGAAAAGAAATTTGGTAGAAAATTGATGTGGAAATAAAAAATTTGGTTGAGGGAAATTCTAGATCTAGATTTAAAATGAAAAGATGAGAGCGAAATTCCCCCCCTCTTTATATTGGCTAGTCCCCCTTAGCCCTTCCCTCAAGCTACTATGTAATGTCTAATATACCCCTTGGGGCCTCTTATAAAGAAATAAATAAGGAGGGAAGGTTCTAGTCTAATAATTTTAATTAAATTAATCATCCTCCTAATAAACGGGCTTCTAATTAGGCTCAATTCTAATTAATAATAAATGTTATTCCATGGATCCAATCTAAACTAGTTAGGTCCACTAACACAAGTTTAAAATAATAAACTAATATCTAACAATAAATAAATAATACTATAAATAATTATACAATATGCACAATATTTAATTAATTATGAAATGACTAAAATATTATTTCCTAGAAAATGTGATAGTGACACTGGCATCAGTCTCAACAACTTTAAACCAGTCTAGATTGGCGAGATGTAAGCAAGAAAGGCATTTAACCTTTTGCTTAATAAGCTGAATAGTTTTAATGTGATTCATACTCCAAGGAGTAGGATTTTCTTTAGTCTTTGATACAAGATTTTTGTATCAATAGCAATATTTTTATAAAAATTTGCAACATAATTGAGAGCACGAATATGTTTTACAAGAATAGAGACTTAAGATTAAAAGTTACTGCATCTAGTAAATTAGTATCTTTAAGAGATAGGCTAAAATTGGTATCAGAGCCATGATGGCTCAAGGCTGAGGTGATTCTACTCTCTATTTCTGAGATGTTATTAGTAGAATTTTGTTCTATGTCTTAATTAATACTATTATTATTAACTATGTAAAGGTTAAATAAATTTCTTATTTCTGTAATTCATTTAAGTTTTAGAGTGATAACTTCTGAGAATAATCTTCGTCTAGTGGAACGACACCTAAGTCGCGTAGGCTGTGTTGGCCGGGTAGCCCTTGTTTTCCCGTAAGTTGTTGACAGTCGTCCATTTATTTAATTCCTCCAGATCTAAAGAAAATTCGCTCATTTGAGCATTTTTGATAGATTTACCCTTATTAAGGAATTTTTTTATTGTCCCCAATGGACAATGGATTACTCATATCCAAAGATAGAGAGAAGGTCTACTCCGCTATTCCTGAAATAGTTAGTAAACAGAATAATATTTAAAGAATACCATTATAATTACTATGTTATTATTAAAAAAAATTTTAATTTGTAAAATATAACAAGATTTTAGAGTGCTCAAAGGTAATCAGTCATAGCACGACTGTCAATGACTTACGGCAAAACAAGGCCTACCCGGCCAACATAGCCTACGCGACTTGGGTATCGTTCCACTAGACAAAGATTATTCTCAGAAGTTATCACTCTAAAACATAAATGAATTACAGAAATAAACGTGGATAAGAAAGAATCCACTTAGAGAATTATTCCTGAATAGGATTATGAATGATATCTAGAGTAGCTCCCAGTTTTAACCACCAGTCAAAGAACCAGGAGGATATTTCTTTATGAAGAATTTTAGGATAAATACGAATGAACCAAGAATGGGTTCGTTGGAAATTCTCATAATAGAGGAAGTTATAGAAAGCTTGTATATAATTCCAATAATTATAACTACAAACTATGACTTTATCCTTGGCGAGTTGCTGCTCTCTGTTAGGATGTAGTCCCCAAGACTGCGAGGTAAGAATATTTTTGATAATCACCTTGCTATAAGCCACTTCCAAAGAATATGGTTTAGTAGAATGTTCAACTATAATAGATTTTGTGGTAATTAGGATATCTTCATAAATGTTGACAGGTTTTTCCATAACCGGAATAAAGCTGCCTTCTAGATATCGTTTATGAAGTTTTCATGGATCCTTCATAAGAGAGATATCACTCTTATCGAGTTTAATTATCTCATCAGAATTTGATTTCTCGAAGAAGATGGACTCAACTTCCATTGCTTCTTTGTAGGAAATGGTATTGGTGTCACTAATGACTAGCTGTTTGCCTTTGACATTGGAGCTGGATCCATCGATTGGTATCAGAGCCATGATGGCTCAAGGCTGAGGTGATTCTACTCTCTATTTTTGAGATATTGTTAGTAGAATTTTGTTCAATGTCTTAATTAATACTATTATTATTAACTATGTAAAGGTTAAAGAAATTTCTTATTTCTGTAATTCATTTAAGTTTTAGAGTGATAACTTATGAGAATAATCTTTGTTTAGTGGAACGACACCCAAGTCGCGTATGTTGTGTTGGCTGGGTAGGCCTTGTTTTACCGTAAGTCGTTGACAGTCATGCTATGACTGATTACCTTTGAGGCACTCTAAAATCTTGTTATGTTTAACATAGTAATTGTAATGGTATTCTTTAAATATTATTCTGTTTACTAACCATTTCAGGATAAAGATAACCCTTCCAATGATACTAATTATTATGACTTTACTCAAAATAAAGGTTTCGTAGAATTATTGCTGAGGCTTATGAAGATGAAGTTGAATTCAAAGCCTGGTTTAAAAAGAATTATACCATTGATCAACGATATAAATTCAAAGATGAATATTATGCTCATCTCGAGGAGCTGATTATTAAAAATCTATTATTGAAATGAATGGCCTTTCAATTAATGTATTGACAAATCAAGATAAAAAAATTGAGTCACTTTTGACTAATAAAATTAGCCAAAATATGAAAGCAAAAATTATTAAAATTTTATATGATGATTGTTTGTGGTATTAAACGAAAGAATAAAAATGTATTCAGGATAGGGTTTATACGAGACCCGCCTTCTTTGGTTTACAAACAAACTTGTACAATTTGATCCTATACGAGGATATGGGAGTACAATTTATTTAATCTGGGTAGATGATTGCTATAGGTGTCTGATCTGCAGTCAATCATTTTAGCCCTTGGACTACACGATGTTGAAGAAGTGCCGTAGAAGATAGGAAGCAGCTTCGAAGGTTGCAGAAGAGGGTGGATGCACGATGCCAAATTCGTCGATCCCTACTCTTTGCCTGAGCTCCGGATTCTTCCCCCTCTCTCTCTCTCTTGACCTTGGATCTGATATTGGTTTCTTGACCAATTTTTCGAACTTCCAATTTGTCGACCTCCTTTCTCATTGATAGAGGTCTCTATTTATAGAGTTTTAGTGACAGTGACCACTCCGTCGGTGTAGAAATCGAGGAGTGGAAAGTACAATACCTTTTACACAACGGTTAAAATAACCAATGCCTGCGTATAGATGATCCTTTGAATGAGCGTGTGACGCGGGTCCAACTAAGGGACAAAATACGTATAATCGCTACGAAGATCACGACGTAGAAGCCACATAGGTAGGTATCCATTGTGTAGAAGAGGTTGGCATAGAAGCCAAATGTCTGTCACCATGGCGTAGAAGCCAAATAGTTATCAAACCGGCATAGAAGCCGAGTGGTCATAGAGGCCGAGCAGGCGTAGAAGCCGAGTGGTCATAGAGGCCGAACAGGCGTAGAAGTCGAGTGGTCATAGAGGCCGAGCAGGCGTAGAAGCCGAATAGGCGTTGAAGCCGAGTGGTCATAGAGGCCGAGCAGGCGTAGAAGCCGAATAGGCGTTGAAGCCGAGCGGTCATAGAGGCCGAGTAAGCACAGGAACTGGATGGGCGTAGAAGCCGCTGCGTACCGTGTCAGAGTGCTGATATGGACGTTTTAGCCAGAATTATGGCTTTTGAAGATATAATCAAATCTCTTGCATTAAATGCCGAGATTTGCCACCATCCTGCGCATTAAATATGGAGGCATGTTTTTGAAGGTCTGCAACCCCTTCTGCGCGTCAGTCGCAGAGACGTGCCTTGAGAAGTTGTCACCGCTCTGTGTATTAGACGTAGAGATGTGGCTCGAGCAATTGTCATCGCTCTGTGCATTGGATACAGAGACGTGCCTCGAACCCCGTATGGAGTGCAGCTTTTGATGTGGCAGGCAGTTTGTCTATTGTAGAACGTAAACAGCTCGTGTCTGCCTGTGTAAAATAGGGCAGCGTATCCCTTCGTGCCTTGTAAAAGCAGTTTACGCAAAGGGGATGGCGGTAAATGACAGCCTGGGTCGCAGTGCTGTGCCATCATTATAGCCGTCGTCTGGGTAGTCGAGCCGTATCCCTTTGTCAGAAGTCCAGACGTCAGGTTCATTACAGGATCTTCATTACAGGGTCTGACAGGTTCACTTCGGAGAATACAAAGCGTCTCTTGTACACCTCAGTGCTGCGTCTGAAAGAGGATGAGTTTTACGCCCTGGATGGCGATGAAGCACCCTGTTTACGCTGAAGTGGCTTGGACGTACTGCCTTACGCGGGTGGCCTTTTGAGCTTTTAATATTTCACGCTGGGTTTAGCAAAAAAAGCTCTGTTGCACGCTTGGTGGCTTTGAAGGCCTCTGCTTACGCTGCTCTGCACCAATATGCTGCATATAGCCATCCGGCGTATTTTTTATACTTCTACAAGACCCCCTTCAAAGCTTTCAAATTCCTCAGAATTTGGAACGATTTGAATGAAGCATGAACCGCTCCTCGTAACTCAAAACGTTCCTGAATGGGGCGTTGAAACGGTCGATGCTGACTTTATGGCAGATTTATTGGGGACCGGTGTGATCTTTTTCGCCTATAAAAAGGCTGGGGGAGTTAACCTGTTCTCCTCACATTTCCATCACCACGCAGAGATAATTGCCGGAGTTCGTCGGGTCCATCTGAGGAAGAAGGAGATCATGTTCTTCCAGCGTATAAGGAGCCGAAAAAGACGGCGTCT
The DNA here is from genome assembly GCA_036927795.1 of Iris macrosiphon. Classification (NCBI taxonomy): domain Eukaryota; kingdom Viridiplantae; phylum Streptophyta; class Magnoliopsida; order Asparagales; family Iridaceae; genus Iris; species Iris macrosiphon. The sequence goes on along the minus strand of JAYESA010000013.1, from coordinate 152,364,849 downwards.
TCGAGCAAATGTCCACTGCAACGATGGATCGTAGAAAGATATCTTATCCTCCCTTGCTCGGGATAATCAGCAACTTTATATGGCGGTTCTTCCAGGAGAAGGGAAGGTCGTATTAGACCACACTGCTTGCAAGTGGCGCCCTCTCCTGTTACACCCTCGGGGATGAGAGAGAAGACAAGCTGTAACAGCTGTCTTCCAGGACTGAGTTGGGTTTAAAACACCTCAACCCAATCTGCCATGGCGCACAGAGCATAGGGTCTGCATAATTTATGCGAGCCCCAACTCTGTGTTCTCCCGCCACTGATCATCTTCTTGGAAGAAGAGGAAGACCACCAATGCGAGAACCTGTCAGAACAGATTCCGAGGGCGGCCTTCAGACGAAGGTGGGGAAATCCTTTGTAGACGGGATTTCCCTCATCTGGTAACCATGAAAAATAAAGAAAAACCCCTTGTAGACAGGATTTCCCTCATATGTAATCATGACCTTGATTTTAATAAAATCGTCTTTCTTCTCTGCATATGATCGTTTTGCCATACGGCTGTAAAGTCTGAATATGTATAGCTTCGACACGTCTGATTCTTTACGCCGACTCTGTATAGAAAGAGTGCTAGGTCCTGTCTTTTATGCATAGTAAATAGTCCATAGAACGCTGCTGAGCATTTTGAATATTTAGAAGAACTGTTCTGCTGCTAAGACTGAGGAACCGCGTAGAGTTTTTACTTCTGATGAATAAAATTTTTGTTCAGACTTCGTCTTCAAGAATAACCTCTCAAAAAATCCCTTGGAACAGGGTCGAGGAATGGCTGTCGAGCTGAGTTTGCCATTTTGATAGACGAGATATTCAGACTGGAGCCTGGATGAATCTCTAATTGACCCGAGAAGAGTAATTTCTCAATGTTTGAACTCTGTATGCTTCGGGTACTTAGGATATTTTGAGGTCAAGAAAGAGTATCTTCTGTGTGAACTCCTGTAATCGATCGTCTTGAGAACTGTTCGGACATACGGAAAGTCAGAGATCCGTAGTGTAGATGAGCTGAAAATCCTGAGTTCGTAGTCTATTGAGCGTAGAAAGCCACCGAGCGTGAGATCGTAGATTCGTAGCTGCTTAGCGTGAAGTCGTATGTTTGTAGCCTCTCGAGCGTAAAAGCTACTGAGCACAAAGGCATCCGGGCATAAAACCATAGACTGATAGCTTGCGAGCGTAAAACCGTAGATCTGTTGTTGTCGAGCGTAGAAAGCTCCTTAGCATAGAACTGTAGATTTGTAGCATGTGAATAAAAGAAATCTTTCGAGCGTAAAGGTTGCGGATCTGTTGCCTCTGAGCGTAAACTAAACGCCACCGAGCGTGAGATCATTGATTTGGTATCTGCTGAGCGTAAAGTCGTAGGTTTGTAGTCTCTCGAGCATAAAAGCTACCGAGCACAAAGACATCCGGGCATAAAACCATAGACTTATAGCTTGCGAGCATAAAATCGTAGATCTGTTGCTGTCGAGCGTAGAAAGCTCCTTAGCATAGGAACTGCTGACCTGCTTTTGCACAAAAAACTCTTCGAATTTGTTGACTGTCCGTCTTTTGAGAGTAGTGGGCCGACGTAGTACCCAATCATAACCAAATATTTAATTTATGAGATTTGGTTGGGGTTTCGAGGAGCCCGTCCGAGGGTTCGAGGAGTCGGCCCGAACTCTATATATCCCAAACTTTTGAGAGAGAAAAACTTTTTATCCGTCTTCTACGAAAGAGAGCCTTCGATCGTTTGAGTTTTTCCCTTCGTTCTTTCTTCGAGCACTCCGAGTTTTCAGAAATGACGCCGAAACAAACCCCCTCCGCTAAGGGAAAGAGCACAGGCTCTTCTTCTCGTTCTTCTGCCCCGGCGAGAGAGTCTTCGGTCGGGCAAGATGAACTTCCTTCTGAGCGAAGCATCCTGCCGACGAGTAGCGCACCTGGCCTTAGAGGTATAGCCTTTAGGATGACAAAGAATGATAAAAAATCCTTCGCACACGTTGAACGTGACCGCGCTAGGTCATCTTCTGTGCTGATAGTCTCTTTGAGGAAGATGACGCACGGAGACTTTTTCATCTTTTACGCCCACATTTCTAATGTGCCAGCGTAAAAACTCCATGTTTTCGCAGTTTTGAGCATAAATGCTCTGACTGCCAAAAACTTGGTGTATACTATATAAAGTTTTAGTTTTACGCTTGTGGATGGGACCTCCAACGTAATAACTAGAATTTTGGCAGTCTGTCGTAAAGCACAGACTGTATACTGCCAATTACGCTTCTGGATGTGACTTCCGGCGTAAAATGACCAAATTTTGTACAGTCTTGGCGTAAAGCACAGACTGTCGTCTCTTGGTCTTTATGTTGCAAGATTTGTAATGACGTATTTTTTTTGCACTTTCGCAGTTAACTTGCATGAGTCTCCACTGGCCGAGGTGATGGGTTCCGCTGCCGGGATGCTGCACTCGAACTATCTGGAGGATCTGTCGCACGTGATATTTTCTATCTCCGGACCCCAGTATCCCGAAGGATGAGGGATCTTGATATCGGCTCAGGGCGAGCGGACATTGCTGAACATGATTAACGGAGAGCCCCTGACGTACATAGATGGGGACCAGTACATCAAGCCGGCCTTTCTTTTTGGGGACATGATTGACAAACAGTCCCAGACGAAGCCCAAGAGAGAACCCTGGGTTTTTCCTGCCGAGAGTGTGGTCTTGTATCTGCCCATGATGCCGAGAGATTATCCCATCTCAGCTTTCTTCCATGCCACACATTCCAGGAGGATGTCGTGGACGCTGACTCCCGATCTTCACGGCAAGCCGGAGAAGATCTTTTATCTGAAAGGAGCTGACCAGGGGTCGTTTGTCAGCCGTCCCTCTGGCGTCGTAACGTTGTTCAGGGGACTATGCCCGGGCAGCGTCCCGAGTGAAGATAGTTCAGTGATCCAGCCGGTCCAATTGCCGACTTTCTGTAACGACTTCATGGTGCGAGGGGGGTATACCCTAAGGAGAATCCTCGGTACAATTGGTGGATTACCCCAACAAACCTCCGATGGACTTGCCTAGTTGACTGGGCCTTGAAACATTTTTGGAGAGAGCTGGAGGTCATCGGACTGTATGCTACTGTGAGTGCGATGAGTGTTGGGTTGCCTCCCAACCCTAACCTATTTCTGGCACTGATGGAGCGATACATTTCGCTCACCGGGACCTTCGCCACTCCACTGGGGGAGTTGGGGTTGGCCCTCCACGAAATGGCAGTGATCTCGAGACTGCCGATGGGGGACACCCCATATGAAGAGTATGTTCCCACCAACCGGGAGTTGGAGGACTCGGACCCTCGGGTTGTGGAGGTGTATCAGGAGCTGATGTGCCACTACTTTGCGTGCACTACTTTTTATAATGAGCCTTCTGATTTGGCTCACACCACTAAGTGGATGTCCTACCTCTTCTTTCACCGGGCCAGGGCCGTCAAGTCGGAGAAAGTTTCGGGGGCAAGAATGAGCCTGTGAACTGTTTGGGCATGTTCAGTGCCCAGGTCGTCGAGGATCTTATGGAGAAGGCTAAAGCTCCAGATCAGATTCTCAATGACGGGGTAGGAAAGTACCCTGAAGGCACCAAGGCCTATAGTTACTTGAGGCGCTATCGCAAGCCTTTGTCTGAGGAAGCCCGGCTGGCGGGCTTTCTCTCCCTATGGCTGCATCGAGTAGTGGTGCCCGGCATCGCGTCCGCGATCGCATTCACCGGAATATCCTGTGGCCCGCTGTTCGTTTGGTGTTCGGGGCAAGACTCGGCTTGCTCCCTGCCATGGTGTACCGTATACAGGCTGACCTGAGGGCCATGACTGACGGACTTCTCGTTGATGAAGCTCGGCGTGATAGCTTTCCCCGGGTAGAGTTACCATACCTGTACTTGATGGGATGGTTAATTCTCCACAACCCCCGGGTGATGTCTCCCGGCCCTGGCAGTAGTTCGGGGGGTAGTTTCTTGCTGAACTACAAGGACTCCCTCTGGAACGTAAACACAGTCTTAGAATGTCGGCTGGTGCTGAGCCTCGGTCATTGCTGGAAGCTCCTCTGCACTGTTCCCTCTGTGCATCACAATCAGTCGGGGATTAGGCTTGAGGATTTAGGTAGAGAGAAGACCAATATTTCTCCGGAAGCTTTTAATTAGTTGGTCTGTATCAGACCCTCCCATTTGCTGTACATAAGCGAAGATTATTGCTTCTTTGAGCCTTACTTGCCCAGTCGGTTTGCCAGGCAGTTTGGGTACGATCAGCTACACGTGGGCAATGCCGTCACCAGCTTCAGGTCCAGGGGCAGACTCATTGATGGAGCCAGAGGATGGCGGTATTTTATCATGGGCTGCACGGGAGCAATCTTTATCGTGCCGGTCGTCACACTCTCCACGGAGCTGCGCATCCTCCATTCGTATGCCCAGTTCTACGTGGCGATCAACACCTTCCATCGCAATTTTGACATGCATGGAAGCTTTAGGGTGCCTTCTCCCAAGTCTGAGGGAAGAGTCGAAGTCCCCTCGGTTTCGTCCGACCAGGGTGAGGGGTCCGTCACTCCGGATGAGCCCCTGGTGTCGGTGCCGAGGTGTGAAGTGCCTCCGCCTGCGGGGGCTTTGGCAGTCTCCGGGAAGCGAAGGGCTCCTGCCTCGAAGCAGACTTCCCCTCGCAAGAGGAAGAAGAAGACGGTTGCTCGTTCTCTCCGGATTCCTGGCATTGAGGCTCCTAGAGAGGAACCTGCTGTCTCTCCTGTTGGGGATCTCTCTTTGATTGGAGGTTCCCCGCCTTTCGGAGAGGGACCCTCAGTTTCGGCTGGTATTGCCGGAGAACTCCCGCTTGAGGCTGCCGTTGCTGCCACTGCCTCCGGTAGTGGAATAAAATTACCTGCGTGGCCGAGGCAAATGGGAGAATCTTTCCCTAGACCAGCAACGGATGAAACTCCTGCCGCGTCCGTGAGCATGACTAGCAAGATTCCAGCTGATGAACCTCGACTGCGTCTTGGTAAAGGCTTGGTAGAGCTTCTGGCGATGTCGGTTGGCCCACCTGCTTCTCCAGGTATGACAGTTCGTATTGCGTCGTTAAGGCGTGATATAGCTATATCGGCTACAGACGCGGCATATATACCCATTGGCTACGGGTAAAGGTCATATTTATGTTACTTCTTAGAAAGATTACTATCATATTGATACCAACTTTCTTGTCCTCTTCTCAGGGGATGGCGTCCATGGGAAGTATAGCGTTGAAGCGCCTTCTGGCTCTGCTCGGGCTCCTGGCGATGATACGGAGGCGTTCGACTTCGAGGAGGAAATACCTTCTGGGGCCAGCTCGCCCGGAGTAGTTTCGTCACCTCAAGAGGATGACGAACCCGTTATCGTGACCTCGCCTCTTGCGAGTATGCCGATAACTTCGACCATCGTTGTCGCACCTTCTTCGATCGCACTACCCGTCGAGGCCGCGGCTGTGGCCACCTCGTCTGGAATCATTCCTGGAAGGGAACTCGCCAATATTGCGGCCACTCCTGGCATTCAACCAGATCTGGTTGCGATGAATGAGCTGTATACCAGCCTCTTTTACACCAGTTTGAAAACGCTGATATCAATGGTGTTGGCGAAGAATCTGGATTTTGAGCGTCTGAAGAAGACTTCCCAGTTTTTGATTGGGGCGGTCAGGGAGTTTGGCGATTCCGGGGTAGCTGACGCCCTGGAGGCGATAGTTAATGGGTTGGAACAACCCATTAACGAATACTTGCAGCTGACTCGGGGTAGTTTTGAAGCTGAGGTCCAAGCCAAATACGACTTCATGACTGCGCGGCTTACCAAACAGTTAGAGAGCCTAGATAACTCCGTCAAAGCACATAAGCTGGAGATGGATAAAAGAAAAGCTATCGTGTAGGAGGCTCTTGCTCTTCAGACGAAGTGCCAATCCGAGCATGAAGGGAATGTAGCGAGGGCCCGCAAGTTGAAGGAAAAACTCGCTCAGGCAGAGGAGTGGGCTTCTCAGTCGTTGGCAGGTCTAGATGTAGCGACTGGTCGACTGAGCACAGCACGACGGGATCTGGAGCGTACAGAAGCTGCCCGAGCTGGCTCTCTTCGGGTAAGGGCCGAACTGTCCTTTATGAACAATCCCGAGGCACGGATGGAACAGGCCCGCGCTGATGCCTTGGTTTCCAGGGACGAGAGGGTAGCTGCACTGGCAAAGCTGATTCGCGATCTGACCGCTCCCCCACAATGATGTACCCTTTCTTCTTTTTGCTTCCCCGATGTAATTCTGCTCTTTTCGGGAATAAATAAAGCGAATCTTTTCTGACTTTGTGGACCCATCATTTCGGAATGTAAATGACAGGTTTGGGCGAGAGTGATATCAGAGGTAGTATGGACGTGATAGACTCTCGATAAACTTCTAGCAGGACATACCTAATCAGAGGTCATACAAACATGATAGAATATGACCTAACTAGTTTCGTTTTGGAAGTAGTTTTGTCAGAATTGAGATTCTCGCTATATTCTACTTGAGTAGAGGAGGTTTAAGCATAGTACCTCTTCAGGAATTTATCGTTGATAGGAGCCATGAACAGGTCTCCATTAGGCTGGGCTAACCTGTAAGCGCCGTTCGAGAACGTTGTCTCGATCACATAAGGGCCTTCCCACTTGGGCTGAAATTTTCCTTTACTCCTGTGAGTAAGAATCATCGGCCTTCTTACGGCTAAAACTAGCTCGCCGACTTTGAACACTCTTTCCTTTACTTTATGATTGAAAGCTCCGAAAATGCGTGCTTGGTAGAGCGCGATGCACTGTTGAGCTTGGAGGCGTTTCTCGTCTAATCCCTCCAGCTCTTGAAGCCTTAACAGGTCATTCTTTTCTTGAGTCAGCTCATTAGTCACAGCTATCCTGAGTGACGGGATCTGGATTTCAATAGGGAGAACTGCTTCGCTCCCGTAGACCAGTGAAAATGGGGTACAACCTGTTGGTGTTCGTACCGTGGTACGGTAAGCCCAGAGACATTCGCCCAGCTTCTCATCCCAATCTCTTTTATTTAAAGAGACGAACTTCTTCAAGAGTTTGATAATGGTTTTATTGAAAGCTTCCGCCAAACCATTAGCAGCTGGATAATATGCCGTAGAGGCAATATTATGTATCCGATTTTTATCGCAAAATCGATAAAACGCTTGGCTGATGAACTGAGGTCCATTATCATGGATTATCCTTCGGGGAATCCCAAAGCGATAAATGACGTGATGCTTGACGAAGCTGATTACATTAGATGCCTTTACCTCAGCAAGAGGGATCACCTCTGCCCATTTGGAGAAGTAATCCATGATGGCCAGTATGAACCGGTGACCTCTGGAAGAAGACGGGTGAATAGGACCAATAATATCCATACCCCATGCTTCGAAAGGCCAGGACGCAACCGTAGGATGTAGATATTCAGAACGGTTGGTGTATGAAGTCTGCATGAACCTGACAGGCTCTGTATTGTCTTGCATAGTTGATCGCGTCCGTGATCATAGTGGGCCAGTAATAGCCCATTCTCCTGATACGATCCTGTAGCTTAGGACCGGGCTGGTGCGCTCCGCATACGCCATCGTGAGCCTCCCGGATAATCTGTCGTGCTTCATCATTAGAGAGACATCTCAATAGTTGTCACGCCCCAGTCCCAAAAATACGTAGGACTAGGACACGTAAGCATGCCAACCGCATAGATATGGCAACTCCAATATATGGAAACCAAATCCATACGTACGCTGTATTATGAATATCAAATCCACAAGTGGTAAAAATGTAGTACAAGTCAGTGGTAAAATCTAAATCTCATCCACCAAAATCATATAGAAATAATTAACCAGTATCTATGAAACTAAATCTCAATAAGAAGTATCTAAGGATGATAGTTGGGTGGAAAGAAATCCACTGCCAACTCAAAGGGAAAAGTAAATACAATATAAGTACAACTCACTCAAACAATATAAGTACCAGCTACCAATCATCACGGCTCGAAGAGAAGACATCCACGAAGCATCTATATCCTTCCAAATCTGTGCTCCTGCGAATACTCAAGAACAAATACACCTGGCAGCGGACCAGGTCCTCAGAGGGACGTAACAAGTATACTTAAACACATGCCAATAAAGTACTGAAAATAAACATCCATTGGGGTCGCCTAACCGTCTAAAGTGAATGCAGTTAAGAACAACTTTCCCCACAAGTGAGCTATCTGGCTGAAAACTGGGATTTGGCATGGTTCTCTTTTGAAGAGCCAGGGGCCTAAAAGGCACGTCGTCTTTTGAACGCCGGTGGCCCGCCTGATAGTACATAATATATAAGGGTCATCATCACCCGTATCTCCAGCGGAGAATCCGGGCTTCACAGAAAAAGTGTAAAGGAGCTCAAATGCGGTACTTGTTGTTCTCCCCACCCCATGCTCTAAGCATGTCACATCCATGACACGATTTGGTCCATAGCTTATTCTTAGTACCCTAGTCCAATCCTGCAACCAAACAAGGACAAGGATGGGACCACCGTACTACAATAGGCTATGTCCATGGACCTCTAATAACTGCCAAGTCTACTAGCATGCAAAGTTTCTAACAGCAGTTATCCCTAACGTACGTCCCACACGTACCGATGATCAGTCAATACGTGCGTCCGTGATCTATATGAGACTCACAACTCGTGTAAAATATGTGTCACAGTCAAATGAAACCTAATGGTGCTACATGATAATGGGGTAGTCTCATGAACAAGGTCAATGCAATATATAAATAAAAACATATCGCGACGTCACCGCCGCGAGCATTTTATATAACAATTAAAATATATGAACTAAGGACAGAAAGTAAAGATGCATGCAACATATGGAATATAAATAACAGTACAATGGCAAGGTATACTTGCCTGGCAAGAAACTGTAAAATGTCACGTCCAGATGTCCAATACACAGGACCAGAAGCTATGGCCTCAGAACAAATATCTCCGGATGCTGAAATAGATATCACCAACATTTCTAGAATGACCAAAATAGCTAAAAAGCATATCCCTTTCGTCCAATTTGGACACAGGGGCAAAACGGTAATTTCGGACAAAAGTGGGGTCCACGTGTGGCCCACTTTGCACCGAAAAGTGTGCCGAGGGTAACAGTCTCTAAATGGGACAAACTATGGGTCAAAAAACTCTAGATGTCAATACGAACCCAACGGTATGTCCAAATTTGGATTCCGATGAGCCGAACAAAATTTGGTCCAAAAAGTCAACTGTGGGGCCCGCCAACTGGCGATCTGGTCAACCGTCTCAGAAATGCGTGAAAATTGGGTCACAGGACCAGCACATTACCACGAGTCCAGTGGCGCAAGTTTCGTCGCAAATCTGACAAGTGTGCACAAAATACGTGCGAGTTCCATAAAAGTGGCGACACGAAATGTGTCCGCGGATACGGTCTGATTCTGGCGAGCACACGCGTCCGAATCAGTCCCTACGAATTTTTACCTGTCCCATTATGCTACGTGCATCATTCGGTACACTTGGCACACGGCGGGGCGGTCCCGTTTGGCGGGGCGCGCTCCGATCTCCAACTTTTGGAAAACCGTAAAAAGTGGGTGCGTGCAGATTTGTGACGACTACAATTTTGTCCACAGCAACTAATAGCACAAAGTTATTATACAGAAAATAAACTAGGTCATTTAATCTACAGGTATCAAAAAGTATCACCGAATTCGGATCTCTGTGGTGGAAGATACGAACTCGGCAATATGGGTGGTCAATCTGGAATTCTGCGATTGCAGAATTCTGTCTGCTCGTCCAACTTTGGATGCTGTTTTCACCTAGGGGCACACGTTTTTCGAGGTTGACTATAAAACAAATATTGGAGAGGGTTAAGGGGTGATCATACCTATGAAAACGGAAAAGCTTTTGGATGAGCGAGTCAACGAAAAAACACGTCGGAGCGAAGGTGACTCGAGTGGGAGACTGCAGTTCGCGATGTCGGCGTCGACGGGATGGTTGGATGGCTTGGGGAGGCTTCTCTGGCTGCGGTGACGGCTCTAGATGGGAAGAGGAAGTCTGGAGTTTCTAGGTTAGGATTTTAGAGGGCTATCTATATATATATATATATATATATATATATATATATATATATATTAAGGGAGAGAGAGGGTGAAAGTTGGATCGGGTTTTGAAGTGGTTTGGAAAGCCGCGGGTTGGAAGCAAAGGGGGGTTCGGGTGAAGGCTATAGGGGCGGGCTCCAGCAGCATTTATGCTGAAGGGGTTGTTCGCTGAAGGGTTTTCTAATGGGAAAAGCAAAGCTAAGGAAAAGTAAAAGGATCCTAAGTACTAAGTAATATTATTCCTATTATTATTATATTATACTTTTTATATTAGTATTATACTTAGTATTATTTAATTCTTTTCTTTTCTTTTCCTTCTTTAAATATATATATATACATATATATATTTGTATATATATATATATATATATATATATATATTCACACATAAGAAAATTTTATAGATTAGGGTAATGCACATCGTTAGGCTAGCAACTGCTTAAGGGGTCTCCTACATGAAATAAATTCCGAAAAAATCCTGATGGTCCCACAAGTCATCTAAGTGCCCGAACACCTAACATAAAAATTATTAAAAATCTATTTCTCCTATTTAGCTCTAATTACTACAATTAAACTATTAAATAATAATAAAATAATAATTACGATTTTTAGAAATAGGGGTTTTATATTCTACCCAACTTATAAAAATTTTGTCCTCGAAATTAGAATTAAGCCACGGTAGAATAGCAAGGATGGTGTAAGATTTGCATTGTTTAAAATGCAAGGCTAGGTTTAAAGGGGTGGGCGATGTTGCACTTTGCACATCCCGAAAAAAAAATGAAAAATCCATATGAGCGAAAAATAGGTTTCTTCATGTGTCATGTCCAATGGTGTGGACACATAAATGCTCTTTTGCATAAAAGCGTCCAACAATTGGAAAATTGCACAAAGATGAGAATTGGATGATGGATATGTCTAGGATAAGGGTGTAGAATTTGTAGGAAGGCAGTGGCTAGTGTAGTGCTCCAATTATCGGAGCAATGGTAAGGCGCGTCAAGTGATACCCTGTTGTAAAACTAACAAAAATACCGTGTTCTATTTCTAAGTGGATTCGAGCTAGCCTCAGTCTCACTATCTAAGCCAAGTGGGTCAGATTCTTAGGTGAGGGGGTTTCACAATCCGCCGAACTTAAAACAATGTCGTCCTCAAAATTGAAATGAGGCAGAATCGGTTAATCCTCTATGTACAATAAGGCAAGTCAGTCGCAATCTTCTTGCGATAACTAAAATCCTAATCATATCCATGGCAATCACTTCTAGGTTAAGATGACCACTGCTCCAATCAAAATTTAACCTATGGTTATCTCTTCTCCCCTTGTTTTAAATTATCCACATCCACATAACATCTCCAAGATTTACATACTCATATAACTTTTATCTCCCGACCTCTAACTATCATAATCTCCTTTAGAAGTGGTTTGAGTCTAAAATTCCCATTTTCACTTATAAAATTTCGTATGCCTCAACTCTTTAAATTCCATTCACATCCTCATTATTTCAAATAGGTCGTCCAACCAAAATTTTAATTCTTAATTCAAATCACCAAATTGAAAAAAAAATAATTTAAATGCAGTCCACCAATATTCAAGTCTAAAATTCTATATTTATCCTCTAAATTCAAATTGGTGATTCTACCTTCATTGTTCAAAAATTTAACTCATGCACTTAAGGTATAAATATTGGGTCCTCAATATCAAGATTTTTAAAATTCATTAAATCCTCATTATCTTAATCCCTCTTTTAAAATTCTCCACATTTAAAAGGACTTAATCTCTCAATCTAATCCTACTTGATCACAATCTAAAAGAATTCTCCTCAAGTTTAATACTGCAATTTCTACCCAACTTAGAATTTACCCATCTATCACATAAGGCTCTTACACTTAAGAAAAATATTCCTCAATTTATTTTCTCATGTCATTCAATCCTCAAACTTTAACACCAACTATATCATATGTGATATGCCCTTAATCAATTATGAAAGATAGTCACCAAATAATGTGATTGGCCTATGGGGTATATCTTGTACTATCCGTGTATCACTTATATCCAAGCACGAGATTTCGTCTTTCCGAAACAAGGGAAGACGGAAAGCAACGGAAAAGAGTTCAAGGAGGGGTAATAGAATGGAAGTATGGGAATCAAAGCGTTTAAAGAATTCAAATGGGAATTGTCAAGACAGTTGTGGATTAAAATCTTAATTTGATAATTTCCTATTCGCATGCTCACATCGGTGCAGTTATGTACTTGATATGATATGCTTTGTCGTATCTAGAAGGTAAGTATATTCGTCTACTAATCACTACATATCTCAATCCACGTAAAGTAGTTATGCGAAGGGCGAACCAAGCGCACTAAGGTTAGCTAGACCCTAATACACTTATTCTGAAATATATTATTGTGGGCGCCCACTAATACATATGTAGTGAACAAGCTTGATAAGGAATAAGCTTGCAAAAACTAGGCTATAATAGCAGCATAAATCAAGGTAGTACAGCAAATATGAATACACTAGATTATGATGGAAGAAGGTTCATAACAATTCAAGTTCACAAAAACAAAAGCAAAATAAGCAACAATAACAAAGACTCTACAATCTCTACGGTTATCATATTAATCCTTGTCTAAGTTGATAGTCGACCAAATAGGGCATGAACCTCTAAATTCTATAGTCTGAATAAACACTATCATCTTATGTTAGCATATAATTAATGTTATGCAATTATACTTCATCAATGGATCACAAGGGCTATATGATACTAGGTGGTGAGGTATACTACCCAATTTAAAATAATTAACTACTATTGTATTGTCTTAAGGATACCGTAAAAGCTCCTGTTAAGGTCTATGAGAAGAGGTCTTGGTACTTATTAGGGTCTCCTATTTATGTAGGTAATGGTCATCCTAAGTCTTAATCATAGTGCTCATAGAACATATGTCAATCGTAGGGATAGAAGAGTTACCAGCCGTTAAGGGGGAAAGGGATCTAACTTGTGAGGGTACAAATTACATGATTTAAAACTAAGGGTTAATCATCGGTCACAATCTACAAAACAACTTAAATTTATCAAGTTCTAACTACCAAGCAAAAAAATTCACACTCAAGGCTACAACTATAATCCTAGCAAACTATGAGCCCTTAACAAAGAATAAATTTACTTGGCCTACTATCCGAAGTGTCAGATGGCACGAGTTGAAAGATGAAGAGAAGAAACGTAATTAGCCGTCGCAAAATGGCGAGCGCTATGGTCGCAGGGAAATAATATATAAAATAAAGATAGAGGGCTCTAGATAGCATCATGGTTCTCTAAGAGGAGTGGGGTATTAGTTGCTATGTTCGAGGTATGATCAAGGGAGAAGTGTTGATTATATTCCTCTAGGCTTCCTAGGGTGCTGTCTATTAATAATAAGACAATGATCTAAGTTTATAGTTCCAATATTATCTAACTATGAAGGTTAGGTTCAGTCCAAATATTAAGTTTTTGTTTTCTATGGGTTCCTCAATGCTAGGGCAAACATTATGGTAACCTTCTGACTAACTCTAGTAGTGTCTATACTACTCTCAAGTCCTCATAATACATCCGGGTAATGGTAAACCAATTATAGGGATAAGGGATTCTAGGGTTCGCTAGATATTCTAACTTAATGGTGTATCTATAATCTCGTTGTATTCTAAATATGTGTGCTACTCTAGTTACCATCTAACAACAGGAACTTCTATATTCTAGGAGAAGGCTATACTTAAAGAACTATTAGAGAAGTACAGGAATCAAGCACGATACAATTGTTCAAATAGAACAGATAGGAGGAAGATGAATCATAGTCAATGTGGATGAGATCCTATACTCTAGTCCTAGGTGCAGGCTTGTTCGGTACAGTAACGTAACCGAGACAATATGCTCTTGACCTGCATGGGCCACCACAAAAATATGTCACGCCCCAGTCCTAAAAATACGTAGGACTAGGACACGTAAGCATGCCAGCCGCATGGATATGGCAACTCCAATATATGGAAACCAAATCCATACGTACGCTGTATTATGAATATCAAATCCACAAGTGGTAAAAATGTAGTACAAGTCACAGGGTAAAATCTAAATCTCATCCACCAAAATCATATAGAAATAATTAACCAGTATCTATGAAACTAAATCTCAATAAGAAGTATCTAAGGATGATAGTTGGGTGGAAACAAATCCACTGCCAACTCAAAGGGAAAAGTAAATACAATATAAGTACAACTCACTCAAACAATATAAGTACCAGCTACCAATCATCACGGCTCGAAGAGAAGACATCCACGAAGCATCTATATCCTTCCAAATCTGTGCTCCTGCGAATACTCAAGAACAAATACACCTGGCAGCGGACCAGTTCCTCAGAGGGACGTAACAAGTATACTTAAACACATGCCAATAAAGTACTGAAAATAAACATCCATTGGGGTCGCCTAACCGTCTAAAGTGAATGCAGTTAAGAACAACTTTCCCCACAAGTGAGCTATCTGGCTGAAAACTGGGATTTGGCATGGTTCTCTTTTAAAGAGCCAGGGGCCTAAAAGGCACGTCGTCTTTTGAACGCCGGTGGCCCGCCTGATAGTACATAATATATAAGGGTCATCATCACCCGTATCTTCAGCGGAGAATCCGGGCTTCACAGAAAAAGTGTAAAGGAGGTCAAATGCGGTACTTGTTGTTCTCCCCACCCCATGCTCTAAGCATGTCACATCCATGACACGATTTGGTCCATAGCTTATTCTTAGTACCCTAGTCTAATCCTGCAACCAAACAAGGACAAGGATGGGACCACCGTACTACAATAGGCTATGTCCATGGACCTCTAATAACTGCCAAGTCTACTAGCATGCAAAGTTTCTAACAGCAGTTATCCCTAACGCACGTCCCACACGTACCGATGATCAGTCAATACGTGCGTCCGTGATCTATATGAGACTCACAACTCGTGTAAAATATGTGTCACAGTCAAATGAAACCTAATGGTGCTACATGATAATGGGGTAGTCTCATGAACAAGGTCAATGCAATATATAAATAAAAACATATCGCGACGTCACCGCCGCGAGCATTTTATATAACAATTAAAATATATGAACTAAGGATAGAAAGTAAAGATGCATGCAACATATGGAATATAAATAACAGTACAATGGCAAGGTATACTTGCCTGGCAAGAAACTGCAAAATGTCACGTCCAGATGTCCAATACACAGGACCAGAAGCTATGGCCTCAGAACAAATATCTCCGGATGCTGAAATAGATATCACCAACATTTCTAGAATGACCAAAATAGCTAAAAAGCACATCCCTTTCGTCCAATTTGGACACAGGGGCAAAACGGTAATTTCGGACAAAAGTGGGGTCCACGTGTGGCCCACTTTGTACCGAAAAGCGTACCGAGGGTAACAGTCTCTAAATGGGACAAACTATGGGTCAAACAACTCTAAATGTCAATACGAACCCAACGGTATGTCCAAATTTGGATTCCGATGAGCCGAACAAAATTTGGTCCAAAAAGTCAACTGTGGGGCCCGCCAACTGGCGATCTGGTCAACCGTCTCAGAAATGCGTGAAAATTGGGTCACAGGACCAGCGCGTTACCACGAGTCCAGTGGCGTAAGTTTCGTCGCAATCTGACAAGCGTGCACAAAATACGTGCGAGTTCCACAAAAGTGGCGACACGAAATGTGTCCGCGGATACGGTCTGATTCCGACGCGCACACGCGTCCGAATCAGTCCCCATGAATTTTCACGTGTCCCGTTATGCTGCGTGCATCATTCGGTACACTTGGCACACGATGGGGCGGTCTCGTTTGGCGGGGCACGCTCCGATCTCCAACTTTTGGAAAATCGGAAAAAGTGGGTGCGCGCAGATTTGTGATGACTACAATTTTGTCCACAGCAACTAATAGCACAAAGTTATTATACAGAAAATAAACTAGGTCATGTAATCTACAGGTATCAAAAAGAATCACCGAATTCGGATCTCTGTGGTGGGAGATACGAACTCGGCAATATGGGTGGTCAATCTGGAATTCTGTGATTGCAGAATTCTGTCTGCTCGTCCAACTTTGGACGCTGTTTTCACCTAGGGGCACACGTTTTTCGAGGTTGACTATAAAACAAATATTGGAGAGGGTTAAGGGGTGATCATACTTATGAAAACGGAACAGCGTTTGGATGAGCGAGTCAACAGGAAAACACGTCGGAGCGAAGGTGCCTCGAGTGGGAGACTGCAGTTCGCGATGTCGGCGTCGACGGGATGGTTGGATGGCTTGGGGAGGTTTCTCTAGCTGCGGTGACGGCTCTAGATGGGAAGAGGAAGTCTGGTGTTTCTAGGTTAGGGTTTTAGAGGGCTATCTATCTATATATATATATATATATATATATATATATATATATATATATATATATTATATATTAAGGGAGAGAGAGGGTGGAAGTTGGATCGGGTTTTGAAGTGGTTTGGAAAGCCGCGGGTTGGAAGCAAAGGGGGGTTCGGGTGAAGGCTATAGGGGCGGGCTCCAGCAGCATTTATGCTGAAGGGGTTGTTCGCTGAAGGGTTTTCTAATGGGAAAAGCAAAGCTAAGGAAAAGTAAAAGGATCCTAAGTACTAAGTAATATTATTCCTATTATTATTATATTATACTTTTTATATTAGTATTATACTTAGTATTATTTAATTCTTTTCTTTTCTTTTCCTTCTTTAAATATATATATATACATATATATATTTGTATATATATATATATATATATATTCACACATAAGAAAATTTTATAGATTAGGGTAATGCACATCGTTAGGCTAGCAACTGCTTAAGGGGTCTCCTACATGAAATAAATTTCGAAAAAATCCTGATGGTCCCACAAGTCATCTAAGTGCCCGAACACCTAACATAAAAATTATTAAAAATCTATTTCTCCTATTTAGCTCTAATTACTACAATTAAACTATTAAATAATAATTACGATTTTTAGAAATAGGGGTTTTATATTCTACCCAACTTATAAAAATTTTGTCCTCGAAATTAGAATTAAGCCACGGTAGAATAGCAAGGATGGTGTAAGATTTTCATTGTTTAAAATGCAAGGCTAGGTTTAAAGGGGTGGGCGATGTTGCACGTTGCACATCCCGAAAAAAAAACATGAAAAATCTATATGAGCGAAAAATAGGTTTCTTCATGTGTCATGTCCAATGGTGTGGACACATAAATGCTCTTTTGCATAAAAGCGTCCAACAATTGAAAAATTGCACAAAGATGAGAATTGGATGATGGATATGTCTAGGATAAGGGTGTAGAATTTGTAGGAAGACAGTGGCTAGTGTAGTGCTCCAATTATCGGAGCAATGGTAAGGCGCGTCAAGTGATACCCTGTTGTAAAACTAACAAAAATATCGTGTTCTATTTCTAAGTGGATTCGAGCTAGCCTCAGTCTCACTATCTAAGCCAAGTGGGTCAGATTCTTAGGTGAGGGGGTTTCACAATCCGCCGAACTTAAAACAATGTCGTCCTCAAAATTGAAATGAGGCAGAATCGGTTAATCCTCTATGTACAATAAGGCAAGTCAGTCGCAATCTTCTTGCGATAACTAAAATCTTAATCATATCCATGGCAATCACTTCTAGGTTAAGATGACCACTGCTCCAATCAAAATTTAACCTATGGTTATCTCTTCTCCCCTTGTTTTAAATTATCCACATCCACATAACATCTCCAAGATTTACATACTCATATAACTTTTATCTCCCGACCTCTAACTATCATAATCTCCTTTAGAAGTGGTTTGAGTCTAAAATTCCCATTTTCACTTATAAAATTTTGTATGCCTCAACTCTTTAAATTCCATTCACATCCTCATTATTTCAAATAGGTCGTCCAACCAAAATTTTAATTCTTAATTCAAATCACCAAATTGAAAAAAAAAATAATTTAAATGCAGTCCACCAATATTCAAGTCTGAAATTCTATATTTATCCTCTAAATTCAAATTGGTGATTCTACCTTCATTGTTCAAAAATTTAACTCATGCACTTAAGGTATAAATATTGGGTCCTCAATATCAAGATTTTTAAAATTCATTAAATCCTCATTATCTTAATCCCTCTTTTAAAATTCTCCACATTTAAAAGGACTTAATCTCTCAATCTAATCCTACTTGATCACAATCTAAAAGAATTCTCCTCAAGTTTAATACTGCAATTTCTACCCAACTTAGAATTTACCTATCTATCACATAAGGCTCTTACACTTAAGAAAAATATTCCTTAATTTATTTTCTCATGTCATTCAATCCTCAAACTTTAACACCAACTATATCATATGTGATATGCCCTTAATCAATTATAAAAGATAGTCACCAAATAATGTGATTGGCCTATGGGGTATATCTTGTACTATCCGTGTATCACTTATATCCAAGCACGAGATTTCGTCTTTCCGAAACAAGGGAAGACGGAAAGCAACGGAAAAGAGTTCAAGGAGGGGTAATAGAATGGAAGTATGGGAATCAAAGCGTTTAAAGAATTCAAATGGGAATTGTCAAGACAGTTATGGATTGAAATCTTAATTTGATAATTTCCTATTCGCATGCTCACATCGGTGCAGTTATGTACTTGATATGATATGCTTTGTCGTATCTAGAGGGTAAGTATATTCGTCTACTAATCACTACATATCTCAATCCACGTAAAGTAGTTATGCGAAGGGCGAACCAAGCGCACTAAGGTTAGCTAGACCCTAATACACTGATTCTGAAATATATTATTGTGGGCGCCCACTAATACATATGTAGTGAACAAGCTTGATAAGGAATAAGCTTGCAAAAACTAGGCTATAATAGCAGCATAAATCAAGGTAGTACAGCAAATATGAATACGCTAGATTATGATGGAAGAAGGTTCATAACAATTCAAGTTCACAAAAACAAAAGCAAAATAAGCAACAATAACAAAGACTCTACAATCTCTACGGTTATCATATTAATCCTTGTCTAAGTCGATAGTCGACCAAATAGGGCATGAACCTCTAAATTCTATAGTCTGAATAAACACTATCATCTTATGTTAGCATATAATTAATGTTATGCAATTACACTTCATCAATGGATCACAAGGGCTATATGATACTAGGTGGTGAGGTATACTACCCAATTTAAAATAATTAACTACTATTGTATTGTCTTAAGGATACCGTAAAAGCTCCTGTTAAGGTCTATGAGAAGAGGTCTTGGTACTTATTAGGGTCTCCTATTTATGTAGGTAATGGTCATCCTAAGTCTTAATCATAGTGCTCATAGAACATATGTCAATCGTAGGGATAGAAGAGTTATCAGCCGTTAAGGGGGAAAGGGATCTAACTTGTGAGGGTACAAATTACATGATTTAAAACTAAGGGTTAATCATCGGTCACAATCTACAAAACAACTTAAACTTATCAAGTTCTAACTACCAAGCAAAAAAATTCACACTCAAGGCTACAACTATAATCCTAGCAAACTATGAGCCCTTAACAAAGAATAAATTTACTTGGCCTACTATCCGAAGTGTCAGATGGCACGAGTTGAAAGATGAAGAGAAGAAACGTAATTTGCCGTCGCAAAATGGCGAGCGCTATGGTCGCAGGGAAACAATATATAAAATAAAGATAGAGGGCTCTAGATAGCATCATGGTTCTCTAAGAGGAGTGGGGTATTAGTTGCTATGTTCGAGGTATGATCAAGGGAGAAGTGTTGATTGCATTCCTCTAGGCTTCCTAGGGTGCTGTCTATTAATAATAAGACAATGATCTAAGTTTATAGTTCCAATATTATCTAACTATGAAGGTTAGGTTCAGTCCAAATATTAAGTTTTTGTTTTCTATGGGTTCCTCAATGCTAGGGCAAACATTATGGTAACCTTCTGACTAACTCTAGTAGTGTCTATACTACTCTCAAGTCCTCATAATACATCCGGGTAATGGTAAACCAATTATAGGGATAAGGGATTCTAGGGTTCGCTAGATATTCTAACTTAGTGGTGTATCTATAATCTCGTTGTATTCTAAATAGGTGTGCTACTCTAGTTACCATCTAACAACAGGAACTTCTATATTCTAGGAGAAGGCTATACTTAAAGAACTATTAGAGAAGTACAGGAATCAAGCACGATACAATTGTTCAAATAGAACAGATAGGAGGAAGATGAATCATAGTCAATGTGGATGAGATCCTATACTCTAGTCCTAGGTGTAGGCTTGTTCGGTACAGTAACGTAACCGAGACAATATGCTCTTGACCTGCATGGGCCACCACAAAAATATGTCACGCCCCAGTCCTAAAAATACGTAGGACTAGGACACGTAAGCATGCCAGCCGCATGGATATGGCAACTCCAATATATGGAAACCAAATCCATATGTACGCTGTATTATGAATATCAAATCCACAAGTGGTAAAAATGTAGTACAAGTCACAGGGTAAAATCTAAATCTCATCCACCAAAATCATATAGAAATAATTAACCAGTATCTATGAAACTAAATCTCAATAAGAAGTATCTAAGGATGATAGTTGGGTGGAAACAAATCCACTGCCAACTCAAAGGGAAAAGTAAATACAATATAAGTACAACTCACTCAAACAATATAAGTACCAGCTACCAATCATCACGGCTCGAAGAGAAGACATCCACGAAGCATCTATATCCTTCCAAATCTGTGCTCCTGCGAATACTCAAGAACAAATACACCTGGCAGCGGACCAGTTCCTCAGAGGGACGTAACAAGTATACTTAAACACATGCCAATAAAGTACTGAAAATAAACATCCATTGGGGTCGCCTAACCGTCTAAAGTGAATGCAGTTAAGAACAACTTTCCCCACAAGTGAGCTATCTGGCTGAAAACTGGGATTTGGCATGGTTCCCTTTTAAAGAGCCAGGGGCCTAAAAGGCACGTCGTCTTTTGAACGCCGGTGGCCCGCCTGATAGTACATAATATATATGGGTCATCATCACCCGTATCTTCAGCGAAGAATCCGGGCTTCACAGAAAAAATGTAAAGGAGCTCAAATGCGGTACTTGTTGTTCTTCCCACCCCATGCTCTAAGCATGTCACATCCATGACACGATTTGGTCCATAGCTTATTCTTAGTACCCTAGTCCAATCCTGCAACCAAACAAGGACAAGGATGGGACCACCGTACTACAATAGGCTATGTCCATGGACCTCTAATAACTGCCAAGTCTACTAGCATGTAAAGTTTCTAACAGCAGTTATCCCTAACGCACGTCCCACACGTACCGATGATCAGTCAATACGTGCGTCCGTGATCTATATGAGACTCACAACTCGTGTAAAATATGTGTCACAGTCAAATGAAACCTAATGGTGCTACATGATAATGGGGTAGTCTCATGAACAAGGTCAATGCAATATATAAATAAAAACATATCGCGATGTCACCGCCGCGAGCATTTTATATAACAATTAAAATATATGAACTAAGGATAGAAAGTAAAGATGCATGCAACATATGGAATATAAATAACAGTACAATGGCAAGGTATACTTGCCTGGCAAGAAACTGCAAAATGTCACGTCCAGATGTCCAATACACAGGACCAGAAGCTATGGCCTCAGAACAAATATCTCCGGATGCTGAAATAGATATCACCAACATTTCTAGAATGACCAAAATAGCTAAAAAGCACATCCCTTTCGTCCAATTTGGACACAGGGGCAAAACGGTAATTTTGGACAAAAGTGGGGTCCACGTGTGGCCCACTTTGCACCGAAAAGCGTGCCGAGGGTAACAGTCTCTAAATGGGACAAACTATGGGTCAAACAACTCTAAATGTCAATACGAACCCAACGGTATGTCCAAATTTGGATTCCGATGAGCCGAACAAAATTTGGTCCAAAAAGTCAACTGTGGGGCCCGCCAACTGGCGATCTGGTCAACCATCTCAGAAATACGTGAAAATTGGGTCACAGGACCAGCGCGTTACCACGAGTCCATTGGCGCAAGTTTCGTCGCAATCTGACAAGTGTGCACAAAATACGTGCGAGTTCCACAAAAGTGGCGACACGAAATGTGTCCGCGGATACGGTCTGATTCCGGCGCGCACACGCGTCCGAATCAGTCCCCACGAATTTTCACGTGTCCCGTTATGCTGCGTGCATCATTCGGTACACTTGGCACACGATGGGGCGGTCCCGTTTGGCGGGGCACGCTCCGATCTCCAACTTTTGGAAAACCGAAAAAAGTGGGTGCGCGCAGATTTGTGATGACTACAATTTTGTCCACAGCAACTAATAGCACAAAGTTATTATACAGAAAATAAACTAAGTCATGTAATCTACAGGTATCAAAAAGAATCACCGAATTCGGATCTCTGTGGTGGGAGATACGAACTCGGCAATATGGGTGGTCAATCTGGAATTCTGCGATTGCAGAATTCTGTCTGCTCGTCCAACTTTGGATGCTGTTTTCACCTAGGGGCACACGTTTTCCGAGGTTGACTATAAAACAAATATTGGAGAGGGTTAAGGGGTGATCATACCTATGAAAACGGAAAAGCTTTTGGATGAGCGAGTCAACAAAAAAATACGTCGGAGCGAAGGTGACTCGAGTGGGAGACTGCAGTTCGCGATGTCGGCGTCGACGGGATGGTTGGATGGCTTGGGGAGGCTTCTCTGGCTGCGGTGACGGCTCTAGATGGGAAGAGGAAGTCTGGAGTTTCTAGGTTAGGATTTTAGAGGGCTATCTATATATATATATATATATATATATATATATATATTATATATTAAGGGAGAGAGAGGGTGGAAGTTGGATCGGGTTTTGAAGTGGTTTGGAAAGCCGCGGGTTGGAAGCAAAGGGGGGGTTTGGGTGAAGGCTATAGGGGCGGGCTCCAGCAGCATTTATGCTGAAGGGGTTGTTCGCTGAAGGGTTTTCTAATGGGAAAAGCAAAGCTAAGGAAAAGTAAAAGGATCCTAAGTACTAAGTAATATTATTCCTATTATTATTATATTATACTTTTTATATTAGTATTATACTTAGTATTATTTAATTCTTTTCTTTTCTTTTCCTTCTTTAAATATATATATATACATATATATATTTGTATATATATATATATATTCACACATAAGAAAATTTTATAGATTAGGGTAATGCACATCGTTAGGCTAGCAACTGCTTAAGGGATCTCCTACATGAAATAAATTCCAAAAAAATCCTGATGGTCCCACAAGTCATCTAAGTGCCCGAACACCTAACATAAAAATTATTAAAAATCTATTTCTCCTATTTAGCTCTAATTACTACAATTAAACTATTAAATAATAAAAAAATAATAATTACGATTTTTAGAAATAGGGGTTTTACTATAGTAGTCCGTCGTAGGTCCGACGATATAGGCATTATGAAGATGCATCAAAGTAGAAGCGTAATGATCGTCTTTTGACGGATACTGCTTCTTTGGGGTCCTTCGGCAAGATTCCGTATGCGACAAAATCTATGAAGGGACTTCTCCAGTCTGTTCTAGGGGGATCTGTGTTCACAGCGTAGCTGCATTCTATGTGAAAGTTGTTCTTCACACAGAATAAATCTCTGTTAAGAAGGATTACCGAATCCTGCCTTCTTATAGGAGTGGCTAAATCCGCAGCTAGACTAGCTAGGGCATCAGCTTCCAGATTCTGAGATCGAGGTATATGCTCTAGGAAGAACCCTTTAAATGTCATGGCTATCTCGACCGTTGCTTGGTGATAGATGATGAGGTCTGGATTTTGAACTTCATATATTCCTCTGACTTGATTGACGATAAGCAGAGAATCACCGAAAGCTTCCAGGGAGACGACCCCCAGCTTTTTGGCGACTTAGAGCCCGATTAGCAGAGCGTTGTACTCTGCCACATTGTCGGAGCATGGATCGCTAAGAGAATATGCTCGGTAGATGACGAGTTTATCAGGAGTGACCAGGACGATTCCTACCCCTGAAACCATATTTTCGTGGGGACTAGTCCTGGAGGTGCCGTCGAAGAACAGTTGCCATGCGTCACTTTCCATTGCAGAATTATATTCTGCAACTTCGTCGGGAATGTCCTCGTATAATTTGGAGGCCTTCGGGATCGGATGAGCAGCTAGGAAGTCAGCCAGCGCTTGGCCTTTGATGGACTTCTGCGGGACGTATACCATGTCATATGGTGTTAACAGCATCGCCTAAGTCGCGAGTCGGGAATTAAGAGCACTTGGCTTGCTCATCAGTACTCGAAGAGGGTTGATCCTGGAGATGATATGGATAGTCTGGCCGGTGACATAGTGCCGCGTCTTCTGGATAGCGAACATCAGAGCCAAGCATTCTTTCTCCACTGGGTTGTACCGGTGTTCGGCTCCGACCATTATCCTGCTGAGGTAGTAGATAGCCTGTTCATGACCCATATCGTTCTTCTGTGCGAGAAGAGCTCCTAGCGAATGATCCATTGCTCGAACGTACAGCAAGAATGGTCTTCCCATGACGGGAGGCACCAGAACTGGCGGACTGGTGAGATAGCGCTTGATATCTCTGAACGCTTGTTGACAGGTTTTGTCCCATACGAAGGATACACCTTTCTTCATGAGATACAAAAAGGGCTGACATCTTCCTGAGAGGTTGGATATGAACCTCCGGATATAAGCCAGACGACCTTGAAATCCCCGGAGTTCCCTCAGATTACGGGGCGGTCGCATTTCTATGATGGCCTGGACATTGTCAGGGTCCACTTGGATGCTTTTGGCGGTGATAACAAATCCTAGGAATTTGCCACTAGATACACCCAGAAAGGACTTCATAGGGTTCATCTTGAGTTGATGTTGGCGCATTAACCCGAATATCGTCCTCAAGTCTTGAATGTGATCATCTTTGAGGCAGCTCTTGACGGCTATGTCGTCAACGTAATATTCTACTATTTTGCGTAAATGCTCATGGAATATGTTACTCATAGCCCGTTGGTATATAGCCCCGACGTTCTTCAATCCGAAGGGCATGACCGTATAGCAATATACTCCCAATGGTGTCCGAAAGGCAGTGTGCTTCTCGTCTTCGGGATGCATCTTGATCTGATTGTATCCTGAGAATCCGTCCATGAAAGACATGCGTTCAAAATCGTAGGTATTGTCGATCATGATGTCCGTAATGGGAAGAGGGAACTCATCCTTGGGGCAGGCTGCATTCAGATCTCGGTAATCGATGCAGATACGTATTTTCCTATTTTTCTTCATGACTGGGACAACGTTGGCGACCCAGTCGGGATGTTGTTCTTCCTGGATGAAACCGCAGGCTATCAACTTCTTGACTTCAGCTTCGATGGCGTCCATCATATCCGGGCGGAACCGGCGTTGGTGCTGCTTTATAGGCTTCGAGTCAGTCAATATATTGAGTTTATGAGTAGCCACCTTCGGGTCAAGGCCCGGCATGTCCTCATAATTCTACGCAAAGACGTCGATATATTCTTTTATCAGCTGGATAACTTTTTCCTTTTTGGCTGGAAAAAGATTATTACTGATGAATATCGGCTTTGGCGAAAGTTCACCCCCAACATCAACCTGGATAACTTCGTCTTTGGTGGGAGGTTCCTTCTGCTCGAAGCAGAATTCCCACTGTGTATCCATTTGTTGAGCCCAAGGGTCATTCTCAAACGACTCAGAATCTTGTTCGTCTGCTTCAAAGGGATCTGCCACCACCATATTTGCTGATAATGCTTGCTGGAGAGCGTTAGGTGGGTCGGAGGGCGACGAGCCATTCTGAGAAGAGGAAAAAATATCCTCGTCTGACTTGGAAGTCGTAAGGGAGGTGGCATATCCTAACCCGAAACGAGTTTGTTGATAGCGGGGGTCGCCGCGTGGCGGCGTTCGTCTGCCTCTTCCGTAGTTGAGGCCTGGCTTCCGCTTCAAGTCGTAGCCCATGTTTTGCATAATCCTTAACGCTTGCGGGCTGTATCGGTGAACTTGCATTTTTCCAGCATCGTCATCGAAAGGATCTTCCTGGACAGTCGGTTGATTGCGCATGCAGCCGAAGACTATTGAACGCTGACTGCTGCAGGTAGGTAGGATAACGAAGATAGAATCCTCATATGGTCCATATGTCATGACGACGTTGGATGATGACGCTACTTCCCAGACATACGGACGGTAGGAGTTCATGGCTTCGAAGAATTTTTGTGCTATGGGTTCTACCTCGTCACGGGAAGTGGACTCCTGATTTGGAATCTGAGCGTTAACGTACTGGAAAAGAGGATATTTATTATCATCTGGAACTCCGTTCCTGGTCGCATTTACATCGGTCGGCTGTCCGTTGCACCGGAGGTTAATGACCAAAGGTGGAGGCTTCTGGTTCAAAGTGACCACTAGAGGATCACTCCCTTTTCCTGACCTGGTTTTGTTCAGGTGAATAGCCATAGGCTTTCTGGCTTTTGGACGAGCGGTTCGTCCTTTCACTCTGATTGACAGCGGTAGTGCGGCAGAGGGTTCTTCTGGCTCCCGGTGGGATTCCTTCCCTGCCTCGCCTGACACTTCTTCCGTGTGGTCTTGAGAGTACAACACGGCATCAGAATAGTAGGATTCTACTCCTTTAAACGGGTTTAGGTCAGCAACCTCCGTTTGTACCATTCCTTGGGGGTCTACATATTTGAGGCATTGATGTAGAGTTGAGGGGACGATGTTGTGGTCGTGGATCCACGGTCTTTCCAGCAAAATGTTGTAGGACACCTCTGAATCGATGACGTAACACGTAGCCACCGATCTGAGGTTGCCAATCTGGATCCTCAGGCAAATTTTCCCCAATGGCTTACTTCTTCCGGCGTTGAAACCCACGATCGTAGTGGAGGTGTAAGCCAATTCGCTGGTAGGAATCCTCAGCGGCCTGAGCAGACTGTGAGGGATGATGCTGATCGATGATCCCGGATCTATGTGAATCCGATTGACCTCCATGGAACCGACGTACCCGGTGTAATAGAGGGGCCTGTCATGCCTGTTATGTTTTAACAGCATATCGTCTTGAGTAAAAGTGATATTGGGGACCACTTCCATTACACTGTGGCATTGAGGACATGCCACTGGTTCTTTGTCAGGGGACTTGAGCTGGGTCAAGCATACCTCCGCCTGTATCAGTGCTTCACTCAGGACTAGACGAGTGTCTTGGGAGAGCCTGAGTAGCTCAAAGATGGACAGTCTGGCTGGTGTATTAGCCAGTTG
Source organism: Iris macrosiphon (assembly GCA_036927795.1). Lineage (NCBI taxonomy): Eukaryota > Viridiplantae > Streptophyta > Magnoliopsida > Asparagales > Iridaceae > Iris > Iris macrosiphon. The sequence continues at coordinate 152,337,515 of JAYESA010000013.1, read as the reverse complement.
GGCCAGTATGTCGAAGTTGTATAGCTTCTCTAAACCTTTTTTGGAATATTTTTCACAGGTTTATCAAAGTGCACTTCTTTTTGTTTCCCCTTGTCCGCCGGAGTTGGTTTTGAAGGACCGGCATCTGGTACGACGGGGTCTGGTCCTGAAGGTTTGGCAGCTGAAGCACCCACCGGTGCATCTTCCTGACTTGCTCCGTAGTCGTTGAGGTAGGCTTTCCCTGAACGGGTTGCAGCAAATACCTCGTCTTCGTCTGATGGCGAAGAAGTTGCGACTATATGGCATGGTTTGTATTTGGAGCTCTTTTTAGACGTAGTCTTAGTAGCTTTAGTCTCCTCCTCGAGCTCTGACACCAAATCCGGATGAACCCACATAATCTCGCCTTGCCGGGTGGTTAGGGGTACCAGGTCATGATTTTGACCCCTAGTTGGAGGTAGGTTGATGATGTTCATCGTGGTCCGGGAAATGGGTGTGACACCGTCCGAGACCTTTTGGGAAGGCAGATTGCCAAACCGCAGAGAGATCATGTTGGCCGTGACCGTCTTCTCGGTATTGTGCAGAGTGATGGCCTTAGCATCGATTAACCTTTGGATCTTCCTTTTCAGTATGTAACACGCCTTTGTTGGGTGGTGTACGTATCTGTGGAAGATGCAGTATTTGGGGTCGTCAGTACTGCCGACTTCTTGGGGCTGCCTCAGCTCTGGAAGGGTGATCTTGCCACTCTTGATGAGACACTCGAATATACTTGGGATATCGTCGTCGTCAAAAGAGTAGACTTCGACGGGCCTGGAAGTACCGGTTCTCGTCTGCGTGGTCGTCGCAGTCTTTTGTCTGGACGTATTGATTGCCAAAGCTTCTTTTCCCTTGGAGCTGCGAGGATGGTCACTGCTGGGAGATGACCTTTTGCCTCTGTCAGAGGCGGAGATCATAATGCCATTGTCGCGCGCCTTGCGACTGTTGTCTTCGGTGTCCGCTGTCGAGATGATGAACGAGGGCCAATCATAAAACTGATATGGTCATGTAAACACAGAGACTACGGGAAGGAGGTTCTTCTTATAAATGTCTACTAACGCAGAGTCTGGAACTCCCGGAGGCATCTGTAAGGTGGCCTGACAAAAATGTTCGACGAAGGTACGAACGTCCTCCTTTTTCCTCTATTTGACTTCGATGAGAGAGGATATAGACATGTCCATTCCTCCCTCGTAGAATCGCATAAAGAATAAAGCTTTGAAGTCCTCGAAGAAAGTAATGCAGTTGTCCGCCAAGCTACGGTACCACTGATAGGCTACTCCTGAGAGGCAGCCTTTGAACACCCGAGTGAGGAGGGCGTCGTTCCCTTGTAGCAATACCGTCATCATACTGAAATAGTTCATATACTGACTTGGTGATGTTTTTCCCTCGAATAGAGCCATATTCTGAGGTTTGTACCTCGGAGGGAAGGGGACCTCTTCCCAGATAGCTGGGTAAGGCTGGTTGATTCCCAATTTCTTGAGCTGATCTTTTTGCTTCAAGGCGTCAAACTGGACTTTCAACTCCCGTACTGCCTGCATTTTCAGTTGGAGGCGGGACTATGGTGTAGTACGGAGTTGGTTGTATCGCGACTCCAACGGTGGGTAATATATTCTCCGAGTGAGGAAGCGGAGGAACTGCTGACTCTTGATTTAGAGCAGGCTCTTGGCTCGGGTTGGATGGTGGTAAGTCCACCCCCATACGTATCTGAGTTGGCAGGACCGACGCTTGAGCCATGGCAATTGCGTGCTGAGTTAGCATCATCTGGTGCATGTTCTCCATTATGGATTGCATTTATTTCAGAGATGTTTCCAGTACAGTGATGCGTTGTTCCTCGTTTCCTGATGGCGAAGCTTCCTCGCGTTCATCTTCAATGGCGTAAACTCCCTTTTCCCTGGGCGTTATCGAAGGATTAGTATAGGTCGCCGCAGAAGTCGACTCTATACTCTCGGCATCTGATCCGGGAGATTGGCGACCCCCAGCGTCGGAGTCAGACGAGTACGAAGCTGGTTGCTGTGACCTTGCACGGGTGTTTTGGAATACCGCATCTTCAGTGTTCCTGAGGAGGTCTTCGAATCTCCTTCGGCGCGGGGGCCTAGAGGGATGACGTCTTGAGCTTGACCCTCCTCTAGGTATATGCGAAGCCATGTTCAAAGATGCATGCGCGGGCTCTTCTTCCTGAAAAGACTGAGAGTAGCTCAATCGGTCGAAAACCGACCGTTCTGCTTTAGAACAACAGCAGTCAATCACAATTTTATGACTATTACAACATTGCTCGCCAGGGGGCGTAATAGACATGTTGGAAGGTCCCCTCTCCTTACGCTTCTGGATTAGATATTTGTGCAAGTCAGGAGGAGTAGAGGAAGAAGACGACGGCTTGTTCCTTCTGTTCCCATCAGTAGTCACGCAGAGATTGGGCACCATGGTTTTCCCTGTGCCACCTGTGTACAACAGATTGGCCATATGGGTGGCGGATAATCCCCGGGAAGGGTATCTTTTCGCAACCTGAGCTTGCTTTGCGCCGTGGGACTTCGCCTGGCGTAATTTGGCGATTTGTTCAGACTGACGTAAAGCTGAAGAGGTCCTCAGTCGGCCGTCGGCTTCCCGCATAATCCGGAGGGTAAGCAGATTGCTCCCTTGTTGGCGTAAAGGCCGAGGAGTTGAGTACTCTGCTGCTTGCTTTCCTTTGCAGAAATCACAGCGCTCATCTGGTTCCTCGTAGAGGTCAGATGTTGTCTTGCGCACGGAGCGTGATTTATACTTCTGATTTGGCGCTGAGGCATCATCAGAAGTTTGGTCTATACCGCGCGTAGCGGGAGACTGGTTTCTACGCGTAGAGCACAGTGGATACTTCTGGGTTAGCGCTGAGGCTTTGCCCGAAGTTTCGTCTGTACCGCGCATAGCGGAAGACTGAATTTTACGTGCAGGGCACGGAGGGAGCAAGGCTACAACCTCATTGGTCGGAGAGATCGGAGAGTCCACAGGAATGGTAGAGGATGTCTTGGGCATCCAGACCTTGCGCAGCTTCCTGTTGTCTTGGACGGAGAGAGGGTGAGAGCTACCCCCGGTTCAAAGCATGTCTTCGTAGGCAGACTGGTCGGATTGGACGACCAGTGTCTTCTTCACGGTTCCTATAGATACCGCATCGTGTTGAGCAATCGCTTCCTCATCAGAAGAGAAGGATTTCTCCAGCAGAGTCGCCATCTTGTTTGTAGTATTAAACGAAAGAATGAAAATGTATTCAGGATAGGGTTTATACGAGACCCGCCTTCTTTGGTTTACAAACAAACTTGTACAATTTGATCCTATACGAGGATATGGGAGTACAATTTATTTAATCTGGGTAGATAATTGCTATAGGTGTCTGATCTGCAGTCGATCACTTTAGTCCTTGGACTACACGATGTTGAAGAAGTGCCGTAGAAGACAGGAAGCAGCTTCGAAGGTTGCAGAAGAGGGTGGATGCACGATGCCAAAGTCGTCGATCCCTACTCTTTGCCTGAGCTCCGAATTCTTCTCTCTCTCTCTCTCTCTTGACCTTGGATCTGATATTGGTTTCTTGACCAATTTTTTGACCTTCCAATTTGTCGACCTCCTTCCTCATTGATAGAGGTCTTTATTTATAGAGTTTTAGTGACAGTGACCACTCCGTCAGCGTAGAAACCGAGGAGTGGAAAGTACAGCACCCTTTTACACAACGGTTAAAATAACCAATGCCTGCATATAAATGATCCTTTGAATGAGCGTGTGACGCGGGTCTAACTAAGGGACAAAACGCGTATAATCGCTACGAAGATCACGGCGTAGAAGCCACGTAGGTAGGTATCCATTGTGTAGAAGAGGTTGGCATAGAAGCCAAATGTCTGTCACCATGGCGTAGAAGCCAAATAGTTATCAAACCGGCATAGAAGCCGAGTGGTCATAGAGGCCGAGCAGGCATAGAAGCCGAGTGGTCATAGAGGCCGAGCAGGCGTAGAAGCCGAATAGGCGTTGAAGCCGAGCGATCATAGAGGCCGAGTAAGCACAGGAGCTGGATGGGCATAGAAGCCGCTGCGTACCGTGTAAGAGTGCTGATATGGACGTTTTAGCCGAAATTACGACTTTTGAATATATAATCAAATCTCTTGCATTAAATGCCGAGATTTGCCACCATCCTGCGCATTAAATATGGAGGCATGTTTTTGAAGGTCTGCAACCCCTTCTACGCGTCAGTCGCAGAGACGTGCCTTGAGAAGCTGTCACCGCTCTGTGCATTAGACGTAGAGACGTGCCTCAAGCAACTGTCATCGCTCCGTGCATTGGATACAGAGACGTACCTCGAACCTCGTACGGAGTGCAGCTTTTGATGTGGCAGGCGGTTTGTCTATTGCAGAACGTAAACAGCTCGTGTCTGCCTGTGTAAAACAGGGCAGCGTATCCCTTCGTGCCTTGTAAAAGCAGTTTACGCAAAGGGGATGGCGGTAAATGACAGCCTGGGTCGCAGTGCTGTGCCATCATTATAGCCGTCGTCTGGGTAGTCGAGCCGTATCCCTTTGTCAGAAGTCCAGATGTCAGGTTTATTGCAGGATCTTCATTGCAGGGTCTGACAGGTTCACTTCGGAGAATACGAAGCGTCTTTTGTACACCTCAGTGCTGCGTTTGAAAGAGGATGAGTTTTACGCCCTGGATGGCGATGAAGCACCCCGTTTACGCTGAAGTGGCTTGGACGTACTGCTTTACACGGGTGGCCTTTTGAGCTTTTAATATTTTACGCTGGGTTTAGCGAAAAAAGCTCTGTTGCACGCTTGGTGGCTTTGAAGGCCTCTGCTTACGCTGCTCTGCACCAATATGCTACGTATAGCCATCCGGCGTATTTTTTCATGCTTCTACAATGATATTAAAGAAACTTCCTCTAGTTTTACTCCTTATACTATGACAGAAGTCTTAGCACGAAGAAAAGAAAAAAAATCCTTAGGTAGTCTCTATTAATGATCGTCAAAGAGAATTAAAAACTTTGAAGAATAAAATCAAAGAGTTAAAGTCTAATGATCAAATATATATATATATATATATATATATACCCCGCACACGCGCATACACACGCACACACATATATATATATATATATGTCACGCCCCAGTCCCTAAAATACGTAGGACTAGGACACGTAAGCATGCCAGCCGCATGGATATGACACTCCAATATATGGAAACCAAAATCCATACGTACGCTGTAATATGAATATCAATCCACAAGTAGTATAAACATATGTCACAAGTCACAGGGTATAATCTAAATCTTATCTACGAAATCAAATATAAATAAATAACCAGTATCTATGAAGCTAGATCTCAATATAAGTATCTAAGTATGATGGTTGGATGGAAACAAATCCACTACCAACTCGAATGGAAAGGTACAACACAATAAACACAAGAATACCAGCTAACAACCACGGGCTCGAAGAGAAGACATCCTCGAAACATATGTAACCATCCAAATCTGCGCTCCTACAAATACTCAAGAACAGATACACCTGGAAAGGGACCAGGTCCTCAGAGGGACGTAACAAGATACATAGAAGCAAGCCAATTTGAATACAGTAAACATGCAATATAGGCGAAAAATATATAAGTATGCTGTATAAGATAATCTATATGAATGCAAATGAGGACAACTTTTTGATGTATGGGCAAGGGTAGGCTACTCGATCTAAGCCTCACAACTCACACACCCGTCAATGGACATCAGAAATCGACATACCTCTGGGGTAACGACCAGTGCGACTCTACAGAAATTGACATACCTCGGGGGTAGCGACCAGCGCGACACACGCCCGTAGTGTGAACTATATACTATGGTTTACCAAAGTGGTTAAAAGCCCATACGCCTAATGATTGTCCTCTCATGATACTAAGTGCCATGTGTGTGTCAACATATCTAATACATAGTAATGACTAAAAAAAAACTACATATGCAGAATAAATAGAATGTAATAAATATACAGGAATATACTAAGCATGCAAAATACTGTAAACAATTTGGCAAGGTATCTTGCCTGGTAAGAAAGCTGCAAGGTGTACTGTCCAGAAGTCAATCACACAGGATCAGAAGCTACGGTCTTAAAACAAATGTCTTCGGATGCTAAAATAGATATCACCAACGTTCCCAGAATAAGCAAAATAGCTAGAAATCACTTTCTTTTCGTCCAATTTGGACATTGGAGCAAAACGGTAATTTTGGGTCAAAACGGAGTCTACGTGTGGCCCACTTTGTACCGAAAAGCATGCTAAGGGTAACAGTCTCTAAATAGGATAAATTATAGGTCAAACAACTCTAAATGTCAATACGAACCCAACGGTATATCCAAATGTGGATTCCGATGGACCGAACACAATTTTGCCCAAAAAGTCAACCGTGGGGCCCGCCAATTGGCGACTTGGTCAACTATCTCAAAATTGCATAAAAATTGGGTCACAGGACCAGCGCGTTACCACGAGTCCAGTGGTGCAAGTTTTGTCGTAATCTGACGTGCGTGCACAAAATGCACGCAACTTTCGCAAAAGTTGCGACACGGGATGTGTCCGCGGATACGGGCTGATTCCGGCGCGCACACGCGTCCGAATCAATTTTCGTAAATTTTTACGTGTCCGGTTATGCTGCACGCACCATTCAGTATACTTGGTACACGACGGGGCGGTCCCGTTTGGCGGAGCGCGCTCCGTTTCACAACTTTTGGAAATCTGAAAAAGTGGATTCGCGGGGTTTTCCAATGAATTTAATTTTGTCTACAGCAGTTAATAATTTAGGGTTATTTAACAAAAATTAAACTAGATTAAGTGGTCTACGCATACCAAAAAGAATCATCGAATTCGAATCTCTGTGGTGGGAGATACGAACTTCGAAACATGGGTGGTCACCACAGTTTTCTGCGTTTCCAGAATTTGGTCTATTTTTACCAACTTTGGCGCTATTTTTGTCTATGGTTACGCATTGTTCGAGGTCTACTAATACACAGATATGGAAGAGGGTTAAGGTGTGAGCATACCGGTGAAGACGGGATAGCGTTTGGTTGAGCGAGTCGACGGAAAATAACTCCGGAACACAGGTACCTCGTTGTGGGAATCTGCAGTGCGCGGGGTCGCGGTCGTCGGGATTTGTTTGGACGGCCTGGCGGGGTTCTCTGGCTGCGGTGACGGCATTCTCTAGGTCTAGATGGGAAGAGGGAGATTCTGGATGATTAGGTTTAGGATTTTAGAGAAATAAATAAATAAATAAATATATATATATATATATATATATATATATATATATATATATATATATATATATATATATGAAAGGGAGAGAGGGGGGGTTTGTATTCGCGGCCAAGGGCTAAGGGTGCTGTGTTGGTTAGTTTGGAACTTGCTAATTTTGCTACAAATATGAAAGGGGCGGCTGTGGAATTTTATGGGAAGGAGCCAGCCGTAGCATAGGGTGGGTTGGTAGGAAGTTAGTAGTAATGGTTTTAGTAGTATAAGTAGTAATAGTTTATTAGTTTATATATATATATATATATATATATATATATATATACTTATAAAAAAATTGCAAATTATAATAATGCACACTATTAAGCTAGCAACTGCTCAAGGGGTCTCCTACATGAAATAAATTCTGAAAAGTTCCTAATGGTCCCATAAATCCTCTAAGTGCACCAACACCTAAAATAAAAATTATTAAAAATCTATTTCTCCTAATTAGCCACTAATTACTACAATTAAATTATTAATTAATAATTAAAAAGGGTATATACGATTTTTAGGAATAGGGGTTTACATTCTACCCAACTTATAAAAATTTCGTCCTCGAAATTAAAATTAAGCCACAATAGAATGCCAATGATGGTATAAGATTTGCATTGTTTAAAATACAAGGCCAGGTTTAAAGGGGTGGGCGATGTTGCGCGTTGCACATCCCAAAAAAATCATAGGAAAATCCACATGAGCCAAAAATAGGTTTCTTCATGTGTCATGTCCAATGGTGTGGACACCTAAATGCTCTTTTGCATAAAAGTGCCTAACAATTAGAAAATTGCACAAAGGTGAGAATTGGATGATGGCACGTCTAGGATAAGGGTGTAGAATTTGTAGGAAGGTAGTGGCTAGTGTAGTGCTCCAATTATCGAAGCACGGTAAGGTGCGCTAGGTGATATAATTATTACAAGAATAAAATAAAAATATCGTGTTCTATCTCTAACTGGACTTAATCTAACCTTAGTCTCACTATCTCAGCCAAGTAGGTCTAATTTTGGGTGAGGGTTCACAATCTACCGAACTTAAAATTTATCCATCTATCATCTCAGGCTATACATCTAGGAAAACTATTCCTCAAATTATTTAATCATGTTATTTAATCCTTAAAGTTCTAACACCAACATATCATCTATGATATGCCCTTAATCAATTATAAAAGAGAGTCACTAAGTCATGTGATTAGCCTTATGGGGTATATCTAGTACTATCAGTGTCAACTTATACCAGCACGAGGTTTCATCTTTCCGAAATAGGGGAAGACGGAGAGCAATAATAAAGAATTCAAGGTGAAGGTGACAGAATACAAGTACGAGGTTAAAGAATTCGAAAAGAGAGTTGTCAGGACAGTTGTGGATTGAAATCCTATTTTTGGTAATTTCCTATTTACATGCTCGTATCAGTACAGTTATGTAACCGATACGATATGTCAGACATGTCTAGGGGCAAGTATATTCGCCTACTACCATATATCTCAATCCACGTAAAGTAGTCATGCGAAGAGCGAATCAAGCGTACTAAGGTTAGCTAGACCTTAATACACCGATTCTGATTAGGCAATTGTATCATTGTGTGCACCCAATAATACTTATATCATAAGCAAGCTCGATAAAAGAATAAGCTTGAAAAAACTAGGCTACAATAGCAGCATAAGTCAAGGTAGTACGGCAAATATAAATACGCTGGATTATGATGAAAGAAGGTACATAACAATTCAAGTTCACAAAAGATAAGACTCCATAATCTCTACAGTTGTCATACTAATTCCTTGTCTAAGTTGATAGTCGACAAAGTAGGGGTATAGTCTCTAAGTTCTACAGTCTGGAAAAAAAACACTGTCGTCCTGAGCTAGCATACAATTAATGTTGTTCATTCACACTTCAATAATAGGTCAAAAGACTAGGTGGTACTATCTTGTGAGGTATATTACCCAACTTATAACAATAAACTAATACTGTAATTGTCTTAAGGATAACGTAGAAACTCCTGTTAAGGTCTACGAGAAGGGGTCTTGGTACTTATTAGGGTATCCTCTTTCATTACATAGGTCATGGTCGTCCTAAGTCTTAGTCATAACGCTTATAGAGCAAGTGTCAATAGTAAGAATGGAAAGTTACTGGCCTTTAAGGGAAAGGGAATATAACTCGTATCGAGGTGGGGGTACATGTTACGCAATTTAAAACTAAGGGATAAGCACCAGGTCTCAATCTACAAGAATAGCTTAACCCATCAAGTTCTAACTACTAAGCACACAATTTTAAAATTTAACATTAACACTAGAATCCCAGCATCTATATGTCCTTAACACAGAATAAATCACCTGGCCTACAATCAGAAGTGTCAGATGGCGCGAGTTGAAAGATGAAGAGTAGAAGAACAAAATTTAGTTGTCGCGCAATTAGCGAACGCTAAGGGTTCAAAGGAACAAGTCATAAAACTAAATAGAAAGACTCTAGATAATGTCATGGTTTCTCTAAGGGAAAGGTGGTATGCTAATATCCGTGTTCGAGGTATGATCAAGAAAATATTCTAGGCATTGCTCTTGGCTTTCTAAGGTACTGTCTGCAAATCTCAAGACAAGAATCTCAATTTATAGTTCTCCAAAACTATCTAACTATGAAGGTTAGGTTCAGTCATAATATTTAATTTTGGTTTTCTATTGGTTCCTCAATACTAGGGTCAAACATTATGGTAAAACTTCTAACTAACTCTAGTAGCGTCTATACTACTCTCAAGTCTTCATAATACATCAAGGGGTAATGGTAAACCAATCTATAAATAAGGAATTCTAGGGTTCACTAGATATTCTAAACTTAGTGGTGTATCTATATTCCCGTTGTATTCTTAATAGGTGTTGTCACGCCCCAATTCTGTGGAATCGATAGTCGTCCCCCGGGCGTGACCGTCGTGCGGGCCTAGGTTACGCACCGCACAAGGCTAAGTAGTTTATTTTTGCATAGCGAGCACATATTCAGAGTACGCAGATTAAATGAACACAGATTTGAAGCATGGAAAAGTTCTTTTTTTATTGATAATATGAACATCTATTACAAACTCCTTAAACTGAGTCATCAGGATTGCCTCTATGGATTACAAAAGTGTTGACACAAAATAAGATAGCAGTCCTATACATTACATCCCTTACTAAACTCAAAATATAAGACCTTGGGTCAGAACGACGGCCTTTCCACGAAGCTGCATAATTGCTTGGTTGCTAGCTTCTATCTTCTTCAAAATGCTTCAAAAGGTTGGCACGGTCAAGGCGTGCCTACAGCTGGACTGGATTGGGGAAATTGTCTTCTGTTCCTCGCTTGTTTCTCCTTAGCGCGGGGAACCTGTTTTAACGAGGGTCAGTACATCAAAACGTACTGGTGAAGGCAAGCTAACCCAACTATACCAATCAACACGTTGTTTTAATGAAGCATGCATATTTATTGTGATCTTTCTATCTTGCCTTGGTTTATTTTATAGCAAGCAATAGATATAGAAAATCAATAAAATAACCTGCCACCGCTCGGTGATATTTACCTGTCCGTCTGAACCACCTGTATAATACTTACCCTGCCTTCCTTGCCAAAAAGACACAAGTTAGTTGCAACAGGTTTAAATATGCGAGGGGATCACTGGCTTGATGCCATAATAGATGGGTTTAGTCTCAGGCTAAGATGACGGAGGCACATGTATCGCTGCACGCCATCCCGCCTATGGGAGAGACTATTCTTGAAGTTCCGTCCGGATCGGATCGGTGCCAGTGCCCCAGCAACCGTCCGCAGGAACCTGAAGGCCTTGTGCATAAGTTGTCCGTGATCAACGGCGTTGTGTTTAGTTTACCATTTATGTATCCGAGGCAATAAAATCAGGAGATATGTAGCATTGTATGGTTTATTTTTCATAGTCTCCCTGATCAATTATTGCCTGGCAAAGAGTGTTCTACATATAGCATGTTTATAGAAGAAGTAAGCATTCTAACTTGTATTTATGCATATGATGAACAATTCAAACGAGCAGTATGTAAGTATGTAACCGTTCATAAGTTTCATTGACAAGCATGTTGATCCAAGTCTATTCCCTTATTATCTTGATATCTTTTAGTTATTACTTGGTATCGTTTGATCGGGGCAAGCACGAATACAAGATTCAAATGTGAAGACTAGTAAGAAGGGCTAGCTAATCGGGATGGTAGCCACTCACTTAGTAGTTGGAAGGAAGAAGGAAAGAAAGTGTCTTAGGTGTCCGTTCGAGCGGCGCCTACTGCTGGATCACCTGCATTGCCATGAACAGCTGATCAATACCTCTTTCACTCTTTCCATTATCGAAATTGAAGTACAGTTCGAAGAACGAAAACAATGAAATCCATCGAAACCGTTCAAGAAATCTCAAGAAAATTTGAAAACCAACTCAAAGCACGAAAGCAATAAGCGACATCGAAAACTAGGCAACAAAAGATACAGCGGAGAGGTCCCTCCTGACTCTGCCGCTAAGTCGATCCTGGGGCATGGTCTACTGAATATGGGAATAGTTAAGTTTAGTTTCGATCGGCCCTGTCGGGGATGGGATGTACAGTACTTACTAATATATGCTCTGATACCAAGTTAAGTTTAGAGATAGAGAGGAGAAGAGGAAGTAGGGAAAGAGAGAATATGAGAAAGGAGATTGCAAGGGCCTTAAACCCTAGGTTGTATCTCATGTCTATTTATATTGATATGCAATACACCCACAATTACTATTATACCCTCATATGATAAATAACAAAATAAAATAACTCTAACAGGAATCAATTTTGAAGAAGCAAATCCATAAAGAGGATGGGTTCTTGTTTCAATCTATCCCGATCAAACGATACCGTCTTGTATTTCTTAGCCGCGCTCCCCGAATAGGGGAAACGGGGTACCACATCCTACCCAAGTAATTTGAAGTTTTGTCCCAAAACTTAAGGAATAGAACCTACCACTAGGAAATAATGAGGGGAACCTTTCCCTCATCTCTGATTCAAGCTCCCAAGTAGATTCTTCGACAGAGTGATTCCGCCAAAGCACGTGCACTAGAGGAACCGAACGAGTCCGAAGCAGCTTTTCTTTTCTTTCCAAAATTTGTACAGGTTGTTCAACATACGTCAAGTCGGGTTGAAGGTTCAGTTGTTCCAGGTCTACCATGTGGCTTGGATCGTACACATATTTCCTAAGTTGAGAAACATAGAATATATCATGTACGTCGGATAGGGATGGTGGTAGGGCAATCTGATAAGCAACTGAGGCAACCCGCTTTAGAATTTCGAACGGACCGACAAATCTAGGACTTAGCTTTCCTTTTGCTCCGAACCTGCTGACTCCTCGTATGGGCAAAACCTTGAGGAATACCTGGTCGCCTACTAGGAACTCTAGCGGTCTTCGACGTATATCTGCGTAGCTCTTTTGACAGCTTTGAGCTACCTTTAATCTTTCCTGAATCAGTCAAACTTTCTGGATAGTCTGCTCCACAAGTTCAGGGCCAAGTATCTGCCGTTCACCAACTTTGTCCCAATAGATCGGAGATCGATACTTTCGCCCGTATAACGCCTCATACGGTGCCATTTGAATGCTTGATTGATAACTATTGTTGTAAGCAAATTTGGCTAAAGGTAGATGAAGGTCCCAACTAGTCTTCAAGTCCAAGGCGCAGAGTCGCAGCATGTCTTCGAGGATCTGGTTGACACGTTCTGTTTGGCCGTCGGTCTGTAGATGGTAGGCCGAGCTGAACTTCAACTTCGTCCCCATTGCTGACTGCAGGCTTCCCCAGAAACGCGATATGAATCGACCATCTCGATCGAAGACTATGGATACGGGCACGCCATGGAGCCTAATGATTTCGTTGAGATATATCTGAGCCAGGCAGTCGGCACTCCAAGTAGATTTGATAGGCAAAAAGTGAGCTAACTTGGTGAGTCGATCGACGATAACCTAGACTGCATCATGTCCCCGTTGCATCCTTGGCAAGCCAACAATAAAATCCATCGTTATATGATTCCATTTCCACTCCAGAATAGCAAGGTTCTGAAGCTCTCCGCCTGGTTTCTGGTGTTCGGCCTTTACTCTCTGACAAGCCATGCAATGCGACACGAACTGCGCCATATCCCGTTTCAAGCCGTGCCACCAAAACGTCGTACGAAGATCCCGATACATCTTTGTGCTACCCGAATGGGAAGTATAACTAGCATAATGGGCCTCCGTGAGGATCTCTTTTCTGAGAGCCGTGTCGTTTGGATCACACAGTCTTCCCTTCACTTGAAGCGTCCCGTCCGTGCCTACCATAAATTCGGACGTCTTTCTTGCTGAGATAAGGGCATGAATCTTTTGCAGGAATGGGTCATCCTTCTGAGCGGCCTTCACTTTATGTAACAAGTCGGGTTCGAGGCACAATTGTGCTACTTGCGCCCACTTTTTGTATCTAATTTTTAGTGTAATGCCTAGTGATTCAAGATCTCGGCGCAGCCTATCATCAATAGCCAAACTCCCTACGAACACTCGACTCAATGCGTCAGCTACTACGTTTCCCTTTCCTGGTGTATATCTGATCATGAGATCGAAGTCGCTTAGGAGTTCAAGCCATCGCCGCTGCCGAAGATTCAAATTCTTTTGAGTGTACAAGTATTTCAAGCTCTTATGGTCCATGTAGATTTCACACGGCACGCCATAAAGGTAGTGGTGCCACAACTTTAGCGCAAATACTACTGCTGCCAATTCTAAATCATGATTTGGATACTTCTTCTCGTGAGGCTTTAACTGCCTCGATGCGAAGGCTATCACCTTATCCCTCTGCATCAGGACACATCCCAGTCCTTTACCTGATGCATCACTATATATTTTAAAATCATCCGGTCCGTTCGGCAAAGTGAGAATTGGGGCAGAGACGAGGCACTGCTTTAACTCCATAAATAAAGCTTCACAGTCGTCCGTCCAAGTAAACTTCGCACCCTTTCATGTGAGCTGAGTCAAGGGCGAAGCAATTCTAGCAAAATTTTGTATAAACCTGCGGTAGTGTCCTGCCAGTCCAAGAAAACTTTGTATTTCGCTAGCTGACTCCGGTCGTTTCCACTGCGTAATGGCTTCTACCTTCTTCGGATCAACTGAAATGCCTTCTGAAGAGATGACATGCCCCAAAAAGGATATACTGTCTAGCCAAAATTCACATTTACTTAATTTGGCATACAACTTGTGGTCTCGAAGGGTTTGCAGCACCATCCGCAGGTGTCCTGCATTCTCATCCCTAGTCTTCGAGTACACCAAGATGTCATCGATAAAAACCACCATGAATTTATCGATGAAAGGCCGAAATACACGGTTCATCAAATCCATGAATGTAGCAGGTGCATTCATCAATCCAAACGGCATCACTGAAAATTTATAGTGTCCGTATCGGGTCCGAAAGGCAGTCTTCGGCGTGTCTTCAGGCTTAATCTTCAGCTGGTGGTAACCCGAGCGAAGATCGACCTTAGAAAACACTGCTGCCCCCTGTAGCTGATCAAACAAGTCATCAATCCGTGGCAGAGGGTATTTGTTTCTGATTGTGACCTTGTTCAATTCCCTGTAGTCTATGCAGAGGCGTAGAGTTCCGTCTTTCTTCTTTACGAAGAGCACAGGTGCACCCCAAGGAGACACGCTCGGACGGATGAACCCACGATCAAGTAATTCCTGAAGCTGGCATTTTAATTCCTTCAGTTCTGCAGGGGCCATTCTGTACGGAGGCTTGAAAATCGACTGCGTGTTTGGAAATGTATCGATAGTGAATTCTATCTCTCAGTCTGGCGGCATACCGGGTAGTTCGCTCAAAAACACATCGGGGAACTCTGCCTCAACGGAAGTAGACTCAACGTTTGCATAGTCCTGCCGTGTGTCCCGAACCGACCCTAGAAATCTCTCGCAGCCCGAGTGGATCATTCGTCGAGTAGATGTTGCAGATATCACCATGCAGGCCCTGGTCGCATCTGTCGCTTGGCTACTAGTGTAACAGAACTCGGCTTCTCCAGGCAGACGGAAAAGGACTCGTTTCTCTGCACACTCTATAGTTGCCGCGCAGGCGCCAAGCCAATCCATTCCCAAAATGATGTCGTAGTCCCGAACATCTAGAACTAAAACATCAAGCGATAGTTTCCTTCCTTCAATACAGACATGACCACCTTGGCAGACTGAACGGACAGGTATTTTCGTAGCAGATGGGGTGCTAACACTTAAATCTAAATGCAACGAAGTTATTTCTATATTGTTCTCCGTGGCAAAATTTGTAGATATAAAGCTATGTGTTGCACCAGAATCAAATAGAACACGAGCAGGTATGTTATTAAAAAGCAAAGTACCTGACACTACGGTGTCCGAGGCCAAAGCTTCTTCTCGTGTCATGGTATAGACCCGGCCTTGAGCCTGATTACGCCCTTGCTGAGGCGCAGCTCGGTTAGCCTGGGTTGCAGCATTCTGATTTTGTTGTGGAGGACGACGTTCTGCATATTTTGGACAGTTTGGAATGGCATGATCAGAAGCTCCACATATGAGGCATAACCCATGCTTTCGACGACATTCACTTTCAATGTGCCCTGTCCTCCTACAAAATTCACATCGTTGCCCTGAATTTCCCTTTTTCGAACCGTCGTTGTTAGGGCACTTTGCAGCGGTGTTTCCTCTATTGTTGCCTTGGCGTTTGTGATTGGAGGGTTGCACAGTGCCGGCAGCAACGTGAGGATACTGCGATTCGAGGGAGAGGGCATGGTTTAAGACTTCCCGCATTGTCTGATACTGTGGAACGACTACGTGTGCATGGATGCCAGGACGTAGCCCTCCTTCGAATCGTCTGGCATGACTCGCTGCATCCGGTAGATAAGAACTAGCAAATTTGGCCAGTTTGTTGAATTCTGCCGAGTATTGCTTTACCGTCATGCTGCCCTGCCATAGTTGTACAAATTCATTTTCTCCCTGACGGTGTACAGGCGGGGGTATAAACTCCTCCTCAAATGCGGCACGAAAAGTCGTCCACGCGATCTCCTCCTCTCCATGGCCAAGTTAAAGAGATCGTCGATGAACGTCCCACCAGTCGTGCGCATTGAGGCAAAGCTATAGTTGGGCACAGGCGACGCGCTTGTCTTTTGGCACTTCTAGGAGAGAAAATGGTCTTCAAGCTCGACGAGCCAATCTAGGGCCACGAATGGGTCCTCAGTCCCTTTAAATAGCGTGTTGCAGACCTTTTTGAAGTTACCAAAGGTGAAGGCAGTCACTTACCTCGTCCTTGGCATTAGCGGTGTCTCGACTTCAAGGATTGGTTGTTCCACCAGAGTCGCTGCTGTCGCTGCGGACTGGTTGGAGGCCATAGTCTGAACAATCTGCTGCAGGGTATCTACCTGTTTTTTTTGGACTGAGAGTCGGGCCTCTAGATTGCTCTCGAACTTGGCTTGGCGGGCATCATCTCTCTGTCGTTGTGCTTCTAACATTTGCATCACTTGTTGAAACGGATCTGCTCGAGACATGCCCCGTTGGCTCCGAGAGCTTCCTGAAGTTCCGGAACTGCTCTCCTGAGCCTGTGTCTCGCCTGGTGCTAGCGCTGGTGGTTGCGCTTGCATCATTCCTTCAAAAGAAGGTAAATTACATCAGGATCATAAGGTATTATGGACTTATTGCATGAACGTATCTTATTTTGGCCTTAACGAGTTCAGGAGTTCGCACAGGGATTTATCGTTAAAGGAACTTTTCCAGTTCAAGAGTCAAAGGAACTTTGAAGCTGTGCTCTGATACCAACATGTCATGCCCCAATTCCGTGGAATCGATAGTCGTCCCCCGGGCGTGACCGTCGTGCGGGCCTAGGTTACGCACCGCACAAGGCTAAGTATTTTATTTTCGCATAGCGAGCACATATTCAGAGTATGCAGATTAAATGAACACATATTTGAAGCATAAAAAAGTTTTCTTTTTATTGATAATATGAACATCTATTACAAACTCCTTGAACTAAGTTATCAGGATTGCCTCTATGGCTTACAAAAGTGTTGACACAAAATGAGATAGCAGTCCTGTACATTACATCCCTTACTAAACTTAAAATATAAGACCTTGGGTCGGAACGACGGCCTTTCCACGAAGCTGCATAATTGCTTGGTTGCTAGCTTCTATCTTCTTCAAAATGCTTCAAAAGGTTGGCACGGTCAAGGCGTGCCTACAGCTGGACTGGATTGGGGAAATTGTCTTCTGCTTCTTGCTTGGTTCTCCTTAGCGCAGGGAACCTGTTTCAACGAGGGTCAGTACATCAAAACGTACTAGTGAAGGCAAGCTAACCCAACTATACCAATCAACACGTTGTTTTAATGAAGCATGCATATTTATTGTGATCTTTCTATCTTGCCTTGGTTTATTTTATAGCAAGCAATAGATATAGAAAATCAATAAAATAACCTGCCACCGCTCGGTGATATTTACCTGTCCGTCTGAACCACCTGTATAATACTTACCCTGCCTTCCTTGCCAAAAAGACACAAGTTAGTTGCAACAGGTTTAAATATGCGAGGGGATCACTGGCTTGATGCCATAATAGATGGGTTTAGTCTCAGGCTAAGATGACGGAGGCACATGTATCGCTGCACGCCATCCCGCCTATGGGAGAGACTATTCTTGAAGTTCCGTCCGGATCGGATCGGTGCCAGTGCCCCAGCAACCGTCCGCAGGAACCTGAAGGCCTTGTGCATAAGTTGTCCGTGATCAACGGCGTTGTGTTTAGTTTACCATTTATGTATCCGAGGCAATAAAATCAGGAGATATGTAGCATTGTATGGTTTATTTTTCATAGTCTCCCTGATCAATTGTTGCCTGGCAAAGAGTGTTCTACATATAGCATGTTTATAGAAGAAGTAAGCATTCTAACTTGTATTTATGCATATGATGGACAATTCAAACGAGCAGCATGTAAGTAAGTAACCGTTCACAAGTTTCATTGACAAGCATGTTGATCCAAGTCTATTCCCTTATTATCATGATATCTTTTAGTTATTACTTGATATTGTTTGATTAGGGCAAGCACGAATACAAGATTCAGATATGAAGACTAGCAAGAAGGGCTAGCTAATCGGGATGGTAGCCACTCACTTAGTAGTTGGAAGGAAGAAGGAAAAAAAGTGCCTTAGGAGTCCGTTGGAGCGGCGCCTACTGCTGGATCACCAACATTGCCACGAACAGCTGATCAATACCTCTTCCACTCTTTCCATTATCGGAATTGAAGTACAGTTCAAAGAACGAAAACAATGAAATCCATCGAAACTGTTCAACAAATTTTAAGCAAATTCGAAAACCAACTCAAAGCACGAAAGCGACAAGCGATATCGAAAACTAGGCAACAAAAGATGTAGCGGAGAGGTCCCTCATGACTCTGCCACTAAGTCGATCTCGGGGGCACGGTCCACTGAATATGGGAATCGATTCCGAAGAAGCAAATCCATAAAGAGGATGGGTTCTTGTTTTAATCTATCCCGATCGAACGATACCGTCTTGTATTTCTTAGCCGCGCTCCCCGAATAGGGGAACGGGGCACCACATGTGTGCTACCATAATTATCATCCAAATAATAGGGGTTCCTATATTCTAGCAGAAGGCTATACTCAAAGAACTATTAGGGAAGTACAGGAATCAAACATGATATAATTATTCAGATAGAATGGATTGGAAGGAGGACGAATCATAGTCAATTGTGGATGAGATCCTATGCTCTATTCCTAGGTACAGGCTTGTTCGATACACTAACATAACCGAGACAATATGCTCTCGACCTGCATGGGCCACTACAAAAACATGTCATGCCTCAGTCCCAAAAATACGTAGGGCTAGGATACGTAAGCATGCCAGTCGCATGGATATTGTACTCCAATATATGGAAACCAAAATCTACACGTATGCTGTAATATGAATATCAATCCACAAGTGGTATAAACATATGTCACAAGTTACAGGGTATAATCTAAATCTCATCCACGAAATCAAATATAAATAAATAACCAGTATCTATGAAGCTAGATCTCAATATAAGTATCTAAGGATGATGGTTGGATGGAAACAAATCTACTACCAACTCGAATGGAAAGGTACAACACAATAAACACAATATAAGAATACCAGCTAACAACTACGGGCTCGAAGATAAGACATCCTCGAAACATATGTAACCATCCAAATCTGTGCTCCTGCAAATACTCAAGAACATATACACCTGGAAAGTGACCAGGTCCTCAGAGGGACGTAAGAAGATACATAAAAGCAAGCCAATTTGAATATAGTAAACATGCAATATAGGTGAAAAATATACAAGTAAGCTGTATAAGACAATCTATATGAATGCAAATAAGGACAACTTTTTGACGTATGGGCAAGGGTAGGCTACTGGATCTAAGCCTCACAACTTACACACCCGTCAATGGACATCAGAAATCGACATACCTCTGGGGTAGCGACCAGCGCGACTCTACAAAAATTGACATACCTCGGGGGTAGCGACTAGCGCGACATACGCCCATAGTGCGAACTATATACTACGGTTTACCAAAGTGGTTAAAAGCCCATACGCCTAATGATTGTCCTCTCATGATACTAAGTGCCATGTGTGTGTCAACATATCTAATACATAGTAATGACTGAAAGAAAACTACACATGCAAGAATAAACAGAATACAATAAATATACAGGAATATACTAAGCATGCAAAATACTGTAAATAATTTGGCAAGGTATCTTGCTTGGTAAGAAAGCTGCAAGGTGTACTGTCCAGAAGTCAAGCACACAGGATCAGAAGCTACGGTCTCAAAACAAATATCTCCGGATGCTGAAATAGATATCACCAACATTTCTAGAATAAGCAAAATAGCTAGAAAGCACTTCCCTTTCGTCCAATTTGGACACTGGAGCAAAACGGTAATTTTGGGTCAAAGATGTGTAGAATATCGTGCACCAAGACCCTTGGGTGTAAGCCAGTTATAAAACGAGAGTTGGATATCGTTCAGGAATGATACAAGTCAGACTTAGAGCTGCAAATCGATAGACTTCATTGGATTAATCGCTTAGGCGAATATTAAGAATCATGCTTGATTTTGGGAAATAGCTCGAACGAAAATTCTTGTTGGAAGACACAAATCAAATTTAGTTGCTTGGACGACTATCAATCCAGAATATATATAATGTGATTAGATTTCTATCCGGTGAAACCTGAGTATCGTGCTAGAAATTGAGGACGAGTTGGTGAATAAGTTAACAATAATGCGAGCACCGATTAAGAACTCGATGGAATAACTCGATTCCGAGTGGTGGATGGATCATTTAGAAATGTCCAAACGGATCCATAACCCGTGCGATATTCAGACTGAATGGTATTGAGAATAACTTGAGTAAATGATAAGGCTTATATCGAATATAAATTCTCGGAAATGGAAACCAATATCTTGGTTAAGGAAAACTTGTTGGAAATTGAGAATTGAGAGAGCGATTTTGGATAGAAACCAAATGATTAAACTTGAGTACATTATCGCTCAATATAAGTTAGCCCGAGAATAAATACTATGGTTCGATGAGAGATATAAGCGATAATGGAACTGGCTTGATATTTGTAAGAACAATCTTGAAATCGAGTTTGGAAGGGTAACTCTCGAAATCAGTCCCAACGAGAACGGTTATCCTGCGGGAGCGCCGGCGTGGTGATTCGCGTACGGCGGAGATGATCGGACTCAAGGGAACATGTTCAGTGATTATTCCGAACGAACTCGATGAATGAAATGTATTGAAATAGAAACGACTTGGGCTCGAATATAGAAACTTGTTTCTTGAGGAATGCCAAAGTAGACTGTAGGAAATATCGAACGATAACATTAAAGTTGGATGATTTTGCAAAATGAACTATAATCACTGCATAAACGGATATGACTTGATGGATATACTGTTGGATGGAGTTAAAGGTTAAAGGATAAGGTGTCTCGATCGTGTCAAAAATAGCTATAACATTCAAACGTTCTTGTCTTGTACGAGCATAACTCTATGCCGCACATGCGTCACGCCCGGATTAGGACGATTATCCAGCGGGAGCGTTGACGTGATGATCTCACGTCCAACGTGGATGATCGAACTTGTGGGAGATCGAGGCGTGACAACTTATGGATCGTCTTAACTTCTGGCTTGACACGATAAGACGAAATTGGAATGCAAGTGATTGAAAATGTTTCAATGGATTAGTTAGCCTTGAACCTGAAGTAAATCATGTTTGATGGTTTTTGTGAACGAATACATGAATCAGGTTTAGAATTGAATCTTGGCTTGGTGGACTAGGTTTGGAATGGATATGATTCTATCAAAATTAATTGAGGAGAAAGAATATGAAAACCACTAGGCTTGCCCTGCAACTTGGATATATATTGGATTTTATTGAACGGACTCGTCCCCCGTGCAAACGAACGTGTTAATGAGAGTAGGTAAATCTGTGCTCGATGTTTAGAAATCTGAGTGAAACGAGCTTGGGTAGAATACCCCCTGTAAATGAACAATGGTTTGACCCTAGGAATTGGGACGAGCATCGTGCGACAAATTTGTACGATGAATCACGATATGCTTGAACCTGTACCTATGACCTTGTGAGCTGACCTAGTGATATGCAGACGACCCTGTGCCGAGTGAATGAACCTGTGCTACTACCTTTACCATATTGCTTGTATAAAGCATCACAACTGGGGCAGTAAGACTTAGGGTTAGACTTGGGAACGATAACGTATACTAAGTTGACCTGAATGGATGGACGCTAGTCGGTATTAGATTGATCATGTATAACGGTAGTACAAATACTTGGTCGAAATGGAAATCAGATTTGATTGACCCTGTTGGAAGTATCCTGGTGATTTATATGGAATTGGATTGAACCCTTGAAATTATCGCAAGTAGCTTGTCCGATTTCACTATCCCTAAGTTTGGTTGACTGCATGTGTTTGAGGGACACTTCGAATATGTGCACGATCCAAGACTTAAGAAATGTGAAACTCGAGTGCTAAGACTTCTCTATCGCTAAGTTGGTTGACATGCATGTATTTAAGGGACGCTTCGAATATGTGCACGATCCAGACACGCGATATGCAGATCTCAAAAGCTAGTGCAAGTGAATATCCTCCTGAACAAGCACAACGACTTGTATAGGTTTGCCTCAACCTTAAGTCGCTATCCAAAGATCGATTGAAACGTGCCTCGTGTTAAGAAACTTGTCCCGCACCATGGCACAAATGAGACTAACTCAGTACACACGCAACATGACGTAAGCATCGAGTAGGGGAAAAGTGTTCCAATGGATCTAGTGGTACCGATAGCTATGCTTGGGCTAGATTCAAAATTCGATAGTATGGCTTGCCCTCAGGAAGTCTCGAGGACGAGAATTTTTCTGAGTGGTGGATAATGTAATACCCCGTTCCACTCAAGCGGACCGTCGATTCAAACGGCAAAAGTGCAACCATCCCGACCCGCTCTGCTCGGGCGAGAATACTCGTTTGAGGCAAGGATATCCAGACTTGGTCCCTATAGGAGTTCGGCTTAGGCTTTCAGAGGCTCGCTCGCAGTATCACTCGACCGAGGCGAATCATTGCTAAGGTGGGTGGCTACGGTGAACTTGTCTTTGCTTAGCCAGCACACATAAAATACGGAATGATACATGCTAGTCGCTAGGCGAATCACCCCCTGCATGCTAATAAGAATATAACGCACCTAGCTAAGGGAATAATCCTAACTTGTATTTCTTATGCTAGAATATGGAAATGAAATATTGCTCATATATTCAGACCCTCGCATGCTACCTTTGCCATGGGCAACCCGACCCGCTATGCCTTGAGTAAAATGACTTGTATATATTCAGTAGTGCACTGTTAACTTCCTACACTACACGACCCTAGATAACATCGCTCGGAAAAGGCCTCGTACGGTTTCGCTCGGCTTACCTTCGGGCCCGAGCGAACTTGAATGCTTAAGTTATACAAGTGCATGCTTGCCTGCTTTTATATATTCCCTAGTTTCAATGCTTGCTGTATAACTATGCCCAGACCGTGGAACACTATGCTTGTCATGCATTCATTTAGGCTCTCCTCGAAAGACTACCTGATAGTCGTTCCGTGCATGAATAAACCTGAATGTATCCGGGACTGTTAGGTCGCTAAGGCAATTCCCAAACCAGGGAACTTGTGCCAACTCTGTGATCCAAGAATCCCTGCTCGTTGAGCAATACTGTCCTGCACTGAATCAAATGGCTCGTGGAGCCGATACTCAACATTAGAGTAATCCTGATCCTGCTTCAACAAGTTACAAATATATATATATATCCTGACTTGAACATGTTCCATGTAGCTTGTTCTATATATATATCCTGCCCTAAACTTGTTCCTGTACCTGACTTGACCCTGAAGATTAGAGACTTGAATGGTCACAGGACAACTTGGAAACAAGGTTTTAGTTTCGCAGACGGTCGCTGGGGCACTGGCACCGATCTGATCCGGACGGAACTCCTGATAGTCGCCTGCTATAGGACGGAATGCCCTGGGACGTCCTGCTCTATGCGTCGTATGACATTCCGTACTGAGACTAGACCGTCCATTATGGCGCCGTGCCAGTGACCTCATGTTCATATAGATAAGTCATCTTCGCTTAGCGGCTACCCGTGTGCGAGTCACTGTATCGCATCGAGAATAACTGAACACCTGAACGATCTTGTTATAACAACACTTATGAATAAAGAACACTTGATCATCGTATGTAACACACCTGATATTTCTTGTAACCCGTACACCCAGAATGGGATCTCGCACTGAAATGCTTGTGTTTGCATATGCCTTATTCCTGAATGCTTATACATGTTTCCGCTTGATTTAACTTGGTTTGCCTTGGACAGGGAAGGATAAATGGTAAGTTGGTAAGTCTCGCTGTGTTTCCTCTTATGTCGCACGGCGCACTGCCACACAGATTAGGCTATTCAAATCTTGCATGAAACTGATCCTAAGGCAACTAGAAAGACAACTAAATAGTTGGGCACGAAACTGATATTACGTGTTGGATTTGTCGAGCGGGCGAGTAGCCTCCCCACCAGTGCATTCATGTACTGATAACCCACCAGATTGCTTGCAGGGTACGGGATAACCTCGTTCGGTGCGGATGCCTCCTTCGTGCGTGCTAAGGCGTGGAGTTTAACTCAGAAGCCTTGGATCGCTACGTCCGGAACTGAAGCACATATACAAGACATAATGTTGGAACATCGCCTGCATGAACATCGCCTGCTTGAACATCGCCTGAACATCGCCTGCCTGAACATCGCCTGAACATCGCCTACCTGAATATCGCCTGAACATCACCTGAACATTTCCTGTATATCATCTATAAATGTAGCCACTTGGCACGCCTTTATGTTTCAGAGAGAGTGCTCGAGCGACTTGTAATCTCGGCTATACGCCACCTGTAACAGTTGTTTATATCAATAAAAGAGCTTGCTTTACTTCAACATGCTTCCGCTATATTGTCGACTCAGTGAACATGTTACCGATCGCCTATGCGTTCATGATTCCGCTGCACTCGGATAATCTGTGCGACTCTGTGGCTTAGAACTCTTACCGCCAGCCAACGAACCACGGCCTTGCACGGGCGTGGCTAACGCTCGTGCGACATCACGTCCGGATGGGTCAAAGCGATCGTTCTGCGGGAGCGCTGGCGCGGTGATTCTCGCCTAGCGGGAACGGCCGATTTGCCTGCGGGAGATCGGGGCGTGACATGATCAAGTAAGGTTAGATTAAGAGATTTAAGTCATAGAAATTTTGGAAATTTTTAGAAGAATAATTAAGACGATGAGGATTTAATTTTGATATCTAGATATTGCGAACCAAATATTTATAATTAGAGCACATGATTTAAATTTTGAATATTTAAGATTGAATCATCGATTTAAATTTTGAGGATAAATATATAACTTTAGACTTGAATAATGGGTGAATTAGATTTAAATTTTTATAATTTGATGATTTGAATTAAGAGTTAAAATTTGATTATTGGATCACCTATTTGAAATATTGAGGATGGCAATAAATTTAAAATTTGAAGGGTACGATTTTATTTTATTTTTTTGAGAATAGGAATAAGATTCGATTAGAATTGTTTATTGTTCAAAATCTAGAGGAGGTTATGATAGTTGAAAATCGTGATTTAAAATTTGAGGTGGGACGATGTCATATAGATTTGAATTAAATTTGGATGTAGTTATTTAAAAATTGAGAATATATTACGATTGGTTGAATTTTGATTAAATAGTGGATATTTTAAATTTGAAGTAATTGTGATGGATTTGAAAAGATTTTGTTATTTAAAATTTTGGAAGAGATTGCAATAGATTTGCCCTATATAGGAATGTGAAGGATCTAACAAATTATGCCTTATTTTTAATTTCGAGGACAAAATTCTTTTAAGTTGGGTAGATTGTAAACTCCATCGACCAAAATTTAGGCCTACTTAAGTTTAGATAGAGAGATTAGGGCTAGTTCGAATCCAATTAGAAATAGAATATTGTGTTTTAGATAATTTTATAATATTTATATCACTTAGTGCACCTTACCGTTGATTCGATAATTGGAGCAATACACTAGCCATTGCCTTCCTACAAATTTTACACCCTTTTCTTAAACGTGCCAGTCGTATATTCTGATTCTTATGTAACTCATAACTATGTCCATTTGTACTTCATTTTAGTCGCACAATATTTGTTGCAGACAATTATATTTAATTCTAAATAAATCTAACTTTGTATCTTTGTGTGTTCTAATCAAAATTGGAGACACAATCTTGACCCATTTTGTGCAACCCAAATTATGTTAATATTCTACTTTGAGTCATCTATATTTATGCCACTTATGTCCCACCTAATTTTAATTCCATGTACTCCCAATTAATTTTAGAACACCAATCATATTAGTTTTAATTAAATTAACCCAAAATCTTACTTTGTACAATTTTCTAATTGTTGGGCACTTTTATGCAAAAGTGCATTGAGGTGTCCACACCCCATTGGACCAAACACATGTAGAAACCCTATTTTCTTTTATTGATTGGTCATGTAATTTTTCTCCATAATTTTGGAGTGTGTAGCACTCAACATCAACCCTCTTAAATCCTTGGTCCTCCATTTTGAAACAATGCAATCCTAGCCCTCCAATATCTACATGTAGAAGCCAAACTCAAATTACAAGGAGGATGTTGACCAGGCCCAACTTCCTAGGTCAACCTCCAATCCTCCTTTACACACACACACACACACACACACACACACACACACACATATATATATATATATATATATATATATATATATATATATATATATATATATATATAAATCCTTTATATTTTTCATCCCTAAAACCTAACTATTCCTAGCCGTAACCAACCCAGCCGACATCTCCTGTTCATGCCGCTACTGTCACTACCACATTCTAAAAACAGGGATATTTTTGACTTTTGTATATTATTAATATTGTGTGTATTTAATTTAAATAATTGTATGAGGTATGTATTTACATATATATTATGTACAGTGTTCTTAATGTTTAAGCTAGTAGACTTGACCTAGAAGTCCACTAGATGAAACATCTGACCGAATTATAGGGTTGTGAATTTAATTTGTTTCATTTAATATTTAATTATTTGAGGTAGTAATTAATTACCGTAATCTTATTTAATTATTGCGTCTTGCCATTGCTTCGATATTTGTAGCGCTACCCTATCTTTTATCTTCCAACAAATTTTACAAACTTGCCCTAGACGTGCCCGCCTTCCATTCTGACCTTTTTTGTAACTCATATTTAGCTCTATTTTGCTTCATTTTTGCCGCACAATATTCGTCGCTGACGTTTATTTAATTTCTAAATAAATCCAACTTTGTATCGTTGTGCGTTCCAATCGAAATTGGAGACAATCTCGACCCATTTTCGTGCAACCCAAATTAGGGTAATATTCTGCTCTGAGTCTTCTTCACTAATGATATTTGTGTCCCAACTTAATTTTAGTCCCATGTATTTCTACTTAATTTTAGAACATCGCTTGCATTTGTTTCTAATTAAATTGGGGATACCAACTTTGACTAATCCTATTTTAACCCAATTTAATCGAAGTACCCAATTAATTAAGCCTATACCAAATACACAACACCCCCTCACCCTACAAAACACCAAACACCAAATCCCCCACTAATTTTTTATTATTTCATGTATCTGTGCAAATATCCAAATTTAAGGGGGCTCATTTGCAATTGTTGCATTAGGTGTCAACACCCCATTGGTTTAAACAAAATGGAGAAGCCCTCAACTCTTGACCGGTTCAAATCTCATCCCACTCTCTACATTATGTGAACCCAATTTTCTCATGTCAAATCTAAGCCACCCATTCAAAATGGGGCTCATCATCACCACACACTCTACATCACCCTCTCCTATAAAATATCTCTTAAATACACTCTTCCCAAGCATGCCCTAATCTCCAAACCTAGGAAAGCCCCCACCTCTCTCTCTCCTCCCTCTTCTCCCAACGTAGGAAAATTTTTCCTTTCTCTTCTTCTTCTTCTTCTTCTCTTTTTCTCTTCATCTTCCTTCTTCTTCTTCTTCACCTATTTTTTGGTTTAAAACCAACTTCACCACCATCAAACCCAGCCCGACAACCCATCCGGCCTTCTTCTCCGGCCTGCTGCATTCCCTGCGGCTTCGACACTCACCGGTGGAGATCCCTCCGTCCATCGTGGCTGCTGCCCCGGCCGAGAACTCGCCACCATCAACTCCCTCCATCAACTCCGGCGTCCCCTACAAGCTCCTGCACCACCGCGAGCCCGCACCACTGTCCACGCTCCGGCCGAGCCTGCCTTCGCGAGCTACTGCATCCACCCGCTGAATCCTCGGCCGAGCACGAGCTCCGGAGTGCCCGTCCTCCCCGCAGCTTCCAACTGCTCCAACGAGCTCCGATCAGCTGCTCGTTCCGGCCAGCCACCTCAACTCGACCACCCACCATCACTATCAGTCCTCCACCTGCTCGCCACCTCCCTTCCCCGGCTGTGCTGCCATTACACGACCACCCGAGCCTGCCTCCTCCTTCCCGTTCACCTCGTCGTTGACCCACCAGACGACCACCCGCTCCTCCTCCAGTCTATCACCACCACCCCGTTCCTCCAGTCATCCTCCGCCTCGACTTCCCTGTTCTTCTCGACCTCCTCCAGAGTTCCACCTCGACCTCCCTATCTCCCCCTCGACCACCCGCTCAACTCAACCCCACCGGCCAACTCCCTGTTCCGGCCAACCCCTGAACCGATCGAGCACCCCTCCTACTGCCATCTGTCCCGACCTCGATGAGCCGCAGCTATCTTCTCCGGCTGCTACTGCTCCTCCCACCGTATCATCATCTCCACCACCTTACACCACCTCTCCACGCCTCCTTACTCCGGCCAAGACTTCCCCCGACCGGAGCCGACCTGAACACCGGCCACTCCCCTCTTCCCCTCCGACCACGAGAACCAGCACCACCATCATCATCAGAACCAGCTGTCACGACCCACACCCAGTATAGGGGCACGAGTGCGCGGGTACGTCCAGCCTACGCCGCAGCATCGGCGGTAGAACGCTGTCTAGGTCAAACACTATATAAACAATCTCGCACTAGTATCCAACTCCATAAGGAGACACGGATAACACTATGTAAATAAACAACATACTCAATCACATAACTACAGCACGATAAGAAATCGAAGAAATAAATAAGAATACAACACAAGTCTAAACTGTAAATAATCTAACTCAACATAATCCAAGTTTCAAATAAAATTGCCGGAGACAAATCCGGTACCAAAATAGACAACTAAGAAACTAACTAGATAACTAGTGATTCCGGCTAAACCTTCCGAAATCACGACTGCACTACTAATGTCCAAGACTGCAGCTACTCACCCTGTGGTCCACAAGTGTCGGATACCAGTCCTCTAGGCATAGTCTGGAAAATGTTTTCCAGTCAGGAAGGAGCAAAGTATATTTCTAAATAGCAGTTCTATATCAATGATATAAACTATGTAGCAGTATATAGATGGAAATATACAAGATGCATGTATATGTACGGGAAATGTACAATAAAGGATATACTGGAAATACTATATGTAAATACAGGAAAAGAAATAATATGTCAATGAGCAAGAATACTATGACTAAGTGTGTGAGTACTAGCTTTAACATATGATCGGCTTGGAAACTTGATCAGGCTGGTTACATATGATTAGCTATGATTCATGTAAGGTCACGCTAACCGTTGGTCAGCTATGATGCATGTAGAGGTCAGGCTAATCACATGTAACAGCTATGAAGCATGTAAATGGTCAGGTCGCACCCGACGTGAGATGTGGGGTGAGCTATGATACATGTAGAGTTGGGTATGATCACATATCTATACTAAAAGACTCCCCACCCCCGACTGGTATAGTAGATCCAACCATGGTACGCTATGGCACAGAATTCCCTAGGGAGGTAGCAAATCTCCCCGAAAATCAGTGTCTGTACATGTACAAGATAACAATGAAACAAGACTTGTACAAGCTACACCATGAACAAGGAATAACATCTCATGACGAGATCCGTATATACCAATCCGTGTAACCATCGTGTCAAGAGCATAGATATTTATACTAGATACAATGAACATAGGGGATATCATAAACAAAAAGCTAATCAGAGAATGTACTAGCCTTGGGTCCTTAGTTGGTAAAACCAATGTCCTGTCCCAGAGTATCGTCTGGAGGATCCAACAGTCCTATAACATATAATAAACAATACAACGTTTACATCAGATGCTACACTAACACAAATACATAACTCAGGGCTATGCCAGGTATGATACTGGTCAACTAGGGTCATCTAGTAGAATATATAAATATACATATCATTAATTAACATATATATTAATATCCATTAATTACAATAATAGA
This sequence comes from Iris macrosiphon, assembly GCA_036927795.1. Taxonomy (NCBI): domain Eukaryota; kingdom Viridiplantae; phylum Streptophyta; class Magnoliopsida; order Asparagales; family Iridaceae; genus Iris; species Iris macrosiphon. The sequence goes on along the minus strand of JAYESA010000013.1, from coordinate 152,307,243 downwards.
TATAAGTATATATATACTTTAAATAAAACTAATACTTGTATATACATATAAACATATATCATGGAAAGCGATATACAATACGTATATATATGTCTATATACTGAATAGAATTTAACATACTATATTTATATGTCCTAAAAATATATATGCCAAAAATACGTTTATCAAACATATACTATATATATACAGATATATATATATATATATATACATTTATATACCAAATATATATATTTATACCAAATTAAATATATATACAATATATACATGTACCATTTAATTACATGTATAATATATATATTAGTTGAACAATATATATATACCATATATACCAATTTAAAAATATACTAAGTGTATATACAAATACATATATATACATATACCAATTTATAATTACATACATATACTAAATATATATATGCATATATACCAATTATATAATACGTACTAAATACGTACATATATATCAATTATATTAAATACGTACATATACCAAAAACATGTTTATAAGTACACATATATATATATCAATACAATTATAGATATACTATATATATTTACATACCAAATACATACGTATATATATATATATATATATCAATTATAAATACCAACATATACTATATATATAGGTATATATATATATACCATAATACGAACATATATATGTATATATAGGTATATATATATACCAAAAAAATATGTATTAAAATATATTACATAATACGTATATACAATAAATATCGAATACCTATATATATCTGGAGAAATACATACACACATTCACCTAAATACGTATTTATACGTATACATGTATATATACAAAAATGAAAGGAGGGAAGGGAGATGAGCTCACAGGGATCGGCTAGTGGCCACTGGCCGGAGTCGAGGGTGGCTTGGCAAGGGAGGAGCTGGAGGGGGACAACAGGAGGAGGCCGGGGAGTTGCGGGGCTCGGCCGGGTGGTCGGGAAGAAGCTTGGGACTCGGTTGCTTGTCGAGGAACTCAGGGAAGAGGGGAGGAGTTCTGGAAGGATGGCCGGAGAAGATGGCTTGTGGTGGTGGTGCGGTTTATGATGATGATGGTGGTGGTGGTGGTGGTGATAGAGTAGGGAGGGGATCCAGGGGAGAGCTGGCCGGAGCTGGGGATAGGTGAGTGGCTCGGCGGAGGAGGATGAGTGATAGTCGATGATGATAGACCGTGGTGGTGGTGAACGATGAAGGAGGTGCTACGGGGAAGTTGGCCGGAGGGGATTCGAGAAGATGGAGGAGGTGCTACGGGGAGTTGTGCAGCTGTGCGGGGCTCGAGTTGTGTGGTGCACAGCCGTCGTGGAGGATGGCCGGACAGGCAGGGAGGGGAGGGGAGGCTTGCTGGTACTGGTGGTGATGTCGGGTTGGCCGCCGGGCCGGAGTCGAGCTCGATACGGAGGAGATGGGAGTCGACCGAGTGGAGGAACTAGGAGGAGGTATTTCAGACATGGGAGAAGAGCGGCGGCCGGAGCTCGGGATGCAGGGTGGTGACCGGAGCGTTGCAGCAGCCGGAGTCGGGCTGTGCTGTGGGCCGTCGGGGAAGGAGTTGGAGCAGAAACAACAGCCCGGAGTCGATGGGATGGTCGGCCGGAGCCGTTGCAGCAGGCCGAAGGAGTCGGTTGGGTGGTTCAGCGAGGATAGGAGGGCTCGGGATGGTGGAGCGGGGTGATACTCCGGCGGGTCGGCCGGAGAGAGGGGCCGGGTGTACAGTGGTGAAAAGTGGTGGTTTAGTTCATTCCCCCCCTTTTTTCTAATTTAAAAAAGAAAGGAGAAGAAGAAGAAGAAGAGAAGAAGAAAAATAATGAAAATGTGGAGGCTACGGTTGGGGCTTGTGAGGAGGTGGGGGGATTCCCTAGGTTTTTGGGGATTAGGGCTTGGTGATAGGACATTAAATAGGGAGAGAGTGTGTGGGAATGAATGGTGGTGATTGCATCCATCTAGAATGGGTGGCCAGGATTCGATATGAAGAAAAATGAGGGAATTGTTTTCTTCATTTGGCTAAACTAATAGGATGGTGACACCTCTATGAAATTTTGCAATTAAGCCCCCGACAATTAGAAAATTGCACAGGAGTGGGTCACTGGATTTAATTAATTAAAATTAGATACGATTGGCATTCTAAAATTAATTAGGAGCACGTGGGGCCAAAATCAGGTCGGGTCATCAATATCATTAATGAAGAAGACTCAGAACAGAATATTACCCTAATTTGGGTCGTACGAAAAATAGGTCAAGATTGCCTCCAATTTTTGATTGGAACGCACAACGATACAAAATTAGAATTTATTTAGAATTTAAATAAACGTCCGCGATTATTTTTGTGCGGCTAAAATGAAGCACAAGAGAGTATAATTATGAGTTATAAAAAATGGCAGAATGGAAGGCGGGCACGTCTAGGGCAAGGTTGTGAAATTTGTTGGATGGTAAAAGCTAGGGTAGTGCTCCAAATATCGAAGCAACAACAATGTGCAACAATTAAATAAATTACGGTAATTAATTACGACCTCCAATAATTAAATTCTAATTAATACAAATTAAATACAAAATCCTATAATTCGGACAGGTGTTCGTCTAGTGGGCTTATAGGTCCAGTCTACCAGCTCAGAAATTAATGAACACAGTAAATAATACTATATTTAATTACACATCTCACGAAATTATTTAATTTAAATACACCTATAATAAAATCATTTAATATATCTACCACAATACTAATAATTATAAAAAGTCGAAAATACTCCTGTTTTCAGAATGTGGTAGTGACAAGTCTACCCTCCTTAAAAGAATTTCGTCCTCAAAATTTAAAATCCTCATAGTAGTGTTTATTTATTATTTTATTTTCCATCAACGGTTAAATTTACCAACCCACAAAATCCTGAAAAAATCCACCTTGTCATTTCATAATTTTCAAAAATTCTGAGATTATTGTATTCTTGAAAAATCCTCGAAATAAAATCAGTCTCCATTTTTCTCACAATTTTCTCCAAATTTTAAAGTTAATTAAATACTCGAAATTTGATATCTATTCCTCAAATTTAATTTCAATCAATGCACATATAAAAATTGAATCTCGTCCCAAAAAATTTGAATTTAAATACGAATCCATCAATAATCTTATTCCTTGGTTTCCTTTTTCCTCAAAATACTCGACAACGCGATACCTATGGACTTCTTCAAATGCAACGTCCATAATATAAAATTTTAAAAATTTATAACTTGCAGTCAAATAAATACAATAATATTCTTCTTAATTTCCTCAAAATTTTAATGATAAATATATCATAATTAATAATCATCAATCCTACCATATTAAATTCTTAACCTCTCATTTAAATTAATGTTTATCCTTAAATTTTAATGATAATTTAATCACATCACAATCCTGATAAAATTAATGATTCATCAACTCTGCCATATTAAATCCTTAACCTTTTTTTTCCAAAATTTTAGCACTCGTTTCTCTTATTAAGTCATAACCTCTTCATAAATCTACTATGGTCAAACCCCAATAATCATGGTTTAAAAAAATTCTACCTACAGCCATACAATCTAAGAAAATACGTACGGTCATGTGTCTTTTGTCATGGTATTGCAGTCTCTGTCAGGGTGTACTACCAACTTTATTCTAACAAGAAAATCATGCATACGAACTACAGTACTAGGGAAATCAATAAATCAAAAGACAGAAAAAGGAACATTAGAAAAAGAAAGAAAGAACCTGCTAACATATTTCTTGCAGTATCTTCTATCTCTAACTTACACTTAACTCTGGCACATTCACTAACTAATTCCTTTTCTTGTACACTGGTACCCATATCAATTAATCATTAGTCCACAACATCCATGGACACATCCATATTGCACACACCTGTCTATTAATACCAAAATCTGATACCAAGAATCTCTAATATAACCATGATTCAATAATGCATCCAAGTTTGATACCTCTATCTCTTAAGTACCATACTCTCTGCCAGTTTCCGTTCCTACTACAATTGTTTATACTAGTTGTTCTTATCACTCAAATACACGTCAAGTGCAACACCATACTAAGTGCTAAGCCCTTTCTAATACAACTCTAGATGGACACCCAAGTCAGTCTGCAGTGCCCTCTCAATCATGCTCTAGTCAACAGATCCTTACACATGTATATCATCTACTCATATACTAATATATATTTCTCATCCACCATAAAATTTTATTCTCATAATAAAATTATCAAAATTTAACCTTTGAACAACAAAAATGTATACTTCCTCAAGGGTCAAATATTCAATATTGAAATCAAATTTTAATCACATCTAAAATCTTTATAGCCTTGACCATGTTTACTGAATTGAATTTGAACCCTCAGAAATTTAATGACATAAATCTCAACTCCTCAATAATTCTTAAAAATCAAAATCCATTTCCACTCTTTAATTTATAAATCCACAAATATACATATAAGTGCTCACGGTCTCTAATACTCGAGGTGCACTCAATACATCTATTGTCTACAACTTCCAACTGGGTACTAAAATTGTACTGCCCAAATTAATTGCACTATTACTCATAATGATTTAAGTTATCATCACACGTATTTTCTTCCATGATTTTTCAATCTATATCAATTGGTATATATTCTAATTATCATCACACAAAGTGCTTACTGTTATTATCATCATTCTCGACTAATCCTCGATATAGAATCATTAGTACCCTTGGTATGATATCACTAGCTTCATTATTGGATCATCTCATCAAGCTTATTAGAACTCATGATTATCTGTACCTTCTATAACACTCATGTTTCTTTACTCCCATGGGCAAGTATATGGTTCCTCATCTCGATTGTTGCATAGGTATTTCCCTTTAATCTTTTAAAGCCTGTTAAATTAATCTGTGATACGCTTCACCACTTTTATTACCAATCCTGATATGACATCTCATTATAGCTCTTTATGCATATATATATTTCCTTACCTTAACACTCCCGATATCAATTATCAAATTGAACATTATGCTCCATTAATCCTTAACACAATTCCTGGATACTTAATTGTTTTCATAGATCATCCAATTACATAATCATGATTATCCAGGACGGGTATGTTGGCTCTGATACTAACTTTTGGAACTATCACTGATACCCTATACTCTCCTTTACTCACAGTGCTATAATGATACCTATCCCAGAACTATTGCCACAAGATACTATGCTATAGGCTAACTCTAGATTAAGGCCTACTGCTCACATGTCCAACTAGGAAACACTTACAACTCACTAGTAACACTCAGTAAATACTAATACTCAAGACACAGACATAATTACAAGTCACTAATTATCATACTTAACAAGGAATCCTCAAGGAATAGGAGCTCAAAAAGACTAGATTGAGGACTGAAGGTGTTTCTAGTGCTAGCAACAAAAGAACGATGGAATAAAGTCCTGTATTAACAGAAATAACTAAGTATTGAGATGATACTTTAAGAACCAATTTAAGATACAACCTAATAATCATACATGTCTTCCTGACGCTTAGAATCCTCGCCACGCCAGTAAGCATAAGTGCGATAAACGATAGGTTCCGTAACTAAAGTACGCAACCCTATAGTCATGTCATCTAGAATCTTCGTCACGCCAACCGGTACGGCTGCGATAATTACATACATATACTAAATATATATATGCATATATACCAATTTAAAAATATACTAAGTGTATATACAAATACATATATATACATATACCAATTTATAATTACATACATATACTAAATATATATATGTATATATACCAATTATATAATACGTACTAAATACGTACATATATATCAATTATATTAAATACGTATATATACCAAAAACATGTTTATAAGTACACATATATATATCAATACAATTATAGATATACTATATATATTTACATACCAAATATATACATATATATATATATATATATATATATATATATATATATATATATATATATATATATATATATATATATATATATATATATAAAAATTATAAATACCAACATATACTATATATATATAGGTATATATGTATATACCATAATACGAACATATATATGTATATATAGGTATATATATATACCAAAAAAATATGTATTAAAATATATTACTTAATACGTATATACAATAAATATCAAATACCTATATATAACTGGAGAAATACATACACACATTCACCTAAATACGTATTTATACGTATACATGTATATATACAAAAATGAAAGGAGGAAAGGGAGAGGAGCTCACAGGGATCGGCTGGTGGCCACTGGCCGGAGTCGAGGGTGGCTTGGCGAGGGAGGAGCTGGAGGGGGACAGCAGGAGGAGGCCGGGGAGTTGCGGGGCTCGGCCGGGTGGTCGGGAAGAAGCTCGGGACTCGGTTGCTCGTCGAGGAACTCAGGGAAGAGGGGAGGAGTTCTGGAAGGATGGCCGGAGAAGATGGCTTATGGTGGTGGTGCGGTTTATGATGATGATGGTGGTGGTGGTGGTATCTGGTGGTGATAGAGTAGGGAGGGGCTCCAGGGAGAGCTGGCTGGAGATGGGCAAGCTCGGCCGGGGAGTAAATGAGCTGGCCGAGGAGAAGCTCGGGATGGGTGAGTGGCTCGACGGAGGAGGATGAGTGATAGTCGATGATGATAGACCGTGGTGGTGGTGAACGGTGAAGGAGGTGCTCCGGGGAAGTTGGCCGGAGGGGATTCGAGAAGATGGAGGAGGAGCGGGGAGTTGTGCAGCTGTGCGGGGCTCGAGTCGTGTGGTGCACAGCCGCCGTGGAGGATGGCCGGACAGGCAGGGAGGCTCGGCTTGCTGGCACTGGTGGTAATGTCGGGTTGGCCGCCGGGCCAGAGTCGAGCTCGATACGGAGGAGATGGGAGTCGACCGGGTGGAGGAACTAGGAGGAGGAGTTTCAGACGTGGAAGAAGAGCGGCGGTCGGAGCTCGGGATGCAGGGTGGTGACCGGAGCGTTGCAGCAGCCGGAGTCGGGCTGTGCTGCGGGCCGCCGGGGAAGGAGTTGGAGCAGAAATAGCAGCCCGGAGTCGATAGGATGGTCGGCCGGAGCCGTTGCAGCAGGCCGGAGGAATCGGTTGGGTGGTTCAGCGAGGATAGGAGGGCTCGGGATGGTGGAGCGGGGTGATACTCCGGCGGGTCAGCCAGAGAGAGGGGCCGGGTGTACAGTCGTGAACAGTGGTGGTTTAGTTTATTCCCTCCCTTTCTTCTAATTTAAAAAAGAAAGGAGAATAAGGAAGAAGAAGAAAAAGAAGAGAAGAAGAAAAATAATGAAAATGTGGAGGCTACGGTTGGGGCTTGTGAGGAGGTGGAGGGATTCCCTAGGTTTTTGGGGATTTGGGCTTGGTGATAGGACATTAAATAGGGAGAGAGTGTGTGGGAATGAATGGTGGTGATTGCATCCATCTAGAATTGGTGGCCATGATTCGATATGAAGAAAAATGAGGGGGTTGTTTTCTTCATTTGGCTAAACCAATAGGATGGTGATACCTCGTTGAAATTTTGCAATTAAGCCCCCGACAATTAAAAAATAGCACAGGAGTGGGTCACTGGATTTAATTAATTAAAATTAGATACGGTTGGCGTTCTAAAATTAATTAGGAGCACGTGGGGCCAAAATTATGTCGGGTCATCAATATCATTAATAAAGAAGACTCAGAACAGAATATTACCCTAATTTGGGTCGTACGAAAAATAGGTGAAGATTGCCTCCAATTTTCGATTGGAACGCACAACGATACAAAATTAGAATTTATTTAGAATTTAAATAAACGTCCGCGACGATTTTTGTGCGGCTAAAATGAAGCACAAAAGAGTATAATTATGAGTTACAAAAATGACAGAATGGAAGGCGGGCACGTCTAGGGCAAGGTTGTGAAATTTGTTGGAAGGCAAAAGCTAGGGTAGTGCTCCAAATATCGGAGCAACAGCAATGTGCAACAATTAAATAAATTACGGTAATTAATTACGACCTCCAATAATTAAATTCTAATTAATACAAATTAAATACAAAATCCTATAATTCGGATAGGTGTTCGTCTAGTGGGCTTCTATGTCCAGTCTACCAGCTCAGACATTAATGAACACTATAAATAATACTATATTTAATTATACATCTCACGAAATTATTTAATTTAAATACACCTATAATGAAATCATTTAATATATCTACCACAATACTAATAATTATAAAAAGTCAAAAATACCCCTATTTTCAGAATGTGGTAGTGAACAGCACCATCACCATCATCAGTTCAGCCCGGCCGACCACTGAACTACCCCGCCTGAACTCGATCACCACCCCGGCACCACCAGCCCCCTCCACTAGGACCACCACCTCTTCTTCGTCGTCTTCGCCGTCGTCGTGCACGCGCACAGGTTCGGTCCTCCCCCTCGCGTATACGTACGCGTGTACGTATGTATGTATGTATGTATGTATGTATGTATGTACGTATTAGTATATATGTATTAGTATATATGTATTCGATAATATATATATGTATGTATATTGGTATATTTTAATATGGTATATGTGTAGTAAATACGTATTTTGGTATATATATATATATATATATATATATATATATATATATATATATATATATGTAGCATAATATATGTTAGTATGTATTTTGGTATATATATATATATATATACATATATATATATGTAGCATATGTATATGCTAGTATATATATATATATATATATATATATATATATATATATATATATATATATATATATATATATATATATATATATATATACAGTATATATATTCTTTTGTATACATATAAATAATGGTTGTTGTATATATATAAAAAATATGGTATGTATATTTTTAAACATATATATATATATATATATATATATATATATATATATATATATATATATATATATATATATATATATATATATATATATAGTATAAAATTCTATTTAGTGTATATACACTTATACATAATTTTGTATATAATTATTGGTATACACATATATACATATTATATTTAATTAATGATATATGCTAATTGATAATATGTATAATTATGAATGTATTAGGCGAGCCGAGTGTAATTACGGATATCCCGTATTTATATGGACCTGTAACCCTGTTAATTATTAGAAAGCTGTCATATGTACCCTCACGTATTGGCGAGACTCGTATCACCGACTGTCTGAATTCACAGCAATTTTAGACACGACACCCGCGCAATTAGACGCGCACTTGACCCTAGTTGACTAGTGCCATACCTGGCGTAGCCCCTGAGTTCAATGTATTATGATTGTGTTAGTGTAACGTCTGATGCAAATGTTATATTTTATAATATGTCTATAGGACTGTTGGATCATCCAGACGATACTTTGGAACAGGACATTGGTATTACCAGCTAAGGACCCAAGGCGAGTACATTTTCTGATAATTTCCAATTATTTGATAATATCTATAATTCCAGTATCTAGAAATATTATATCTGATTATTGACACTGTGCTACACGGACTAGTATATAGATTGGATCTGCAGTCATGAGATGTTACATTGATTATTGTATTGATATTGTATACGACATTGATATTTAGACCTTGTACATGATATATTGGATATTGCTCATGTATCGTGACGTGTCGTGATTGGATCCACTGTACTAGTTGGGGGCGGAGGAAATATTAGTAGATTATGTGATCATACCCAACTCTACATGCATCATAGCTCACCCTATACCTCACGTCGGGTGCAGCCTGACCATTACATGCCTCATAGCTGTTATATATGATTAGCCTGACCAGTACTTGCATCATAGCTAACCAAATGGTTAGCCTGACCTTACATGAATCATAGCTAATCATATATAACAAGCCTGATCTTGTCCCAAGCTAATCATATGATAGACTGATATTTCAAACACTTAGAATAGTTAAAGTTCTCTGTTTTAGATCATATACTACATCACCCGTATATGATATTGTACCTCGTTCTCTTCATTTCATATATGCACTGACTGTATCATATTGCCTAGATTATCTGTCTCTTTATATTGCCTGTCTCTTTATTATGCCATTGCATCTATTCATTGTCTTCTCTCAGTATATAGCATCATATGTTTATTATTTTATAGTTCTTATCAATTAAATGGAACTGTTATCTGAGATGTACTTTGCTCCTTCCTGACTGGAAATATTTTTCCAGACTATGCCTTAGAGGACTGGTATTCGACATTTTATGGACCACAGGGAGATTAGCTGCAGACTTGGACTTGGTAGTTCAGTTATGATTCCGGGAGGTCTAGCCAGAATCACTAGTTATCTAGTTAGTTCTTTTAGTAGATTGTTTGGTACCGGATTTGTCTCCGGCATATTTGTTGAGATTTGGATATTATTGTTGAGTTAGATTATTTCTATTTAGACTTGTGTTGCATCTTACTTATTTTCTTTGAGATCTTATCGTGCTATAGTTATGTGATTGAGTATGTTGTTCATATTATATTGTGGTATCCATGTCTCCTTATGGAGTTGGATGCTCGTATGAGATTGTTTAGATAGTATCATGACCTAGACAGCGTTCTACCGCCGATGCTGCGGCGTAGGCTGGACATAGCTACGTGCTCGTGCCCCTATACCGGGTGCGTGTTATGACAGCCACCCTCCGCCTTTGCAACCGTCGGAGCCCGGCGAGCAATCCGCCCTCATCCCCTCGCCAGAGTCATCCCTAACTCGCTGACCCAATGCTTTCTGTCGTTTTTTCCACCCTAACCCGCCTGAACCGAGCACCCTGCCTCGCCATCCTCGAAGGAAGCCGACCGGAGCAGCCGAGTCCGACCACCCGCTAAACCGCTGAACGTTTCCTCCTCCGCCTGGACTAACTAAATCCCAATCACCACCATCACCTGAACTGACAGCCATCCTCGCCTGAGCGGATACTGACCCGCTGAACGTTCTTCCCGACTACCTCGTCAGCCGTCTGAACACCCCGTCGTTCTCCTCCCTATGACTCGCTTCCACCCACTACTCACTTGAACCACCTCCGACCCGGCCAGACTTCCCAGTAGCTACCACCTCTCCTCCTTGTTATTTTCCTTCCTCCACCTGCACCTCCTCCGTCCCGCCGACCCGACTCCATCCTGACCTCGACGAGCTCACCATTAACGCTACCCCCTGCCATCACGACATAGCCATCACCATCACCTTCCTCCAACACACGACCCCGAGTCCCCGTTCACCCGACGAGCCCAGGCCAGACGATGCCACCCTCGTCGACTTCCCCCTCGACTGAATGCCACAGCAGCCCCGCAGCCTCACCTCACCTCACCTCGAAAACTCCCCGTCGAGCAGTGCAGTCGCCTGAACTCTCCTCCAGCCATACCTGTTCATCATCACCATCATCATCATCATTATCATCATCATCATCATCATCACCTTTATCATCATCATCATCATCATCATCACAATCATCATCAATATTGTCGTCATCATCATCATCATCATCATCGTCGTCATCGTCGATCCCGTGTGTGCCCGCCAAGGTTTGTACCTGTCCCCTCTTCCTTTGTGATTCTATGTGTGTGCATAGTATAGGGTTTAACATACTATCTCATGACAGATTTAGTTGGTTGGTTTCAAACCCGTGTCGGTGAACCCAGTGACTCGTATGCCTATACGTACATGTATGTGTATAGTATTCAAATTGGTATATACAGATATATATTTAACTATGTGTATATATACTGTGAGGTAATTAAATGCTAATATTAGTTAGGATTATATATATACTATACTGTGAGACCCTAGTATTAATTATAAATATCCCGTATTTACATTAACCATGTGACCCTGAGAAATTATTAGTTGACCGTCTTGTGTACATTGACGTACTGGCTTAGACATGTTAGTGATTTACTTTCTGATTAAGCACATCAATCAAAGACATGACACCCGTGTAGTTAGACGCATGCTTGACCCTGCTAGATGACCAGTATCACCCTTAGCATACCCTCTGAGTTCAGTATAATTATGGTTGTGTATGTGCTAGTGCAATGGCTGATGATTTATTGTATTATATCATATGTATATAGGACCATTGGATTGTCTGCAAGACTTCAGGAGCAGGTTATTAGTACTACGCAGCTTTCTTGCCAGGTAAGTATACCTTGCCATTGTACTGTAATTTATATTCTATATGATGCATATAGTTTATTTCTGTCATTTAGTTCATATATTTTAAACTACTATATAAACTGCGCATCCAAGAATAACTTGGGTGCAACGATGGTGGCGTTGTATTTTATCTTTATTATGTATTATGCATGTCGACCTAGTTTTACGAGACCACCACATGATTTGGAGGCATCATTATGTTTAATTGGCCGTGACACATCTGTTATATGAGAGTGAGTCACATATAGGACACGAACTTGCGTGATGGGTTTAGCCACATGTACGTATGGGACGTGCGATAGGGAATAACTGCTGATATAAATTACATGCTAGAAGACTTGGCAGTTATTAGAGGTATCATCGTGTCATGGATATGACATGCTTAGAGCATGGGGAGGGGAGAACAACAAGTAAGGCATTTGGGCTCCTTTGCACTTTTCTTGTGTAACACGTAAGCTCCATCGGAGATGCGCGGTCATGATGACCCCTATATATTACCTGGCGGCCTCTGGCGTTCAAAAGACGACATGCTTTGTAGGCCCCTGATTCTCCGAGAGAATCATGCCAATCCCATTTATGGCCAGATAGCCCACTTGTTGGAAAGTTGTTCTCAAACTGCATTCACATAGATGGTTAGGCGACCCCATTGGATGTTTACTTTCAGTACTTTATTGGCATATTTCTATGTACTTTGTTATGTTCCTCTGAGGACCTGGTCCCTTTCCAGGTATAGACTTGCCGGAGTATCCACAGGAGTACGAACCCGGACCTGACGCTCCATACCAGACTGAGGAGGTCTTACCATCAGAGTACCTTTGATTCATCACAGCTGATGGATATTCTAGTTGCTATATCCTTTATTGACATTTATCTTATATTAGAGTTTGATCCCTTCTCTTATTTAGTAGTTTTTAGTGTAGTCGATTGGCAGTAAATTTGTTTCCATCCGACTATCATTCTTTGATACTTCATATTGAGATGCTGCTATATAATGGATTGGTTATTTATTTATTTATTTGATTCTGTGGATGAGATTTAGTTATGCCCTGTGACTTTTGATAATTATATACCACTTGTGACTTATTGTGGCGTACGTATGTGTTATAGTTTCTATATATTGGAGTTGCCATAATCATACGGCTAGCATGCTTACGTATTCCTAGTCCTACGTATTTTGGGACTGTGGCGTGAGAACTAGATACAATGAACATAGAAGATATCATAAACGAGAAACTATCAAAGAATGTACTCGCCTGAAGTCCAATAAATAGTCTCACAGATGTCTGATATGGTGCCTCAAAGACCTAGATATGGAAAACAACATCAATACAAGGTTCTGGAAAGAAAATAAGTTAAACTAGTCAATTTCTTGGTCAACAAGTCAACTCTAAGTCACAAGTCAAACTATGGTCAACTATAAGGTCAACTATGGTCAAACTATGGTCAACTATAGTTTACTACCTAATTCTAGGTTGCAAAAGTCTAACACAAGGATATTGTGTTCAAACACTAAAGTCTAGGTCATAAACTATATCTTAGGATACTAGGATACTAGGATACCGTATCTCTGGATACGTAAAACAATAGGTAAGGTATCACATATTAATATTAAATAATTATTTATTATATAAATCCTAATTACAAACATTAAATAGATGTCTTGGCTTTGAACCAACTTGGCATCACAACGCTAAACCATAAACTTGCTACCCAAACCCAATACCTTGGGTATCCCCAATTACCTTGGTACTTACCTTGGTATCTCAAGATAATATCCACCACTTTACTTATGCTAACTACCCTTAAATATAATATATGCTACACAAATTATTATACATATAGTATACTATAATACAAGTAGCAATTAAGCACATATTTACGTATATATTAATTACCATATATATATATATATATATATATATATATATATATATGAGTAGTTTATATATATATATATATATATATATATATATATATATATATATAATATAAAAATGCCAAACTGTCGCTAAAACCCTGACTGCTGTCGCTGAAAACTGCTGATCCTGCTGATACTCTGCTGTTTTAGTGACAGATTCCTGCTGCTGTCGCCAAAAACTGTCGCTGAAGCCCCTGATACGGCTGTGGATACTGCTGTTATAGTGACAAACTTCTGCAGTTTGTCACCGAAGCCCTTGCTGCTGCTGCTATTGTATATTGTTGTTGCTGCGACGCTTTTCAGCGACGCTAATACGGCTGCTGCTGCTGTTACTGCTGCTGCTTCTTCTTCTTCTTCTTCTTCTGCGATACCACTACTGTCACTATAGCACCTGCCCACAATATATATACATATATATACACAAAATATATATAATAATATATATATAACCCATAATACATATCTATACATATATATATAATACTACTAATAACTATACATACTCCCATACATAGTAATATGTACAAAATACCACATAGCAACATACACACATATACATAGTAATATATTTATAATAACATACGTACGTATACGTACATATAAACATATATACCAAATAAAACATACATTATATGATTATAAACACATATAATTATCTATTAACATATACATATTTATATATATACTACAATATATATATATATATATATATATATATATATATACATACATGTAGAAGAATAGTTACATACAATATATACACATATAGTACATACATAGGTACATAGATCTAAGACTCAACATTACATAAATATATACACACAATATTATATATATATATATATATATATATATATATATATATATATATATATATATATATATATATATATAGTTCTCCATGAAATAGGAACACAAGAGAATTAGATCTATAATTAAATTGTACACACATGGACGTATCACCCCGTATCCTACTAGATCTAGGAAACGTATGCGACACGAGTCCACCACACATCCTAAAATATCCCTAAGGACACGAACAAGTCATATATATCATTTATGAACAATACGAAGAGTCAAATATAAATCTACATATTCGTGTCAAAATATGACATGCTCAAAGTCCCGTGTCGGAGGAAAAACCCCCAAATCAACACGTACCACCAAATTATTGGAATACGACCTACACGTACCCAATTGTGGACACGACACTAGCCCCAAACACACAAGCAAATGCCAAATTGATCTATAGGACCAATTGACACATTCAACAAATGTCAATCTCGGAATTCCCCTAAAATTGACACAAAAAGTACCATAACTTTCACAATATGCCTCCTATGAACACAAAACTAAATCCTTTGGGTAGCCTATGCATATGGGTTAATTTTTCATGGTTAAATCTCAGATTTAGAACCTAATTTAAGGAAAAAAACTGAATTATACCTATTGGGAGATGGATTCCCAATGAAACCTCCAAATATGATAAAATTTGCCTCCAACTTGTAGATCCTTGCTCCTTTTTGTAGATCCTTGCTTCCTCCTTCTAGATCCTTGCTCTACTAGCCTCTAATAGTGATTTGGAAAGGAATTAAGATAAAATTTGGTAGGAAAACGAAGTAGAAATGAAAGAATTTGGTTGAGGAAAATTCTAGATCTAGTTTTGAAATAAAAAGAGGAGAGAAAAATTAATTCCCCCTCTTTAATAGGCCGACCCCCCTTTTTCCATTCCTCAAGCTACTATGTAATATCCAATATACCCCTTGGGGCCTCTCATGAAGAAATAATTAAGGAGGAAAGCTTCTAGTCTAATGGTTTAATTAATTTAATCCATCTCCTAATTAATGGGCTTTCTAATTGGGCTCAAATCTAATAATTGATACATGTTGGTCCATGAGTCTAAACTAAAATAGTTAGGTCCACTAACACAAGTCCAAAATAAATAAATAAAATCTAACAATAATTAAATAATACAACAAATAATTATTTATCATGCACAATATTTATTTAAATATGAAATTACTAAAATACCCTTTCCTAGAAAATATGGCAGTGACAACTACGTCGAGACGGAGTGCTAGTATCGACGTTGTAACTTTGGTTCATAGCCTATCGCAACACAATATCCCAACCCTACAACCAAACTAGGACAAGGATTGGACCATCCTACCATGATAGTCCATGTTCCTGGACTACTAATAATTGCTAAGTCTTCTAACATGCATCGCTATTAGTAGTTATATCATATCCATCACACGTCCCATACGTACTAGTGGCCAGCCGAATACGCAAGTTCCTGTCCTACATGAGACTCACAACTTGTGTGAGAAATGTGTCATAGCCAAATGAAACATAAAGATGTCTCAAAATTATCGGGTAGTCTCTTAACTCTAGGTTAACATGCATAGTAAAAATAAAGACAAATAACGACGTATACCGTCGTCGCACCTAAGTTTTCTTGGACACGTAGTTTATATATAAAAATAATTTATGCAATAATAAAATAAAAGGCTGAAATAAAAATAAACTAACTGTAGATACAACAAGTTATCTTGCTTGGTGTCCGAGCAAAATTTAGACAATGTTCTGGCTAATAACACTTTAAGTCAATAGTAGCAAAAAAAGGAAAAGATGTACGAACGTCTCCAGATATCGAAATAAATACCACCAACATTCCTAGAATAACCAAGATAGTCAGAAAACTCTACCCTATCATCCAATTTGGACACAGGATCAAAATGGTAATTTCTGACCAAAGTAGGATCCACTTGTGGGCCACTTTGTACCAAAATATGTGTCAGGGGTAAATCTCTCTAAATAGGACAAATTCTAGGTTAAATAAATCCTAAATGATGATACAAACTCAACCGTATATCCAGTTTTGAATTCTGGTGAGCCTATCACAAAATCGCTCGTCAATTCGAATTATGGGGCCCGCAAAATGACGTTCCATCGACTAACTCGGAATCGAGCGAAACTCGGGTCACAGTATAAGTCAAACGCTGCGAGTCCAATGGCGCAAGGCGATCTGACGAGCGCATACAAAGTAGGGTGGTTATTTGCAAAAGTCGCAATACGAATTTTTTTTACGGATCCGAGTTGATTACGACGTGGACACACGTCTGAATAAACTTTCGCGATAGCGCCCACGTCAGAATATACCATACGCTTCTTTCAGAATAATTGGTACGTGGCTTGGGGGTCCCGTGTGGCAGAGCGCACTCTATTTCACAAAATTTCAAGTATTTTAAAAATAAGTTTTTTGGTCATTTTGGAATTAGAGTAATTTAATCCATATTGCAAGCTAATAAAACTAAAAGAACAGTAAAAATCTTGCTTATATTGTTATAAAATCCTTTCAATTCAATTTTAGAAATATTAAATCGGTTGGTGGCAATTTGGTTGTGAACATGGGTATTTTGATCAAATTTTCTGAACTATTTATGAACAATTTTTTGGCCAACTTCCGGTCGATCTTTCCATCAAACTGGGGCACAAAAGTTTGTCCTGCTTGAAGAGAATTCTAGAGGGTTAGGTTGTGAGCATTTACGGACAAACCATGCGCAAAACAATCGAGAGATGAGGGAGATGTGTACTTGAGAAGAAAGAATCTTGAGGGTGGCTGCTGTGCGCGCGGGCGCTGACTTTGCCCCGCGCGCGGCGTGCAAGGCCGTAGCGGCGGCAGTTCGAGTTGCTGGAAAGGAGAGGGAGAGATGAGAAGTAGGGTTAGGGTTTACTAATTTTATATATAGAGAGAGAGATTGCGAGAGGGAGTCTGCTGCGGGTCGTTATAGGATTAAGAATAGATTAGAAATTGGATAAAGGTTAGTATTATGGTTAGTTAAGGAATGGATTAGGAGTTTTAGGATTTTATTTTTTTAATCTCATCTTAACTACTTTATATATATATATATATATATATATATATATATATATATATATATATATATGAGAATCTAAAACTGTGAAAAAAAAATATTTTTGTTCATAAATTAAATTCTAGAAATTTATAATACTTTAATAAAATATTTTTTAAATAAAAAAAATTAGCTTTGTGAAATAATTATAAATAAATATTTATATAAGTAAATATTTCAAAAAATTTATTTTCTAATTAACTAAGAGAATACTCTAAAGAAATTCAACATTTAAAATAATTTATAATAAATATAATAATATAAAATACACACAAAATACCTATTTTGGGTGAGGGGGTTTACAAAACTAGAGACAGATAATGGCACGATATCATAAAGAGAAAAGAAAATAACAAGTCACAATAGTATACAAGTCTAGAGTCTAGCAAAAAACACTATTGATCTCAAATGTAAATAATATGCCATAGTCTAATGCTGGAGACATATCCAGTACAATAATAGATACTAGCTAAGGGTCTGCTATAGCTAGGTGTATCTCCTCGAAAGCTGGTACTAGATCATCCTAGCCTACAGGTGCTACCTCAGCTGTCTCTCCGTCCTGTGGGCCATAGTATTTAGGACACCGGTCTCTAGATAGTCGTCTGAAAAAATATATCCAGTCAAGATTGGAGCAAAGTACAAAACTCTGAAAGCAGTTTCATATACATGGTAGAGAATATATAACAAAAATAGAAAAGAATACAAGATGCACAAGTATGCAAAAAATAAAAATACAGCTGAACTAGGCATATAAACACAAGGATATATGGAAAAGTAGATACGGACAATATAGTATGAACTATGAATAAGATAATTATAAAATATGAGAACTGATGATTCTACTAAATGCTTTAGAGTACAAGTTTATTATGTGACCAGTTTGGATTGCACACGAATACACTAAAATAACTCAATTATACGTGTCTTGCATAATTTGCATGCACACAAATACACTAAAGGGTATGATCACATAATCGACTTCTACTCCCCCTCCTTGACTAATATTTATGGATCCAATCATGACACGTAACACACACCAATATGATATAAGCACACGGAGCACACAAATATAGTGTGAGTACACGGGGCCCACGAATAGATCTGAACATAAGAAACACATGATGTACACGATAAGATACAAGTACACGAAATGTCCGATGCATCCGTTAATAAATAACAACTCCTAGTTTGATCTATACAATACCAGCCCATGTAACATCGTATCAGAATCAAGTAATACAGTTCTAGAACATGTGATATATACACTATCAAGTACTGAAAACTAACAGAGAATATACTCGCTTGAGATCCTGAATAAATGACACAAAATGGTGTCCGAACTGGTGTCACACAGACCTATATATAAAATATTATGTCATTTGGTTGTAATGAAGGGATAAACAAGTTAAAATAAGGTTTCTAGGTCAAATCTAGGCTCCACTAGTCAAACTAGGTCAAATATTGACTTTTAGGGTCAAAATAATCAATACCTTAATTTTAGGTCCATGCCTAACTTCTAGGTTGATTACAAGTCCAATATAGTGAATACTAAGCTGTACTAGCGTCATTACCTTAGTATCTAGACAAGTTACATAAACTATATAACTAATACCATAGTTTAACTAATATATCTTAACTAAGCATCTCATAAGTTAATACCTTAACTGTCACGACCCGCACCCGAAAATCGGGCATGAGTCGTGGGTACGTCCAGCCTATGCCACAAAATCGGCGGTAGAACGCTGTAAAGGTTCGTTCTAGGTCAACAATCTATCTATATAACTCACAAAAATCTGACAATAACCTCTCCAAAAGGAGGGCAACAACGCAATATATATATGAATAATCCTCTCCAAAAGGAGGGCAACCACGCAATATATATAATCTCTCAATCATAATAACTAGGGGAAGAATAAAAGCACGATATGATATGAACAAAGAAACAGAACCAAAGAGAGCAAGACAATATCCAAAATACAGTCCAAGGCCATAATATCTACAACATCTCACAGCATCAAAAGAATAAGTACAATCATCCAAAATAATCAACTGGGAACAACCCAGGAAACCCACCTAGCTAACTAGGGCGCTAACGATGTCTCCTCGGCGCACTCCTCCTCAGTCTCGGGGTCACAGCACTCGTCAACACCCGGCCCATAGAACGTCGGGCAATAATCCTCAGGATCCTCTGGAAAAAATATGCCCAGTCAGGACTGGAGCGAAGTACATAACTCTGAAAGTAACTCCAAATACATGGTAAGGTGTATATGACGAGCAATAGAAAAGTATACAAGATGCACAGGAAATAAATATATGCTGGAGCAGAATAACTAGCTGCAAGGTAAATTGGAGAACAATACAAGTAGAGAAGTAACTGCATATGAGAAAACATGAATACTAGCTAAGTGCCTTGAGCACAAGTTCGTTATGTGATCGGCTTAGGTTGCACATGAAAAAATACTACGATAACTCCGTTATGCATGAGTTGCATAACCGACATACACATAAATACTGTTTGTCTTTGATCACATAACCAACTCCTAATCCCCTCCCCCACTAATACTCTTGGATCCAACCACAACACGCTACGTACATGATAATAGCTCGCGCACACGAAGGCGAGAGCACAAGAAGCACATGATAGCACATGAGAATCAATACCCAAAGCACATGATGAAATACACGTGATAGAGTACCCGCTGAACATGGTAAGGGGGATAGCATTTCATGACGGGATCTACTAGTACCAGCTCGTGTAACAATGTGTCAGAATCAAGTATCACAGTTCTAGAACAGGTGATATAAACGCCATCATGAAATAAAAACTATCAGAGGTAGGTACTCGTCTGATGTCCTGAGCAACTGATGAGGATCGAGATCCGGACCGGTGTCGCAAGAACCTATTGCGAAAAGCAAGATTAAACAGGGTTCTAAGGATTTAAACTGATATAAAATAATTAAAAAAGGCTTCTAAGGCTATTCTAGGTCGAACGAGTCAACCGAGAAAATTTGGGTCAAAAAGTCAACCCGGGGTCCAAAAAGTCAACTCTAGGTCAAAACTAAGTCAAATGTTGACTTTTATGGTCAACGGGACAATTATGGTCAAAGTTAGGTCAAACTAGGGTGCCCCTGAAATTCTAGGTCAAACCGAGCTCATTAAGCTAGAAAACTCTCAAACTCGCCTCCTCGAGATACCGGGATACCCTCGGTATCCGATACCTCGCCCTAGGCCACGCACCCCACCTAAATCCGCTAAAACCTATGCTAGCACGCATAAATATATACACATATACATATAAAAATTACTCCAATACTATTCCTAGGCTATTGCTCAAATACCCCGCTCGAAACTTAATACCTTGGATATCTCAAGGTATTGAGATACCTCGGTATCCCAAGGTATTGAGGTATCGCTCTAATACCCCTCTAACTAGCTATCTAGTTAGCTATTTAAGTATATAAATATATTCCTAGTTATTAATCTAGGCTAGAAAATATATATATATATATAGCACATATATATATATATACACCTAGATATCTATATGCATATACATATATATTCACAACACATATACACATAACTTACACACACTCTCAATATGTATATATATATATATATCTATCTAGATATCTATAGATATATATTGCTATAGGTATATATATATCTATACCTTAGATAGATATAACTATCTATCTATCCATTACCTACCTATCTATAGATATATCTATCTAATCTATCTAACTATCTATCTATTAATCTACATATCTATCTAGCTACCTATTTATCTAACTATTTAGCTATCTATCTATTTAATCCATCTATTAAACTATCAAACTACCTCTCCCTCTACTACCAAGCTATCTCACTGCTACTGCTGCATGCTTGTACTGCTGCTGCTGCTGCATTGCTGCATTACTGCTGCTGCTTGCTGCTGAGCTGCTGCTGGTATTGCTGCTGAGCTGCTGCTGCTTGCTGCTGCTGTGCATTGCTGCTGAGCTGCTGCTGCTGCTGTGCAGCTGCTGTGCCTCCCCCCTCTCACTCTCACACACACACGACCACATACACAATCACATACAGACACACACACACACACCTATATACATATATATATACCACAATATATATATATATATATATATATATACACACACACACTCTAACATATATATATATATATGTTAGAGTGTGTGTGTGTATATATATATATATGTTAGAGTGTGTGTGTGTGTGTATATATATATATATATATATATATATATATATATATATATATATATATTCTAACACACACGCACTAGCATATATACTAACACACACACACAAACACTTATGTATATAAATACACACACACAAACACATATACACGTACATATCTATATACATATATAAACATACCTATTTATATATATATGTACACACACACAGATATATATATATATATATATATATATATATATATATATATATATATATATATACATATCAACACACACACACTCTTACATATACATATATATATATATATATATACACACTCACACTAGTATATATATACAAGCATATATATATAAATACACACACATATATAGATATTCAAACACATATACATAAATATATACATACATACATACATACATACATACATACATATATATATATATATATATATATATATATATATATATATATATATATATATATATATATATATATATATATATAGACACAAATACACAACACAGCACAACGCACACAACACACAAACAACACGCCCCACTCACGCCCAACGACCCCGACACGCACAAACACATAAATATATATAAAATATAATCCGAGAACTCTAGCACACACTCTCCGATGCTAACACAACGCGCGCACAAGTCCGAAACTAGGAAACTAAGTCGAAATGGCCGTTCGGTCATTTCGATGAACACGGGGTTTGCGGTTCGGAAAACCTCCTGAAACGTACACCAAACCAACTCGGAATCGGCCCAAAATTTATCCACGGGTTCTAAATGATGCCTATATGTATATATATACATATACAAAATTTATCCTAGTACAGGCCGGAGATAGGGGCCGGGCTCAGGTGAACAGTGTACATTCCCCCCCCCCTTTTCTTTAATTCAATAAGAAAGAGAAGAAGAAGAAGGAAGAAGAAGGAGAAGAAGAGAAGAAGAAAAATGAAGAAAGGAAGAATGAAAATGTGGAGGCTACAGTTGGGGCTTGTGAGGAGTTGGGGGGATTCCCTAGGTTTTTGGGGATTAGGGCTTGGTGATAGGACATTAATTAGGGTAATGTGAGAGGGAATGAATGGTGGTGATTGCATCCATCTAGAATGGGTGGCCATGACTTGTCATGAAGAAAATTTAATTATTCATGGAGAGGGTTGTTGACTTAGTCAAATAATTGGGCTCTCCATTTGATTGAACCAATGGGGTGTTGACACCTAATATAATAATTGCAAATTAGCCCCCTTAAATTTGGGTATTTGCACGGATGCATAAAATAATGAAAATTGGCGGGCGATTCGGTGTTTGGCGTTTTGTAGGGTGAGGGGGCATTGTGTGTTCGGTATGGGCTCAAATACCAGGGTACTGGAATTAAACCGGAATTAACGGGATCAGGCAAAATGGTATCCTCATTTTAATTAGAAATAAATGCAAGCTGTGTTCTAAAATTAATTAGGAGTACATGGGACCAAAATCAGGTCGGGTCACCAATACCATTACTGAACAAGACTCAGAGCAGAATATTATCCTAATTTGGATCGTATGAAAAATAGGTCAAGATTGCCTCCAATTTTGATTGGAACGCACAACGATACAAAATTAGAATTTATTTAGAATTTAAATAAATGTCCGCGACGATTATTGTGCGGCTAAAATGAAGTACAAGAGAGCATAATTATGAGTTGACAAAAATGGCAGAATGGAAGGCGGGCACGTCTAGGACAAGGTTGTGAAATTTGTTGGAAGACAAAAGATAGGGTAGCGCTCCAAATATCGAAGCAATGGCAGGGCGCAACAATTAAATAAATTACGGTAATTAATTACTACCTCCAACATTTTAAATCCTAATTAATATAATTTACACGTAATCCTATAATTCGGATAGGTGTTCGTCTAGTGGGCTTCTAAATCAAGTCTACCAGCTCAGACATTAATGAACACTGAATATAATATAA
This sequence comes from Iris macrosiphon, assembly GCA_036927795.1. NCBI lineage: Eukaryota > Viridiplantae > Streptophyta > Magnoliopsida > Asparagales > Iridaceae > Iris > Iris macrosiphon. Next base: position 152,283,014 of record JAYESA010000013.1, on the reverse strand, counting down.
TATTTTTAATACACATCTCATGAAATTATTTAATTTAAATACACCTATCGAGAAATCATTTAATATAAATACCATAATATTAATAATACATAAAAAGTCGAAAATACTCCTATTTTCAGAATGTGGTAGTGACAAGTCTACCCTCCTTAAAAGAATTTCGTCCTCAAAATTTAAAATCCTCATTGTAGTGTTTATTCATTATATTATTTTTCACCAACGGTTAAATTCACCAACCCACAAAATCCTGAAATAATCTACCTTGTCATTTCACGATTTTTAAAAATTCTAAAATTTATCGTATCCCTGAAAAATCCTCGAATAAAAATTAGTTTCCATTTTCCTCACAATTTCCTCCAAAATTTATATTAAAAATTAAATTTATATCTACTCCTCAAATTTAATTTCAATCAATGCATTGAATCTCGTCCCAAAAATTCTGAATCCAAACAATAATCCATCAATGATCTAATTCTTCGGTTTCCTTTTTCCTAAAAATACTCGACAATGCGACACTTATAGATCCTTCAATTTACAATGTCCACAATATAAAATTTTAAAATTCATAACTTGCGGTCAAATAAATATAATGATAATCTCCTAAATTTCCTCAAGTTTTATAACCAATTCTATCATATCATAACCTTCCTAAAATTAATAAATCCTCAATTTTGCCATGTTAATTTCTTAACTCCCCATTTAAGTTAATGTTTATCCTCGAGTTTCAATCATCCTCAATCTTTGTAAAATCAATGATCCATCAATTCTGTTATATTAACTCCTTAACTCTTTATTTAAATGAATGCTTATCCTTAAATTTTAATCATCTTGTCCCTTTTGTCAAGTCATAACCTCTTCATAGATCTTTGTTATGGTCAAAACCCCAATGATCATGGTCTAAGAAATTTTTTACCTACAGTCATACAATCTGTAATCTAAGAAAAATGTACGGTCATGTGTCTTTTGTCATGGTACTGCAGCCTTTGTCAGGGTGTGCTACTCACTACATTCTAACAAGAAAATCATGCATACGAACTACAGTACTAGGGAAATCAATCAATCAAGAGACGGAAAAAGGAACACTAGGAAAGAAAAGAAAGAACCTCTAACACAATCATAGGTCAATGATGCATGTAAAGTTTGATACCTCTATCTCTTTAGTACCACACTCTCTGTCAGTTCCCGTTCCTACTACAATTGCTCGTATTAGTTGTTCTTATCACTCGAGTGCGCACCAAGTGTAACACACCATATTAAGTACTGCTCTCTCCAAAACAACTCTAGATGGACACCCAAGTCAGTCTGCGGTGCCATCTCAATCATGCTCAAGTCAACAGATCCTTACACATGTATATCATCTACTCATACACTAATATATATTATCCACCATAAAAATTTTATTCTTATAATAAAATCATCAAAATTTAACTCCTTGAACAATTTAAAATAAAATGCATATACTTCCTCAATAGTCAAATACTCAATATCGAAATCAAATTTTTATCACTCCTAAAATCTTTATAGCCTTGACCATGTTTATTGAATCAAAAATTGAACCTTCAAAAATTTAATGACATAAATCTCAACTCCTCAATAATTCTCAAATTTAAAATTTATTTCCACTCTCTAATTTATAAATCCACAAATATACATATAAGTGCTCACGGTCTCTAATACTCGAGGTGCACTCAATACATCTATTGTCTATAACTGTGTACTAACATTTTACTGCCCGAATCACTTGTACTATTACCTCCAAATGATCAAAATTATCATCACATGTATTTTCTTTCATGATTTTCCAATCTATATCAACTAGTATATCATCTAATTATCATCACGCAAAGTGCTTATTGTTATTATCATCATTCTCGACTAATCCTCGATATAGAATCATTAGTACCCTTGGTATGATATCGCTAGCTTCATTATTGGATCATCTCATCAAACTTATTAGAACTCATGATTATCTGTACCTTCTATAACACTCATGTTTCTTTATTCTCATGGGCAAGTATATGGTTCCTCATCTCGATTGTTGTATAGGTATTTCCCTTTAACCTTTTATAGCCTGTTAAACTAATCCGTGATACGCTTCACCATTTTTATTACCAATTTCAATATTTCTCTTCTCACGACATCTCATTATAACTCCTCGTGTATATAAATTTCTTTACCTTTAACACACCCGATATCAATCATCAAATTGAACGTCATGCTCCATTAATCCTTAACACAATTTCTTGATACCTAATTGTTTACATAGATCACTCAATTACATAATCATGATTATCCAGGAGGGGTATACTGGCTCTGATACTAACTCTGGGAACTATCACTGATACTCTATACTCTCCTTCTACTTATAGTACTATAATAACACTTATCCTAGAACTATTGCCACAAGGTACTATGCTATGGGTTAATTCTAGATTAATGCCTACTACTCACATGTCCAACTAGGAAACACTTACAAACTCATAAGCAACACTCAGTCCATACTAATACTCAAGACACAGACATAATCACAAGTCACTAATTATCATACTTAACATGGAATCCTCAAAGGATAGAAGCTCCAAAGGAACTGGGTTGAGGACTGAAGGTGTTTCTACTACTAGCAACCCAAGAAACGATGGAAGAAAGTCCTATAATAACAGAAATAAATAAGTGTTGAGATAATACTTTAAGAACCAATTTTAAGACACAACCTGATAATCATACATGTCGGTCAGAAATTATGACGCTGAGAATCCTCGCCATGCCAGTAAGCATAGGTACGATAAACGACAGGTTCCGTAACTAAAGTACGCAACCCTATAATCATGTTATCTAGAATCTTTGCCATGCCAACTGGTACGGCTGCGATAAACTCTAGGTTCCATAACCAAAGTAGACATTTCACCTTTCTCACTGTTCTCATCAATATATGTCATCAGATGATATCGTAAAGTTTATTCCGTAAAATTCATCTCGATAAGAAATTAACTCAACAACGATACCAAGAATAATATCAACGAGTGAGGACGGACAGAAATAAGGCCGAAGGATTTAAATTGGAATTATAATAAGATTCTCAAGGGGTCGTCCCAGGAATCTCTCAAGAATTTTGTGATTGAGTATCCTCTCTCATCCTAGTATCCTATGTCCTATATTCTATAGCTGGCATGCAGTAGTACAACTATGACGTCGCACTACCACGATATCGCACAACACGCAAAGTCTGACCTGCATGGGCCACCACTAAAAATGTGTCATGACCCGCACCCGGTTTAGGGGTACGAGTGCGCGGGTACGTCCAGCCTACGCCGCAGCATCGGCGGTAGAACACTGTCTAGGTCAAGCACTATCTAAATAATCTCGCACTAGTATCCAACTCCATAAGGAGACACGGATAACAAAATATAATTGAATAACATACTCAATCACATAACCACAGCACGATAAGGAATTGAAGAAATAAAAAAAATTACAACACAAGTCTAATCTAACTCAACAATAAATCCAAGTCTCAACAAAATGCCGAAGACAAATCCGGTACCAAATAAACTACTGAAGGAAACTAACTAGATATCTAGTGATTCCGGCTAGACCTCCCGGAATCACGACTACACTACTAAAACCAAGTCTGTAGCTACTCACCCTGTGGTCCCCAAGTGTCGGATACCAGTCCTCTAGGCATAGTCTGGAAAATGTTTTCCAGTCAGGAAGGAGCAAAGTACATTTCTAAATAGTAGTTCTATATCAATGATATAAACTATGTAGCAGTATATAGATTGAAATATACAAGATGCATGTATATGTACGAGAAATATATAATAAAGGATATACTGGAAATACTGTAAGTAAATGCAGGAAAGGAAACAATATGTCAATGAGTAAGAAAACTATGACTATGTGTGTGAGTACTAGCTTTAACATGTGATCGGCTTAGGACTAGTAAACTCATTACATTGGTTAGCGATCATCCTTGAGGTCAGGCTAATCCGTAGGAATAGTTATGATGCGAGTAATAGTCAGGCTAACCATATGTAACAGTGATGAGGCATGTAATGGTAAGGCTGCACCGACGTGAGGCGTGGGTGAGCTATAATGCATGTAGAGTTGGGTATGATCACATATCTACACTAAAATACTTCCTACCCCCGACTAGTATAGTAGATCCAACCATGGTACGCTATGGCATGGGATTCCCTAGGAAGGTAGTAAATCTCCCCGAAAATCAGTGTCTGTACATGTACAAGTTAACAATGAAACAAGACTTGTACAAGCTACACCATGAACAAGGAATAACATCTCATAACGAGATCCGTATATATCAATCCGTGTAACCATCGTGTCAAGAGCATGGATATTTACACTAGATACAGTGAACATAGGGGATATCATAAATAAGAAACTAATCAGAGAATCTACTCGCCTTGGGTCCTTAGCTGGTAAAACCAATATACTGTCCCAGAGTATCGTCTGGAGAATCCGACAGTCCTATAAATATATAATAAACAATACAACGTTTGCATCAGATGCTACACTAACACAATACAAATACATGAACTCAGGGGCTCTGCCAAGTATGGCACTGGTCAATCTAGGGTCAGTGTGCGTCAAATTGCACGGGCGTCGCGTCTGTGATTGATGGGCAAGACAGACGATCAAAACGGTACGGTGCTTGCCAATACGTCAGTGTACGTGTGGCAGTCTGTTATCAGTTCGCAGGATCATAGGTCCGTGTAAGTACGGGGTATCCGTAATTATACTTGGTCGCCTAGTATCTATATATACATATATCAATAATTAAACATAATATATATATATGGTTATACCAAAGTATATACAAAGTATGTATTAGTGTATATATATTAAATGGAAATATATTATATATATATATATATATATATATATATATATATATATATATATAAAATATACATAACACCCATTATTTAAAAATATGTATATCTATACATATACATACACTAAATAAATATACCTATACCATATATGTATACAAGTATATATATATATGTAAACCAAAACAATATATATATATATATATATATATATATATATATATATATATATATATATATATATATATATACATATACATATCCAATTAGTACTTATATTATATACAAGTATAAATATACCAATATATATATAAGCTACGTATTTATATACACACCAAATACTACATATATCAAAATACATATTACTAAAGTACGTATTTACATATATACCAATAATATTTACATACATATACTAAAAATACATATATACATATATACCAATAATACTAAATACGTACTAAATACGTATAAATCAATTATATTAAACATATACATATACACTATTAAATACACATTATAAGAAAATACCAATATACATACATATATATATATATATATATATATGAATACAAACATAGAATTAATTAAATACACTATCTATACACATGTACTTATTTAGATATACATATACACTATTACATATTATATGTTAACTAGAGGAGGGAAGAAAGAGGAGATGCTCACGGTGGTGATGGTGCCGGAGTCGGTGAGGCTGGTGGTCGGAGTACGGCAGGAGGCCGCCGGAGTGCAGGCAGCGGGAGGATGGATTACGATGATGGTGGAGGTTCGACGCGAGTGTGGTGACAGAACAACGGGGATGAGGGAGTCGTAGGCCGGAGCAATGTGGTGCTGGCCGGATGGGGGAGCCACACAGCCAGAGCGGGGTGCTCGATCTGGCCGGAACGGGGTGCTATCAGAGCTGAGCGGGCCAGTCGGAGCCGGAGGGTGGCTGCACAGTCGCTGCGGAGGGAGAACAGCAACGTCGCTGCACAGCAGGATCGACACAGTCGGCCGAACGGGGGAGCTGGTTGGTTCTGATGGCGGAGTCGGGATCAGCCTGGCCGGACGACGCCGCGGATGCACAGGCCAGAGGGTGAGACAGAGGTGGTGGAATGTAGTCGGGAAAGGGGTCGTAGTGGAGAGCCGGCGGGTGGAGCTCGACGCCGGAGTCAGAGTGATGCACGGTGGGGAGTCGGCTGAACGGTTTGGGAACTCGGTCGGAGCTCAGGAGCTACGAGGAGGAGGGAGAAGAAGAGTGGGAGGAGTAGCAGGAATGGGAGGCGGTGACGGAATAGGTCGGAGGAGATGGGGTGCAGCGGAGTCGGCTGACCGGAGTACAGGCCGGAAATAGGGGCCAGGCTCAGGTGAACAGTGTACATTCCCCCCCCCCTTTTCTTTAATTCAATAAGAAAGAGAAGAAGAAGAAGGAAGAAGAAGGAGAAGAAGAGAAGAAGAAAAATGAAGAAAGGAAGAATGAAAATGTGGAGGCTACGGTTGGAGCTTGTGAGGAGGTGGGGGGATTCCCTAGGTTTTTGGGGATTAGGGCTTGGTGATAGGACATTAAATAGGGTAATGTGAGAGGGAATGAATGGTGGTGATTGCATCCATCTAGAATGGGTGGCCATGACTTGTCATGAAGAAAATTTAATTATTCATGGAGAGGGTTGTTGACTTAGTCAAATAATTGGGCTCTCCATTTGATTGAACCAATGGGGTGTTGACACCTAATGTAATAATTGCAAATTAGCCCCCTTAAATTTGGGTATTTGCACGGACGCATAAAATGATGAAAATTGGCGGGCGATTCGGTGTTTGGCATTTTGTAGGGTGAGGGGGCGTTATGTGTTCGGTATGGGCTCAAATACCAGGGTACTGAAATTAAACCGGGATTAACGGGATCAGGCAAAATGGTATCCTCAATTTAATTAGAAATAAATGCAAGCTGTGTTCTAAAATTAATTAGGAGTACATGGGGCCAAAATCAGGTCGGGTCACCAATACCATTACTGAAGACGACTCAGAGCAAAATATTACCCTAATTTGGGTCGTATAAAAAATAGGTCAAGATTGCCTTCTATTTCAATTGGAACGCACAACGATACAAAATTGGAATTTATTTAGAATTTATATAAACGTCCGTGACGATTATTGTGCGGCTAAAATGAAGCACAAGAGAGCATAATTATGAGTTGACAAAAATGGCGGAATGGAAGGCGGGCACGTCTAGGGCAAGGTTGTAAAATTTGTTGGAAGGCAAAAGATAGGGTAGCGCTCCAAATATCGAAGCAATGGCAGGGCGCAACAATTAAATAAATTACGGTAATTAATTACTGCCTCCAACAATTTAAATCCTAATTAATACAATTTACACGTAATCCTATAATTCAGACAGGTATTCGTCTAGTGGGCTTCTAAATCAAGTCTACCAGCTCAGACATTAATAAACACTGAATATAATATAATATTTTTAATACACATCTCATGAAATTATTTAATTTAAATACACCTATCGAGAAATTATTTAATATAAATACCATAATATTAATAATACATAAAAAGTCGAAAATATCCCTGTTTTCAGAATGTGGTAGTGACATACAGGAACACCACAAGGCGTTGTGGTTATCCACGAAGACGAAGTGACACCAGTTGGTGAAGGTCAATCATCATAATACAGTCAAGCCAGTCAGCCTGCCTCGAGATCCACCATCGACGCAGTCTACTCCAACGATGCCTTTCTTTCCACTAGGACAGCTTATGGACGAACAACATATATTTTGAATGTTCTACGCGATGATGCAAGCCCATCAGAAAGTTTATCAAGAAGCTCAGCAGAACTAAGCGGAGAAGTTCATCGACAGATTTAGCTCGGAGTTAAGGAAGTTAATCAACTCAAATGCAACTACCTTAGACGAGGCGTTCTTGCTGCAGCACGACCCATGGAGTGCACCACAAGGATAGAGTCCAGCCAGAAGCGGCCGTATGCATCAGCACCAGACTAAGCACAACAAGAAGGAGCTGCAAAGCGACTACAAATAAATCCACCACCGAGAGCAGCACCAAGAGCCTCATTCCTTCCTACTTGTCACTACTGTGGCAAAGTAGGATACCTCGCTAAAGAATGCCGATGCAGACTGGGACGATGTTTATCTTGCGGATCCAAAAAGCATTCGGTAAGGGATTGCCCTGAACGTCGAGAGAAAGTAGTGGTGATTCATCAACCAGCCACAGCAGCACTAGCCGGAGCACCACAGGAAAAAATTACAAAGAAGCCTCATATGCACCAGCCACCAGAAGCATCTCCGCAAGTACTGCCTATCTATCAATATTGTCGCAAGCGAGGCCACATTGAGAACGAGTGCAGACGTAAATTGGGGTTATGCTTGATTTGCGCGTCCAACCAACACTTAGCCAAAGATTGTCCACAGCACCTAAAGAAAGCACTAATGTTAAAACGACAAGCATTACCAGCACCAAGGCTAGCCTCTCTAGCATTGGAAATACTGCAAACGAAAGTTGAAGGAGTTCTATCATCTGCCCCAGGAGAATATCTACCGAGACCACCCTTGGCACCCCAGGCAACACTCTTCCAGCAGGCCCAGCAGCAGAGGGCACCACCTCAAGGACGAGGACAAGCTTTCGCGATGACCGTGGAGAAAGCGCAGACTCGTGGAGTAGCTAATGCGCGTAAGTGATTCGTAGCTACCGTTTCTAGTATTATTTTAGTTCGTGCCTACTGGTTCGTGACCTTAGCCCTAACCTAGTAATTTGGAACTTGTTAATAATAACCTAGATGTTCTAAAAGTTGTAGTTCTCTTGCTTTAATTAGATTTTTTTTCTCTGGAAAGTGCATAACTTTCATTCTTAGGGGAACGATATTCTTCCTAGGTGTCTTGTGATGTGTTTCGAACAATGCTTGCAACCGTGTCATCTCTGTTGACCGATTATTCTTTGATTGCGAGGACGCAATCCTCTTAAGGGGGGTAGATTGTAAACCCCCTGATTTTTCAGGATTTTTAAAACAGGATTTTTCAGAATTTTATGGGATTTTTTAGGAATTTTTACCAATTAAAAACAAGGTATTTTCGGCATTAAACAAAGTTAAATATTTTTAAAATATATTAAAATATTATAAAAATAATATTTTTGGGTGTAAAATAAAATATTGAACTTAGGGTAATTTTTCTGGAATTTATTGGACCCCGAAAATATTTTTAAAAGCCCAAAAACTATTTTTAAATAAAAAATTAAATAAACCGGGTTGAACCGGGTTCAAACCGGCTGAACCGGGCTGAACCCGGTCCAATCGAACCGGACCGGACCGAACCCTGACCCTAACGGGTCGGATCGGGTCCGCCCAACCCGCGACCCGCCCGACCCGAACCCGCTTACCCTCTCCCCCACGACCCGCCCCTGCCCGCGATTTCCCCCGCCCCGCTCGGTCACGCGCCGCCCCGCTCGTCCATGCGCCCCCGCCCGCGTCCACCGATGCTCCGCCCGCCATGCTCCGCTCAGCCCGAGCCCTGCGCCGCCGCCCTCGACCACCTCCGGCCCTCGACTGCCTCCCTCCGGCCCGCCTCTGGCCGCCGCAGCTCCGGCAGAGCCTAGCCCTAACCTTAACCCTAGATCCGACTCGGACACGACTCGGACACGCAAACTTCGATTTTTTGGAGCCCTGCTCAGGTAACCCGTTCTCTCTGCTCGTTGACCCATTTTCGATTCTGTCTGTTGCATCGCGAACCCTGCGTGACCCTCTCGATGCCCGTGCAACCCGCTCGGTGCATCGCGTCCTGTGGCGATCGCGATCCAAAAACAGGAAAAATAGCGCCATGTTTCACCCCGGAACCGAGTACGCCCCGCCAAACGGGATAACTTGGTCGCGTGCAGTCTTCACCGATACGTGTGCGCCGTCGATACGGACGTACGTGATTTCACAGAAGTTGATTTGGATGTGCATGCACACCGGAATCAACGCGTATCCGCCGACACCATCCCGTATCCGTCCATTCTGGAATGCATCGTAACTTTGTGTACACACGTTAGATCAAAATAAAACTTGCGCCATCGGACTCGTAGCAATACGCTGGTCCTGTGACCCAAGTTTGGTTCGATTCTGAGAACGTTGACAAAATTGCGTATCGTGGGCCCCACCGGCTCCACTTGACAGACAATTTTGTGACCAGCTCATCCGAATCCAATTCTGGAAGTTTCGTTGGGTTCGTATCATCGTTCCTAACTTATTGATACTAAGTTGGACAAATTTGGAGACCTTTGTCCCTGACACATTTTTTGGTGCGAAGCGGCCTACATGTGGACCCCGCTTTGACCCAAAATTATCATTTTTTCCCTTGTCTCCAAATTGGACTCAAGGACAGGCATTTCTAGCTATTTGATATTTTCTGAATCTGATGGTGATGTTTGTTTCAGCATCCGGAGACGTTCCTAGAGATTTCACGAATACCAGAGCTAAAGTTGGAGCCAGAACCACAGGCAAGTGTACCTTGCCAACTCGCAGTGATTCCTGTTATAGTACTTTGTTGGAGTTCCTTGTTATACCTATATAATCTTGATATAAATGTTCAACCGAGGACCGTGTGACTTTACTTAACGTCCGATTAATAGTCGGGTGCCAACGCCGTACGCGACATTGTGTATTGTTATCTAGACATGGATGCCGAGACCCTATATTTCTCGTACTTATCTTATCAAGTACATCATAACCCAGGACACCTGACACTATTTATGAGATAGAATCTTCCTGAGACATTCATGGTGATTCTGTATAGGATACAGGTTCATGACATATTCTTTACATATATGCTTAGAGCTTATTATGACTTGCTGCATTAGATATGATCTTGCGTGGCATGGACATGGGGCCACATGGAGATAAGACGTGTGATTACATTGGGTGGGGAGAGACACACAGGCTACAGGCTGATCATATATATATATATATATATAACCCCTATTATTGTGAGGCTCAAGACTCTAAACCCGAGCTTGGCCCGTTATGTGTTATTACTGCTATCGGCTCCCCGACACAGAGCTTGTAGTGGCTTCAGCCTGAGTTCTAGTGATGCTCTTAACTTGCATATCACTTAGCTGGTTACATAGTTTACCCTATTATTTATTTATTGTTGCACTGTATTATTTATTTTGGCTTGAGTTATTTTGTACCTTGCTATGTCCCCTGAGGACCTGGATCTGGATTATGTCCCCAGGTATAGCCGAAGAGATCCATCCCGAGATATACAGTACATGAGCACTTCCAGGAGCTGTACCAGAACCCGAGGACGAGATCGAGCCAGAGGACTTCTCCTGAGTATTGGCTTTATATACTCAGTTATTTCTATTTCCAGTTCCTTTATTTCCTGTCTATTGCATTGATGTACCAGACTTGTTCTCGGATTGTTCTCCGAGACACTTTTATTGAAATTTGTTAGTTTATTCTATTTGCATTATTCTGGCATTTGATCTGTGATTATCTGTTGTGGATGAGATTACTATAGACTGTGACTTGTATCATTGGACCTACTTATTATTATATTACAGCTTAAGTACGCCCCGATGGATCCATTAAATTGGGTTTGTCCATCGGTGCGTGCTGCTGGCCATTGCCACGTGTCTAGTCCCTCGACATTTTGGGACTGGGACATGACATCTCTGTCCGGAGGTAACCCTGACAACTCCTCCGGAAAGACATCCATGTACTCCTCTATCAGTGGATGTAGCAACCTCGGCTCTACCACCAGGGCTTCGCAGAAGATTCCCTCGCTCTGCTCCGCTGCTCCTCTGGCAAACTGAAACTCTGGCTCACCCGGCGGACTAAACAACACTCTGCCTCCACGACAATCTATACTAGCATAATGCATACTCAACCAATCTATCCTGAGTACAATATTGTAGCTCGGAAGTGGCATTACGAGTAGGCACACACTCAACTCCCGGCCTCCCAAGGTAACTCTTCGGTCTCTACAGACATCACTGACTAGGATAATACCACCCCCGGTCGTGATCTTGCAGAGTCTAGCTAAAGGTTTAGCAACAAGATGGTGTCTAACAGTAAAAGATACAGACACAAAGCTATAGGAAGCTCCAGAATCAAATAAAGCAAGTGCTAGAATGGAATCAAGAAGAATAGAACCTAAGATAACATCACCAACGGGCTCGGCCTCGTCTACGGTCAGGGCAAAAGCTCGCCCCTGCTGTCCTCCTCGGTGCTGCTGCTGGTGCTGAGCAAACCTCTGCTGTTGAGTCTGCAAAGGCTGACCTCTCTGCTATGCTGCAGGTGCTCTGGGTGGTCCCCTCTGGGCGGCTCCTCCGCCCTGAGCTGTACGAGCAAGTGCTGAAGGATAATCCTTCAACTGGTGATCTGCTATGCCACACAACAAATATCTGCCCAGCCTCTTTCTTCATATGTCCCATCCGTGCCCTGGCTTCCTACAGAAAAGGCAAATAATGGGCTGTCTCTGGCCCTGCTACTGTCCCTGCCTCTGCTGCTGGGGCGCCTACCGGAAGGGTGCACGACCCTGACCCTGGTGCTGCTGGGTCTACTGGAATGGCCTCTTGGCTGAGCCTGCACTGCTGCCTGCTTCTGAAGCATCTCTGCTCCTCTTGGTCTTCAGCTCCAGGTCATCCTCAGCTCTCTGAGCGTCGCTCACAATCTGCTCGAAGGTCGCCTCGCGGTCACTTCTAGTCAAGGACTTGACCGCCATGACCAAACCCTTGCGGAACTTCCGTACCTTCGCTGCCTCAGACAAACCCTCAACAAATTTGCCCAGACGGCAGAACTCTGCTGCATACTCGTCCACCAGCATGGTCCCCAGGACGAGCGCCTCAAACTGACTCTCTAAAGCACTAAGAGCTACATACGGGAAGAACTTCTCCTTAAAAAGCTTCTTGAAAGCCTCCCAAGTCAGTCCCGGTACTGCTATCCGCGTATCTGTGCGGTACCAAGTAAGGGCAAGGTCGAACATCTGGCTGCCCGCTGCCTCGATCTGCATGATGGCTGGGATCAGCACCAGCCTGAAGATACCCTCTATATGCTCGATCCAGTCGTCCGCGTACAGGATCCCCTCTGTAACCCGGAACTCCTAGGGCCGCATCCTCTGAAAGTCGATAATAGTGCCCGGCCTAGGATGCTGAGCCTGCTCTGCCTGTGGCTGGATCTGAGCCACTCTGTCGACCGCTGTCATAGCCACCTGATGAGCATTCTCAATGTCCATCCTCATAACATCCACCTGGCGGTGCTGCGCGTCCATCATCTCTCGGAAGAACACAAACAACTGCGTGGTATCAACTGGTACGGGCGGTGGTGGAGGAGGTACCACCGGAACAACTGGGGTGACTCTCGGATCGATGGGAGTAAAAGGATCTCCGAGAGAAACAGACGCTCTCTCAACCGCAGGAGTGGCGAGTGGAGCGGTAGCGGCTGCCGGAAGTCGAGCAGGACGAGAGGTAGCAGACCTCTCGGTGGCAGCTGCTGGAACGGTGCACTGAGACCGTATCTTCGGAGGCATCCTGAACACAGATCAAAAAAAGTCAATACAGTGCAAGATACGATATCATCAAAGAAGGACAGTAATATTGTAAAAGAAAACAATTTTAGGAAAAATTAAAGATAGCAAAAAAAATCAGGAAGAGTCCTAGTTGTGATTGAGCACACTCTCTCTCAGCATATATCCTATATCCTATTGTAGGCAAACCTAAAAACTAGACCTACATGGGCCGCCACCAAAAATGTATCACAACCTGCACCCAAAAATCGGGCATGAGTCGTGGGTACGTCCAGCCTACGCCGCAGAATCGGCGGTAGAACGCTGTAAAGGTTCGTTCTAGGTCAACAATCTATCTATATAACTCACAAAAATCTGACAATAACCTCTCCAAAAGGAGGGCAATCACGGAATATATATATAAATAATCCTCTCCAAAAGGAGGGCAACCACGCAATATATATAATCTCTCAATCACAATAACTAGGGGAAGAATAAAAGCACGATATGATATGAACAAAGAAACAGAACCAAAGAGAGCAAAACAATATCCAAAATACCGTCCAAGGCCATAATATCTACAACATCTCACAACATCAAAAGAATAAGTACAATCATCCAAAATAATCAACTGGGAACAACCCAGGAAACCAACCTAGCTAACTAGGGCGCTAACGGCATCTCCTCGGCGCACTCCTCCTCAGTCTCGAGGTCACAGCACTCGACAACACCGGCCCGTAGAACGTCGGGCAATAATTCTCAGGATCCTCTGGAAAAAATATGTCCAGTCAGGACTGGAGCGAAGTACATAACTCTGAAAGCAACTCCAAATACATGGTAAGGTGTATATGACGAGAAATAGAAAAGTATACAGGATGCACAGGAAATAAATATATGCTGGAGCAAAATAAGTAGCTGCAAGGTAAACTGGAGAATAATACAAGTAGAGAAGTAACTACATGTGAGAAAATATGAATACTAGCTAAGTGCCTTGAGCACAAGTTCGTTATGTGATCGGCTTAGGTTGCACATGAAAAAATACTACGATAACTCCGTTATGCGTAAGTTGCATAACCGACATACACATGAATACTGTTTGGCTTTGATCACATAACCAACTCCTACTCCCCTCCCCCACTAATACTCTTGGATCCAACCACAACACGCTACGTACATTATAATAGCTCGCGCACACGAAGGCGAGAGCACAAGAAGCACATGATAGCACATGAGAATCAATACCCGAAGCACATGATGAAATACACGTGATAGAGTACCCGCTGAACACGGTAAGGGAGATAGCATCTCATGATGGGATCCACTAGTACCAGCCCATGTAACAATGTGTCAGAATCAAGTATCACAGTTCTAGAACAGGTGATATAAACGCTATCATAAAATGGAAACTATCAGAGGTAGGTACTCGCCTGATGTCCTTAGTAACTGATGAGGATCGAGATTCGGACCGGTGTCGCAAGAACCTATTGCGAAAAGAAAGATTAAACAGTGTTCTAAGGATTTAAACTGATATAAAATAATTAAAAACAGGCTTCTAGGGCTATTCTAGGTCGAACGGGTCAAACCAGGAAAATTCAGGTCAAACAGTCAACTCGGGGTCCAAAAAGTCAACTCTAGGTCAAAACTAGGTCAAATATTAACTTTTACGGTCAACGGGGACAATTATGGTCAAAGCTAGGTCAAACTAGGGTGCCCCTGAAATTCTAGGTCAAATCGAGCTCATTAAGCTAGAAAACTCTCAAACTCGCCTCCTCGAGATATCGGGATACCCTCGGTATCCGATACCTCGTCCTAGGCCATGTACCCCGCCTAAACCCGCTAAAACATATGCTAGCATGCGTAAATATATACACATATACATATAAAAATCACTCCAATACTATTCCTAGGCTATTGCTCAAATACCCAACTCGAAACTCAATACCTTGGATATCTCAAGGTATTGAGATACCTCGGTATCCCAAGGTATTTAGGTATCGCTCTAATACCTCTCTAACTAGCTATCTAGTTAGCTATTTAAGTATATAGATATATTCCTAGTTATTAATCTAGGCTATAAAAAATATATATATAGCACATATATATATATATATATATATATATATATATATATATATATATATATATATATATATATACACCTAGATATCTATATGCATATAAATATATATTCACAACACATATACACATAACTTACACACACTCTCAATATGTATATATATATATCTATCTAGATATCTATAGATATATATTGCTATAGGTATATATATATATCTATACCTTAGATAGATATAACTATCTATCTATCCATTACCTACCTATCTATAGATATATCTATCTAATCTATCTATCTAACTATCTATCTATTAATCTACATATCTAACTAGCTACCTATTTATCTAACTATTTAGCTATCTATCTATTTAATCCATCTATTAAACTATCAAACTACCTTTCCCTCTACTACCTAGCTATCTCGCTGCTACTGCTGCATGCTTATACTGCTGCTGCTGCATTGCTGCAGAGCTGCTGCTGCTTGCTACTGAGCTGCTGCTGGCATTGCTGCTGAGCTGCTGCTGCTTGTTGCTGCTGCTTGTTGCTGCTGAGCTGCTGCTGTGCAGCTGCTGTGCCTCCCCCCTCTCACTCTCACCCACACACGACCACACACATATTCACATACAGATACACACACACCTATATACATATATATATATATATACCACTATATATATATATACAATCATACATATATATATATATATATATATATATATATATATATATATACACACACACACACTCACACTAGTATATATATACAAGCATATATATATATATATAAATACACACACATATATAGATATTCAAACACATATACATATATATATATATATATATATATATATATATATAGACACACACACACACACACACACACACACACACATATATATATATATATATATATATATATATATATATATATATATATAGACACAAATACACAACACAACGCACACAACACACAAACAACACGCCCCACTCACGCCCAACGACCCCGACACGCACAAACACATAAATATATATAAAATATAACCCGAGAACTCTAGCACACACTCCCCGATACTAATCCAACGCGCGCACAAGCCCAAAACTAGGAAACCAAGTCGAAATGGTCGTTCGGTCATTTCGACGAACACGCGGTGTGCGGTTCGAAAAACCTCCTGAAACACACACCAAACCAACTCGAAATCGGCCCAAAATTTACCCACGGGTTCTAAACGATGCCTAGATCCTAGAAAAAATGCTAATGCGTCAATTTTAGGTCCGTGGCAAAAATGCGCACGCACTTAGAATCGGCGACGATAAAAACCCCAAATTCGCCCGAAACGCCCGTTTCTCTGCGATACGACTTCCCGTGTCCGAACGAAGACACGCACTCACCCTTAAGACACCCGACAATGTCTATCTAGGTCCGTCTAACCTAGGGCATCACCCAAAATTGGGCCAAATTCGGATTCCACCCGAAATTGACACAAAACCTAGTGTCAAAGTCTCCAAACTCAACCAAACTAGTTCCAACTTTCTCCCACGGGTAGGCTTAGGGTCTAGGAAGGTTCTAAATTACTAATTACACTACATAAGAGTAATTAGTAAGGGAAAAGTTAGGGTTTACCTCTTGGAAGTTGGAATCCCAAGGCCAAAGTTTCCAATCTACTTGGAATCACCTTCCTCAAGGTCCAAGCCACCAAATCTAGCCTCCATACTATGTTTAGGCTCCACACACCTAGGTTGGGAAAAAATACAAGGTTAGGGTTAACAACCATGGAGAATAGAAGAAGAAAGAAGAGGAATAGGGCACTTACTTGAAGTTGGGAGAAGAAAGGAAGAAGAAAGAAGTAGTGGAGAAGAAGAAGTGAAGAAGAAGAAGAAGAAGAAGGAAATAGAACAAGGGGGAGAGGGCTGCTGTGTTACACGGGTGTGGGAAGGGTTTGGGGGCCGGCCAAACACTAAAAAGGGTTTCACAAGTCTCCAATGACCAAAATGCCCTCCTCTCACTTGGTGTGGGTTTCGGGTTCCAAAAGTACTCAAACTAACTCCAAATCTCTCCAACTAACCCACTAAAAATATAATAAATATTTCTAAACCCAAAAATAAGTCTCACAAGGGTGTGGGTTGGGTCGGACATGGGTCCACTAGGGTCTGATATGGGTCCAGACTAGCCAAAACCCTAAAATAATCAATTAAAAATAATACAATCACTATTTAAATATACATATAATTATTTAAAAATAATTCACAATTTATCAAATAAAAATAAAAAAATAACCCTATTTTCTAGAATTGGGTAGTGATATTAACTCACCCAACATTGGTATCATGAATAACTTGTTTAACACCAATACCTTAGTGTATAGTCATTACTTTAGCCTTTAAATACTACTACTAAGTTATACTATATTTTCTATACATGATACCAACTCTTGTTCATCACTACCTATTACTATCTTAACACCCACAGTCATGCACTTAACCATCTTCATATTACCTTAACATTGAGCTTAATACCTTACTCTAACACCCACATAGGCACATATCTAAAGCCCTAACACTAGAACTGATACACCATCAAACCCTCACTATATGACCTTGTTGTTGCCACCAGTTACTGCCACTTGTAGCTTAAATACACCTTCAAAAGTGAACCAGTGTGCACTGTTGCACACTGAAAGCCCATGTTTCCCCCTTGCTCTGATACCCCACTGTAGTCCTCCACCACTACACTTAAACCAATCACCACACCTTACACTATGACACATCTTTAATACTATACTCAATTGGTACACTAGGCTAAAACAAACTCATGTATTGATACACTTGCGCATCACACACCATTCTACTCTATATCCACCATACACACTCCTCACAGCCATTATGCTATTAACACTCATCTATATCACAACACTTTACCTATGATACCAAGTATCAAATCCCTTCACTTTTAACTTCCCTCAACTTGACACAAACCTAGGAAGTCTTCACTGCCTATAACTAGGTAAAACAAGTCCCTCTTCACTTCACTCTTCACTCACAGTACAACTGTTGCTGCCATATGCCCTCTAATTGATATTGTTGCTCTAGTACCTTGGTTTACTGCCATAGCAGTGAACCCCCTTGTCCTTGGCCTGATATTGAATACTGTTGTTGCTAAACTTCTTAGCCTGAGCTGCCCCTGCCTTCATATCGAGCATAACTCCCTCACTTCATCTAATAGTCAGTACACTCGACACATGTAGATAGTACATATGGACAGCACCCTCACTAATTCATTAATGCATATATACACTCTTCCCTTACTTTCCTGTGCACACATCAAGACTTCCAAGACCCCACTGCTACACTGCAAGGTATTCAGTGCACTACTATAGGTTTACACTCGATTGCTGCACCAAGTCAATGGAAACATGATTTAACATTTAACACAAACACACATACTCCTAATCCAATTCTAAATACTTGAAACACCTGATACTCCTGTTACCCTCACTTTTTCAACTAGGGATAGTTTGGTAAATTAGCATGGGTAAATAATTTTAGGAATAAATATTAATATTAGTGTGTTATAGTAATTATTTAATATCTGTATTAATTATTTAATTATTAGTGAGTTATAGATTGAATGTGACTTGTATTAATTATTTTGTTAGAGGCTAGTCCAATAATTAGACTTATTATAACAACTAGTGAGCCTAGCTTGGATCCAAACTCTTTAGACCCATCGTCATTAATACGTTAGGAGGATTAGCTTAATTAGAATTATTTAGAAGCTTTCAAATTATCCCTTCCCTAATCATATTCATAATTGGATGGAGAGGGACAATTTGGACCATGCACATGACTTGAGAAAGAGGGAAGGGGGCCGGCCACTATTAGAGGGGGCTCTCCTCTCTCTCTCTCTTCTCTCATTTGCATTCATTTAGATGTAAAAATTAGATCCCCAATTTCATATCATTCCCTCCATTGAATTCCTACTCAATTTACCTCCATTTTTTTCTTAAATTCATCACTATTGTAGCTTTAGAGCTTGGAGAACCAAGGACCACAAGGAGGAGGAGCTTTGGAGCTAGAGATCGTGTCCGGAACGTGTCCAATTGTATTTTTATTGGGAATCTATCTCCTAATTGGTCATTTCTAAATTTTCTCTTTTACTGTAGCTTCTTAATCATGTATTTGACCATTAGGAATGACCCCATGCTATAGGGCTACCTATATAAACAAGTTTTAGGCTAATTGCTATGTATTATTAGTTCTATGTGGTAATTTGTGTGTGGGTTAAGGCAATTACGAGTTTGACACACAAATTATGTGTCATGAGACCAGTTGGATCTAATTAGACTTAGATCAGGGTTATGGGATGAGGTACATATCCACAATTAGACACGAGTAGGCTGTATCAAGATACGGTGTGATACTTTGCAATACGGAGCCTGTTTTAGGGTTTTTTGTGCAATTCTCTTTAAATTTCTATTGCAACTAGTTCTAATAGCTATTATTAAATGTAATTGATATGTGTGTATGATCATCATAGAGAATTGGAAGTTTAGGCACTTCATGGGGAGGAGTATCATAAGTATCCATATGGTGCACTCGTGTTTGGTGAAATAGCCGTTAATGTAGAATTTGTGCATATGTGTATATATTTAATGACATATACATATATATATATATATATATATATATATATATATATATATATATATATATTGTGTGATAGGGTTTTTAGTGTTGTGACCAAGAGAGTTGTGTTTACCAGTGTCAGTGTGGCTCGAGTAGGAATGTACCTGTGTGGTTGTAGGTGCAACAGAGAAAATGGGGGCAGCAACAATTAGAGTGAGGAGGATTTCAGTAGCAGTATTGTTGGGGGTTAGTTGCTAGTGAGGAGGATGTTTCAGTTGCACAATGAAGTACAAGCATTAGTAGTAGTAGTAGTAGTAGTAGTTGTTGTAGTAGTAGTAGTAGTAGTAGTAGTAGTAGTAGTAGTAGCAGCAATAACTGCCAATTCGAGGGCTATCAGTTGTAGACTGATATGAAGGTGATCCATGTGCGGGTAATATAGGTGCTTTATTTAGGGAGGATTTGGTGTTAATGATTGATTCAATCCTGAGACTCACTTAGGGAATAATGTTCAGTTAAATTACAGTGGTGAGGGGAGTTTGATTACATGTGTTGTGTCTATTAGTGTGGTATGTGAGTGTGTTGCTGTCAGTAAGGATGAGGGGGAACTCGAGTGTGGAAGGTTCAGTTAGTTTTAGTTCAGCATGTGCACTACCAAAATATGATGAAATAACGATATTTTTAGCGATGTCATATTAAAACGTCGCTAATATTAAAGATTTGAGTGACTCCAAAAATAAACGTCACTATACGTCGCTGTTGGCGACATATAGCGACATTTAGCGAGTATAATTTAGTTTTTTAATAGAATATTTACTATAAGCTTCTTTAAGGTCGCTAAACGTCGCTGAGTTTTTTGATTTAGCGACATTTAGCGACGTTTATTTTTTTAATTTTTAGTGACATTTTTAGCGACGTCTATAACTTCGCAAACTTTTAAATTAGCGACGTTTAGTGACGTCTAGTTATGACGTCTCTATTTTTTATTAGCAATGTCATAAGTTTACGTCGCAAAAAGTCGCTAATTTTTTAAAAATAGGTTTCATTTCCCCCCGCCCCTTCTGTCAAAATCTTCCCAAAATTTTCAAAAACCCCCCTCTTCCCCCACCCTCCGGCGAAGTGCCCCCTCCGACGTCTTCCACAGCCCCCTACTCCGGCGTCCCCCCATCCCTACCCCCCCACGGGCCCCCCCACAGCCCCCTACTCTGGCGGACCCCCCGAGTGTCCCCCTCCCGTATGTCTCCTCCATTCCGCCGTGGCTCCTCTCCTCTGACGACCTCGGGCTTCTCCTCCTTCTCCTCCTCCTCCTCTGCCTCTAGGTAAACCCTAACCCGATCTCTCACTCTCTCTCTCTCTCTCTCTCTCTCTCTCTCCCTCTCTCACAGATGCAAATACGATATGACACGGACACTGACACGACACACATATACTGACACAGACACGACACATACACTGTCACAGAGGATGTAAACCCTAACCCTAAACCTAACCCTAACCTTAACACGATCTCTCTATCTCACAGATGCAAATACAACATGACCCAGACACAGACACGACACACACACACTGACACAGACACGACACAAACACTATCATAGAGGGTATAAACCCTAACCCTAACCTTATCTCTCTCTCTCTCTCTCTCTCTCTCTGAGATATGAACATGATATTTGATAGCGGATATGACACATACACAGACATAGACACGACACGAGACATTACATAGACATATACACTGATTGTTCTTACCAACAACTTATCAGACTACTTTTTACCAAAATATAACCCACTATTAGATGGTGTTTTCTAAACTAATCATACGACTTATTATAATGTGAGTGTCCTATACATTGTATAGAGAAATACTTTTCAAAAATACCTGGTATCTCAAGTATTTTGTGAGAATATTCAGTCATAAATGAGACAGGTACAGGAACTGGGTGTGTGGTATTGTGTCACGCCCCAATCCCAAAATACGTAGGACTAGGAATACGTAACATACCAGCCGTATGTATACAAAACTCTAATGTATTGGAAGATCATAACACACACGTACGCTATACATGAATATCAAATCCACAAGTGCTAATATACTGTCAACAAGTCACACGCAATCTATATCTCATCCACAGCACAAATAAAGGAATAGGAAATAAATAACTGAATCTCTAATATGAAGTATTAAAGTATGATAGTCCGATGGAAACAAATCCACTACAAATCAACTATACTAAAATATACTAAATGAGAAAAGAGATCAAATTCTAATATAAGATAAATATCCATAAAAGAAATAGCAACTAGAATATCCATCAGCTGCGATGAATCAAAGGTACTCTGAAGGTAAGACCTCCTCAGTCTAGTATGAAGCGTTAGGTCCGGGTCCGTACTTTTATGGATAAACCTGCAAGTCTATACTTGGAAAGGGACCAGGTCCTCAGAGGGATATAACAAGATACATAGAAGTATGCTAATAAATTACTAAAAATAAACATCAAATGGGTCACCTAACCATCTATGTAAATGCAGTTTGAGAATAACTTTCCAACCAGTGGGCTATCTGGATAAAATAAGATTGGCATGATTCTCTCGAAGATTCAGGGGCCTAAAAAACATGACATCTTTTGAACCTCAGAGGCCGCCTGATAATATATAATATATAGTGGTCATCATGACCGCGCATCTCCGGCGGAGCGTACGGGTTACACAAGAAAAGTATAAAGGAACCCAAACGCCTTACTTGTTGTTCCCCCCACCCCATGCTCTAAGCATGTCACATCCATGACACAATGAAACCTCTAAATAACTGCTAGGTCTTCTAGCATGAACTTTCTATCAGCAGTTATTCCTATCCGTCGCACGTCCTATACGTACCAGTGGCCAGCCGAGTACGCAAGTTCATGCCCTACATGAGACTCACACTCGTGTAAATATAGTGTCACAGCCAATAAATATAAGAATGCCTCATGATAATAGGGTGGTCTCATAAACTAGGTCAACATGCCATATATATAATAAAAACAGAATACGACACCACCGTCGTTGCACCCAAGTTATTCTTAGACGCGCAGTTTATATAGAAGTTTAAAATATATGAATAAATAGATAGAAATAAAATGCATGCATCATATAAGATATAAATTACAGTACAATGGCAAGGTATACTTGTCTGGCAAGCAATCTGTATAGTGTAAGTGTCCAGTTGTCAAGTACACATATCATAAACTAAGGCCTCCGAATAGACGTCTCCGGATGCTGAAATAAATACCACCAACATTTACGGAATAAACGAGATAGCTAGAAAATACTACCCTTTCGTCCAATTTGGACACAAGGGCAAAACGGTAATTTTGGATCCAGACGGGGTCCACATGTGGTCCACTTTGCACCGAAAAGTATGTCAGGGGTAAAAGTCTCAAAATACGACAAATTATAGGTCTAAAAAAATTCTAAACGTCAATACAAACAAAACGGTATATCTAATTTTGGATTCCGGTGAGCCGAACACAAATTCGTCCAAAAAGTCAACCGTGGGGCCCGCAAATAGGTGGCTTGGCCAACTGTCTCGGAATTACGTAAAACTTGGGTTATAGAACCAGCGTGATACCACGAATCCAATGGCATAAGTTTTGTCGCATTCCGACGAGCGTACACTAAATGGTGCGATATTTTACAAAAGTCACGATACAGAGACTTTTTATGGATACGGGTTGATTCCGACGCGCACACACGTCCGAATCAGTTTTCGTGAAAGCCTACACATCAGGGCATATCATGCACACCTTTTGGTGCAATTGGTACGTGACGGGGCAGTCCCGGTTGGTGGGGCAAACTCCGTATCACAAATTTTAAAGTTTTGAAAACAAGTTTTTCCTAATTTTTAACCCAATTTATTTCTGCATATAACATAAAATAAAATAATCTAATTAACAGAAAATAATTATGGTTATATGGTCTTTATATAGAAAAAAGTAAATTTAGATTTGGATATCTGTGGAAGAATATATCAGTCCTTAAACATAGGTGGTCGCAACAGTTTCTGTAGTTGAAAAGATGTGGTTTTTCTCCAACTTGACTTCGATTTCTACCTAGTGTTAAGCGCTATTCAATGGGAACTAATTATCAAAGTTGAAAGGGGAATAGGTCGTGAACATACCGGTGAAGACGGATTAAAAATTGGTCGAACGACGAGGCAGGAAACAACGCTTGAAGTAGGGTACGTCGCTACCAAATTCTGCTGCGGCGTTGCTCGGTCGCGGCGGTCGGCGGTGCTGGTTCCGGCGGCTGTGCGGTGCTCTAGTGGCGGCGGTCATAGAAATAGGTTTAGGGTTAGGGTTTTTTTTATTATTATTATATAGGATGTATTTATATATATATAGAGGGGGAGAAGAAAACATGAAGGGTATGTCCGCGGGGTTGAGCGGCTGAGGGGTTGGGGATAGTTAGTTTGTTAGGCTTAGGACTTATCTGAATTGGTTAGCTGTGGGTTTAAGATAGGTTATTAGGTTTAGGACTTATGCTACTGTGGGCGGGTGTTACACAAGGCTGGGATTAGCTAGGCTATTAGGACTTAGGGTTATTACTTAGGAAATTTTAGTTTATGATTTTCTTTATCGTTTATTTTATTTTCTATTGTTACTATTTATTTATATAAGTATATATGGTGTAAAGAAATTCCTAAAAATTTATATATCACATAAAAATAATCTATCATCCTTCTATAAAGATTTTCTACAATAAATAAAATATAATAATAATAGTTTTGACAATAAATTCTAGATGCATATTTACCTAGTAATTAATTCAAAAAAATTTATTTTCTAATTAACTACAAAATAATGCAATTAAATTCAATGATTAATTAAATAATTAATATTTAAAATTATGAGGTTTTATATTCTACCCAACTTATAAAAATTTCGTCCTCGAAATTAAAACTAAGCCACGATAGAAAAAATCAAGGATTGTATGAAGGTAGAAATGAACAAAGTAAATTTATACCTTGATCTATGAATAGATACGGAAAATGTTTGCGTATGTCATCTTCACACTTCGAAGTGGATTCTCCTGGTGCGCCATGCTTTTATGCCACGCTGACTAAGGGAATAGACTGATTCCTCAACACTTTCTCTCGACGATCAAGGATCCCCACGGGTTGCTCTTGGTAGGACAAGCTCGGCCCAATGGTGATCTTCGAGTGGTCGAGAACATGACTACTATCTGCCATATATCGCCTAAGTTGCGACACGTGGAATACATCATATACTCCCTCAAGTGAAGGTGGTAGTGTCAGTCGATATGCCACTTCTCCCACTCTCTCAAGCACGTCAAATGGTCCAATATACCTTGGGCTCAACTTGCCATGCCCTCCGAACCGAATAGTGCCTCTAGTAGGTGATATCCTCAAGAAGGCATGATCTCCCTCTTTAAACTCTAAGGGACGACGATGAAGGTCTGTCCACTGCTTCTGTCTATCTTGCGCTGCTCGCAAGTGCCCTTATATTTTCTTCACTGTCTCAACGATGTTGACTACTAATTCTGGTCCCAGAATCTGGCGTTCTCCCATGTCACTCCAACACATGGGAGACCTACACTTTCTTCCATATAATGCTTCAAACGGAGCCATATGGATGCTCGCTTGATAGCTATTATTGTAAGAAAAGTCCATAAGATATAGGTGGACCTCCCATGATCCTCCAAAGTCTAACATACAAGCCCTCAACATATCCTCCAATATCTGAATAGTACGTTCGGACTGTCCATCTATCTATGGGTGATAAGATGTACTAAACTTCAGACGAGTCCCAAGACTCTCTTGCATGCTTCTCCAAAAGTGAGATATAAAACGTAAATCCCTGTCTGACACAATGCTGACCGGAATATCGTGCAACCTCACGATTTGCCTCATGTATAAGTCATCCAAAGCTTCTGTAGACTGGCCAACCCTAAAAGGCAAGAAATGTGCGAACTTGGTGAGTCGATCCACTATTATCCATACTGCATCTCTCCTACTTGGACTCCCATAACGAAGTCCATATTGATGTGCTCCCACTTCCACTCAAGAATCGAAAGTGGTTGCAGTAACCCTGCTGTTCCCTGATGCTCCGCCTTCACCTGCTGACATACTAGATATTTGGCTACAAAGCGGGCTATCTCTCTTTTTATCCCATGCCACCAAAAATATTGTCGTAAGTTACGGTACATCTTGGTGCTTCCAGGATGAATAGAATATATCGAACTATGAGCTTTCGTCATCAGCTCCTATCGTATCTCTCCATTGGGAACACATAGACGATCACCACATTGTAATATCCCGTCATCATGAATGTGCAATCATGTCTGCTCTTCGACCTCTGTCCTTTCTTTCAATCTCCTGAATCTGGCGTCTGTAGGCAATGTTGCCTTGATCCTCTCTACTAGTGATGGATGTACTTGCAAGTTAGCTAATATCCCATCTGCTCCGGGTAATATCACTTCTATGCCAAGCTCCTGCAAGTCCTTTAATAATTCCCTCTGTGTTGTCAAGAAGTAAGTTGTTGGTTTCCGGCTTAACGCGTTTGCTACTACGTTAGCCTTGCCTGGGTGATAATGTAGCTCTATCTCAAAATCCTTCATCAACTCAAGCCCCCGACGTTGCTTTATATTTAGCTCCTTCTGCATAAAGACATACTTGAGGCTTTTTTAGTCTGTATAGATCTCCACTCGTTCCCCATATAAGTAATGTCTCTATAGCTTCAGAGAAAAAACAACGACTGCAAGCTCCAAGTCGTGAGTTGGATAATTCTTCTCATGTACTCGTAACTGTCTAGATGCATATGCAATCACCTTGCCATGTTGCATTAACACGCATCCCAAGCCTTTTCCTGATGCGTCACTGTAAATCACATAACCTCCTGATCCTGATGGAATAGTCAATATTGGTGTTGTGGTCAATCGCTTCTTCAACTCCTCGAAAGTGGCTTGACACTCGTCGGTACATACGAACTCTTGATCCTTGCATGTCAACCGAGTCATAGGCACTACTATCCTTGAAAAGTTCTCCATGAACCGTTGGTAATATCCCGCAAGTTCAAGGAAACTCCTTACCTCCGATACTGATTTAGGAACGGGACATGTCTCGACTGCCGAGATTTTCTCTGGATCAACAGAAATACCATCTCCCATAATGACATACCCAAGAAACGAGACTTTGTCAAAGAAAAACTCATATTTACTGAGCTTCGCATATAACTGCTCTCTCCTTAGGGTCTCTAGGATAATCCGCAGGTGCTTCTCGTGCTCCTTGTGGCTCTTCGAATAGACAAGTATGTCATCTATGAAGACGACCACAAACTGGTCCATATACTGATGGAATACTCGATTCATTAAGTCCATAAAGATAGCTGGAGCATTGGTTAACCCAAATGGCATAACCAGAAACTCATAGTGTTCATATCTTATCCTGAATGCTGTCTTCGGGATGTCCTACTTTTGTACCTTCACCTGGTGATATCCCGATCTCAAGTCTATCTTCGAAAATACCTTGGCTCCACTAAGCTGATCAAATAAGTCATCAATGCATGGCAATGGATATTTATTCTTCACAGTCACTGTATTTAAAGCTCTGTAGTTGATGCATATAGGCACTGACCCATCCTTCTTTGGTACAAACAACACTGGTGCTCCCTAGGGTGATGCACTCGGCCGGATAAAATCTTTCTCCTCTAATTATTTCACTATGCCTTCAGCTCATCCATCTCCTTCTTCGCCAATCTATAAATATACGACGCTATGGGTGCTGCTCCCGGTGTCAATTCAATTGAGAATTATACATCTCTGTTCGGAGGTAGTCCTGGCAATTCCTCTGGAAAGAGGTCTTAAAACTCTGAAATGATGGGGTGATAAATAATGTCATCTATTGCAAGTTGTACACCATCAAGGGCTTCTGTGGATCCTCGTACAAACTCAAGTTCCGGCTGGCCTGGTACCTTAAAAAGAATGCTTCCTCCAAAACAGTCGAAGAAAGTATGGTACTTGCTTAGCCAGTCCATCCCAAGAATAATATCAAAAGTTGGTATAGGAAGGACTAAGAGTCGGGCATTCATCTCTCTGCCATAAATTACTACAGGACACTATCTACAAATCCGACTAACAGGTACAACTCCTCCTCCGGTGAGAATTCTAACACAACTAGGTAAAGCTGTAGTGGCAATATTGTGTTTGGCAATAAAACTAGAAGATATGAACGAGTGGGTTGCTCCTGTATCAAATAATGTCACAGTAGGAGAAGTAAAAGCAAGAGTAATTCCTGCAATAACATCAACCTCCTGTTCCATGTCATCCACTTCTAGTACAAAGGCTTGTCCATTCCTCTGTGGTAGTCCATGATTGGCCCTCGTGTACTGATCCTTCTGAGTAGGTAGCGGTGGTCCTCGCTGAAATCCTTCGGCTACTGGGGGTCGAGGTGCTCCTAGTCTTGTCATCTGCTGAACTGGCTTCGGTGCTGGAAATGCTAGTCTCTGTATTGGCGGTGGAAGTGTCAATGCCTGCTGTATTTGACAGTCTCTCGCCATATGCTGTCCGGAACCACACCTCATACATTGCCCCAAATGAGTCTGATAGTCTCTCAAAATGTGCCCGCGTTTCCCACAATAGCTGCAGTGGGGCTTCTCCGAATTCTGGTACGGTCTTGCTCTGTGCTGATACTGTTATTGATGTGCCAAATGACGTCTGATAGGCCCTCCTTGTTGTGTCCTTGCTGGTCCTTGTTGTGTCTTCAGTTGACCTCATTTTCCCTTGCTGATGGTCTCTTGTAATCTAGCTTATGTTAATAATTTGGCATAAGAGATCCGGAACTGTGAGCTAGTGTAGTGTTGGAGCTTCTGAGTCAATCCGCGGTAAAACCTCTTAGCCTTCTCCAAGTCATTCGATATCAGGGCAGCGCCATATTTACTAAGGCGACTAAACTCTGTATCATACTCGTTAACTGTCTTGTTCCCCTGGTCCAGATGAAGAAACTGATCGTACAATACATCCCTTACAGTGTCCAGGAAGTACTTCCTCTTAAAGCACTCCAAGAATTGTTCCCAAGTCTGATACGTACCCAACTGGTACTCTATTGATTCCCACCAGTGATGGGCGTTACCATCTAGCTGCATCCTTACGCCTGTCATCCATAGATCTGTACGTAGCTGTGATGCTTCTAATAACTTCTTGGTGTGGATAATCCAGTTTGTGGTCTCCTTTGGGCTCTTAGTGCCTTTATACGACTTGGGACCCATCTGTACAAAGTCCTTGACTGAACCATCTCTAGCTCGCAGTACTGGAACTAGTGTCTGGGCTGGTACAGTTGCCTGTGTAGCCATTCTCTCAAGTGCTGCCAAAAATTCTTACCTCTGCTCCGCCGCTTGCTGCCTCTGCTCTACAGCTAATACGGCCGCCTGTTGTCTCTGTTCCTGCATCATCATTTGGAAGAATTGGAACAACTATGTCTGGCCATCCTGTGGTGTCGATGAAGCTGGAAGAGTCCCATTTGGCGATGCAAAAAGATCAGATGGAACTAGATTGTGAGTCTGTCCATCCGGCCCCGGAAGTCTAAGAGTCGTTGAGGTCTCCCCTCGAGTTTGACCATTGACTCCTGAAGGTGTGTCGCCTCCGGCGGCAGTACAGTCACTACGCAAATTCATCTCTCTGTAAGAGGTGGATGAAATGATTAGAAGGAGTACAGGAATCAAACAGGATGCAAGCATTTAAATAGGAAAAGTTGAAAGGGAAGATGAGTTTTAGTCAAGCGTGGATGAGATCCTATACTCTATTCCTATACGCAGGTTTGTTCGGTACAGTAACTTAACCGAGACAATATATTCTTGACCTGCCTGGGCCACCACTAAAAACATGTCACGCCCAGTTCCAAAATACGTAGAACTAGAAATACATAATATGCCAGTTGTATGTATACGAAACTCTAACGTATTGGAAGATCGTAACACATACGTACGCTGTACATGAATATCAAATCCACAAGTGGTAATATACTGTCAACAAGTCACACGTAATCTATATCTCATCCACAGCACAAATAAAAGAATAGGAAATAAATAACTGAATCTCCAATATGAAGTATCAAAGTATGATAGTCGGATGGAAACAAATCTACTACAAATCGACTATACTAAAAACTACTAAATGAGAGAAGAGATCAAACTCTAATATAAGATAAATGTCCATGAGAGAAATAGCAACTAGAATATCCATCAGCTGCGATGAATCAAAGGTACTCTGAAGGTAAGACCTCCTCAGTCTGGTATGAAGCGTCAGGTCCGGGTCTGTACTTCTGTGGATAATCCTGCAAGTCTATACCTGGAAAGGGACCAGGTCCTCAGAGAGACATAACAAGATACATAGAAGCATGCCAATAAACTACTAAAATTAAACATCAAATGGGTCGCCTAACCATCTATGTGAATGCAGTTTGAGAACAACTTTTCAACCAGTAGGCTATCTGGCTAAAATAAGATTGGCATAATTCTCATAAAAATTCAGGGGCCTAAAAAGCATGACGCCTTTTGAAACTCAAAGACCGCATGATAATATATAATATATAGGGGTCATCATGACCGCGCATCTCCGGCGGAGCGTACGGGTTACACAAGAAAAGTACAAAGGAGCCCAAACATCTTACTTGTTGTTCTCTCCACCCCATGCTCTAAGCATGTCACATCCATGACACGATAAAACTTCTAAATAACTGCCAGGTCTTCTAGCATGCACTTTATATCAGCTGTAATCTTTATCCGTCGTACGTTCTATACGTACTAGTGGCTAGCCGAGTATGCAAGTTCATATCCTGCATGAGACTCACACTCGTGTAAATATAGTATCACGGCCAATGAAATATAAGAATACCTCATGATAATAGGGTGGTCTCATTGTCACGCCCTAGTCCCAAAATACGTAGGACCCGGAATACATGACACGCCAGCTACGCATTCGACCAGACTCTGGTCTGACTCGAATACGTATAAGCTGTATAATATAAAGGGCACTATTTAGATATCCCAAAAATGTAAACCTCTATGTCTCAATCCACAATGTACAGCAGTATACAAGAAAGAGCTATATGTGCTAAAGTCGGCCGCCCAATAACACACAAACTCGAATAGACTCGAGAAGAGATGAGTCTACAAAACTAGGCTACAACAGCAGATGAATAATCAATAAGAATAAAGTAACCATAATGCCGGTAGAAATAATATGAGTACCTGGTACAATGCCCGCAAGACGTACAACTCCATTAGCAACTCCAATGCTCCGTAATCGTCTATGCTGCAAAACTGGCAGGGGACCAGGTCCTCAGAGGGACGTAACAAGGTACAAAAATACAGCATGCCAAGTATAACAAAAAGTACAAGTGCAATGACAGGGTAATCTATCATAACCAAACAAGTGAGACACAGTTTAAAGACAATGTTCGACACGTGGGCTATCCAAAATAAAACCGTAGCTCCGTACACGGAAACACACGGGACGTACCACAGCTCCGAACAAGGAGTCACACGAGTGATACAACTATACTAGATACAGGATCACTACAGAAAAAATACATAGATATATATAAGCGCGTGCAGAGGAGCCCAAATGTCTAGTAACTATCTTCCCCATCCCAAGCGGTCAATGATTGTGCGTTGAACCTGAACCTCTATCTAATAGTCTCATCACACAGAAATAACTCAACAGTCGTGACCCTAAGGTCGTCCCAGTCTCTGGTCATGATGTCAGTATTAGGATACAGGAAATCTGGTATAATAACAGTGTAAGAATGTATCCTGGGGTGACGATATACTCAGGTATGTACATCGAGGTGTTACGAATATCTAGCATTTGTTAGAAAACGTTACGATGAACGTCTGCACCCGGTTGTGATCCGGACGCGAAGTATCGATCGAAAACAAATACGCACACAATGTACATAATGAAACAATAAAAATATCTATAATTGAAATACAGGGTGGCAAGGTATACTTGCCTGCGTTCGGCTGTTGAAGATGGGAATCCGGTACAACGTCCAAGTCTGCAAGTCCCGTAGTACCTAGAGACAAGATACAAACTCAATCAATAAACTATCATACGGCAAACAGGGGAGTGACACACGTCTAAACATATACTATAATCTTAGTTACAAGACACATATACACGAAGCTAGAGGGTTGACGAAGGTTAACCCAGGTAGGTTATATCTAATACAATCAATCACAGTATACTATCATCAGACAAGTCCTCGATCTCACTATTCATCACTATATTCAGTAGTTCAAACCATGATCAAATCCTCGGTTTCACCCCGAATCTTTACCGGCATTCTCATGCACGTTGACGTATCCCGTCCTCAAATAAATTTATCAATTATTTATTAAACCCTCGAATATACAACCATCAATATTTCACCTTAAAACTACTCCTCGATTAAATTTATTATTATTTCTCAGTCTCCAATCACTTACTAACTGTTTGATATTATACCCTTTTTATAATCCATCACCTGCTCCACAATCTCCATCAATACTTCACTATCATAGTATTATTCGTCAACAATTTAACTCTGCCCATCATCAATGATAAATATGAATATATTAAAATGAACACCCTAAATGTCT
The DNA here is from genome assembly GCA_036927795.1 of Iris macrosiphon. NCBI lineage: Eukaryota > Viridiplantae > Streptophyta > Magnoliopsida > Asparagales > Iridaceae > Iris > Iris macrosiphon. The sequence goes on along the minus strand of JAYESA010000013.1, from coordinate 152,250,344 downwards.
CATATGGCACTTAAAACCCAACCTCATTATTATCATAGTTCCAACAGTCTCATTTATATATTTTATATCCTCACACATGATCACCAATGCAAATTTAAACCAAAATTATTCAATTAGAAATTCCATCAATTGTGTATTATAATATGCATTAAACCTAAAATCTCTCTTGCATATATATAAATCCCAAAATTCCCAATGCATATAAGTAACCCTTAACTAAAACCGTTTCATTCTTAATCCCTAAACTCAATGTATATCCATAAATTCCATTTCATTCCTATGAAATTAAACCCTAAATATTAGCTAAGTAATCCACAATACTTAAACATAAACCCTAAAACTAACAATACATAATACAATATATAAGTGTAAAGAGAGGGGGGAAAATGTTTCACCTTGGCGAGGTGATGCTGGCCGGAGGAGGGAGCCGTAGGGTGGTGCTAGGTGGTGGAGTGGCCATGGCAGACCGGAGGAGGGTGTCCATGGCAGATGGTGGTGGTGGCTATGGCAGATCGGTGGCGGTTGAACGGGGAAGATGAAGACTCCAGCAATGGCGGTGGGGTGGAGATCTAGTCGGAGCAAGGGAGAGGAGGAAGTGGTGGTGGTCGAGTGTATAGGAGGTCGGGCTCGTGGCGATGCTCGCCGGAGCAGAGAAACTTGGCCGCCGGAGCAGAGATGCTGTCGGTGGGGGATAGCAGTTGGCCGGAGGTGGAGAGGCAATGCAGGCTCGTGGCAGTGAAGTGGTGGCGGTACAGGGGATCTCGTCGGGGATGACTGGCCGGGGAGTGAAGCTGGGGGCAGGCTCGGTGAAGTCGTGGTGAGCATCAGTCGGTGGCCAAAAAATAGAGGGGCCAGAGTTGCTCGACCGGAGACGAGGGAGGAACAGCTGGCCGGATGTGGAGGAGCTCCGGGGTTGGTCATCAGGGCTCGAGATCTGCGATCGGTGGTGGTTGTCATGTAGATACTGGAGGAGCGGCTCGTGGAGGTTCCGCGGGTGTGGCCGAAGGGGGATCCGGCCGGGTAGTGGCAGCGGTGCAGGCTCGTTCGAGACGACTCGAGGAGATGGAGGCTGCTCAGCGGTTGTGGCACCGGAGAATGGTCTCTGGCCGGAGCGGGATCTCGCCGGAGTAGAGTGGCTAGAGTACCGGTTCTCCAAGGAAGGAGAAGAAGAAAGGAAGAAGAATGGAAGAAGAAGAGAATGGGAAGGCTTCGGTTGAGTGTAGAGAGGGAGGAGAGAGAGGGGGGTGAGGTTTCCTAGATTTTTGGGGATTAGGGTCGGCATGGGGAAGAAGGATGTGATGGAGACATTTTATAGGAAGGGGTATGAGGATTGGAGGGTGGGGATTGGCTTATTTCAAATGTGTGGTGTAGATTTCACATGAAGAGAATGGTTTCTTCATGCAAAGGAGAGGGGGAGATTATTGACCGGTCAAAGAAGAGGGTGGCCTCACCATTTGGCCTTGACCAATGAGGGTGTGCCACATGTCACAACATTTGCATTTTAGCCCCTTAAGTTTGGATAATTGCACAAATACATGAAATAATGGAAAAATTATGAGAAAAATTGGTGTTTGGTGTTTTGTAGGGTGAGGGAGTGTTTGGTGTTTTGCATGGGCTTAAATAAATGGTCATTGTAATTAAATGGGGATTAAAATGGGATTAATCAAAGTTGGTATCCCCGATTTAATTAGAATAAATATGTCCCGCGCTTTTAAATTAAATGGGGGCACTTGGGGTCTCAATTTGGGAGTGTCACAAAGGTCATAAATGGTGTAGGCTTGGAGTCAGTCTTAGACCCTTTAGTTGGTCCGGCTCAACGGGTTAAGTTGGTGTCTCAAAATTGATGGCAACGACACAGGTGTCCGACACGGGATTGAAATAAGGATTTCGGTTACGGAAAATTGTGCAATTAATTTAGAGCACAAGGAAATAGGATTTTGAGTGACAAAAAAGTCCAGCGCCTAATTGGCGTATCAAGTCAAAAGTGCAACAATCTGTTTGAATTTATGGGCTGATGTTAGGCTCTGAATAATTCAACAATGGTAGGGTGCGCCAAGGGTTTAATTAGAATAAACAGACATCTGCAATCTTACTCTAAACCTCAATCATCTGCTGCTAAACCAAAATTTTCCATCCTAAATCAGACTATCTATAGAAATAAATGTGGGGGTTTACACTCATAAACTAGGTCAACATGCATATATATAATAAAAAAAGAATACGACACCACCGTCGTTGCACCCAAGTTATTCTTGGACACGCAGTTTATATAACAGTTTAAAATATATAAATAAGTGGACAAAAATAAAATACATGCATCATATAAAATGTAAATCACAGTACAATGGCAAGGTATACTTGCCTGGCAAGCAATCTATATAGTGTAAGCGTCAAGATGTCAAGTACACAGGATCAGAAACTAAGGCCTCTGAATAGACGTCTCCGGATGCTGAAATAAATACCATCAATATTTTCTGTTAATTAGATTATTTTATTGTGTTATATGTAGAAATAAATTGGATTAAAAATTAGGAAAAACTTATTTTTAAAACTTTAAAATTTGTGATACGGAGCGCGCCCCGCCAAACGGGACTGCCCCGTCTATACCAATTGCACATGGTATGCCCTGACGTGTGGGCTTTCGCGGAAACTAATTTGTGATACAGAGCGCGCCTGGCCAAACGGGACTACCCTTTCGTCTAATTTTTAATCCAATTTATTTTTGCATATAACACAAAATAAAATAATCTAATTAACAAAAAATGATCTCGGTTATATGGTCTTCACATAAAAAAAGTAAATTTAGATTTGAATATCTGTGGAGGAAGATATCAGTCCTTAAACATAGGTGGTCGCAACAGTTTCTGTAGTTTAAAAGATATAGTTTTTCTCTAACTTGGCATCGATTTCTACCTAGTGTTAAGCACTGTTCGATGGGAACTAATTATCAGAGTTGAAAGGGGAATAGGTCGTGAACATACCGGTGAAGACGGATCAGAAAATAACGAGGCGGGAAACAACCCTTGAAGTAGGGTACGTCGCTACCAAATTCTCCTACGGCATTGCGCGGTCGCGCGGTCGCGGACGCGGCGGTTGACGGTGCTGGTTCTGGCGGCTGTGCGGTGCTCTGGTGGCGGCGGTCGTGGAGATAGGTTTAAGGTTAGGGTTTTATTTTATTTTATAGGATGTATTTATATATAGAGAGAGGGGGAGAAGGAAACGGGAAGGGTCTGTCCGCGGGGTTGAGCGGCTGAGGGGTTGGGGATAGTTAGTTTGTTAGGCTTCAAACTTATCTGAATTAGTTAGCTGTGGGTTTTAGATAGGTTATTAGGTTTAGGACTTATGCTACTGTGGGCGGGTGTTACACAAGGCTGGGGTTAGCTAGGCTATTAGGACTTAGGGTTATTACTTAGGAAATTTTAGTTTATGATTTTCTTTATCTTTTATTTTCTATTGTTACTATTTATTTATATAAGTATATATGGTATAAATAAATTTTAGAAAATTTATATATCACATAAAAATAATCTATCATCCTTTTAAAAAGATTTCCTACAATAAATAAATTATAATAATAATAGTTTTGATCAATAAATTCAAGATGCATATTTACCTAGTAATTAATTCAAAAATTTCTATTTTCTAATTAACTATAAAATAATGCAATTAAATTCAATGATTAATTAAATAATTAATATTTAAAATTAGGAGATTTTATATATTGTCTAGTCCATATTAGGAATATAATAATTAAATATAAATTAGGCTTTACCAAGTAATATTTTAGAAATAAATTTCAAGTGTGGATATACAGGATACAGAGTTGACACTCACTGATACACTACAATATGAGTATCTAGGATACAGAGTTTAATGAAGAAGTATCAGTGCTAGGACTAGGTGTTTTAATGCATGTACTGTATTCTTGAGTATTCTTATGTGTGTATAGACGAGTAGGTGTATAACATAATTGGGTATTCCTGAGTATATATGCTAGGACTAGGAGTATCAGTGCATGTACTGTATTTAACGATAAGAATATACTTGAACGATGTCTATTCATCTTTGTAGAAGTATCTAGAAATGGATATGAATTACTATCTGCATCATCGTTCGTGGATGTACAACCGTCATCCTGATGAGTAGTTCCAGTATATTGACCAGTCACATCTCCGACTGCGACGTCGTTACATGGTAGCACTATTGGGACGAGTAGTTCTATGCCTGATACTACTCCCTCGTCCAGCGTTCCTCCGACTGACGGAACTATGGAGACAAATGAGCATATGGCGGAGGTTGAGCCGACATCATCCCAGCATCAACTAGATCCTTCATGCGTACCTCCGGAGGAGACGAGGACGAAAATTTGAGCCGACGGCACAAAGTAAGTCAATTAGATGGTTTAGCATCATATATATTGTGTATTTCTTTATTCATCATATATTAACTTTTCGATTAAAATAATTATCTCTATATAGATATCGTCCCTCATCGGTACAAAGACGCCTAGGCCACTTTCTGAGGTACAACTATGTTGGCCCTTGGATCAACTACTCTAATGCTCCGGATGAGAGGAAGGCATTCTGGTTTGTGCACTTCAAGGTAAAAGTATATTATATCAATTATCTAATTTATGCATATTATATAACTTACTAAATTACTTATTATAGCAAACGTATTTTTATCCACCGCACTGGCCGAGTTGATCGAGCAGATATTTTCTGCCGTTGCCGCTAAGTTGATCCGTAATGCTATTGATGACCAGAAGGCTCGTGATCGCGAAGGAAAACCGATCCAAGGTTGGATCTCGCCTGAGCAGTGGACTACGATGAGGGCTAGATTCGATGATCCAAGGTACAAGGAAAGGTCTGAGAAGTCCAAGGTGGCTAGGTAGAAAGCAGCAAAGTGGTGTGGTGGCTCGATTTCGATGATTTGGTATATTTTTTATTTTAGATATATTATTTTAATAAAAGTACGATAAAATTGTAGTAGGATAAAATATTTAATTTAAGTACTAAATAATATATTTTTAACAGGTACAGAGGGGTGAGGATGTAAACATGGTGATCGTCTTCCTTGCCATCCATCGAAAGGGCGCAAATCTCATTGATGAGAGGGCCTCGTAGACCTATGTAAGTATTACTTTATTTTGTGTTAATTTTAATATAACTTAGGCAATTATCGAGTATCCAAACTTTTCAAGGCCGAGTATCTTAGGCTGCGTGAGCGGGCGACTGCTAGTGCACCTGCAGCGGGAGAGGCTGGTACTTCCTTGCAGCCCTCTCCAGCTCCATCAGCGGACGAGCTGTGGGTGACCACCGCTGATAGTCTCTAGAGGGGTACGTACTACGGTACGTGTCACTACCACATCCAAAAAATAGGGGTATTTTTTGTCATTTTATATATTATAGGTATTGTGTGTATTTATTTTAAATAATTGCATGATATGTGTATATATATGTGTGAATTATATATAGTGTTCATTAATACATGAGTTAGTAGACTAGACCTAGATGCCCACTAGATGGAGCCCTGACCAAAATATAGTGTTATGGATTTAATTTGTAATTTTTGGGATTAATTATTTAGGGTTATAATTAATTACCGTAATTTTATTTAATTGTTGCGCCTTACCGTTGCTCCGATATTTGGAGCGCTACCCTAGCTTTTGCCTTCCAACCAATTTTACGTCCGTGCCCTAGTCATGCCCGCCTTTCATTCTGACCTTTGTGTAACTCACAATTATGCTCTCTTGTGCTTCATTTTAGTCGCACAATATTCATCGCAGATATTATTATTTAATTCTAAATAAATCCAATCTTGTATCGTTGTGTGTTCCAATCGAAATTGGAGACACAATCTCGACCCGTTTTGTGCAACCCAAATTAGGGTAATATTCTATTCTGAGGTTTCTTCATTCATGATACTTGTGTCCCACCTAATTTTAATCCCATGTACTTCTAATTAATTTTAGAACACCAATGGTATTAATTTTAATTAAATTAAACCAAAAATCCTCTTTGTGTAATTTTCCAATTGTTGGGAACTTTTATGCAAAAATACATTAAGGTGTCCACCCTATTGGACACAACACATAAAGAAATCCATTTCTCCTTTATGTAAATTTTTTCATAATTTTTTGGAGTGTGTAAACTCAACATCAACCTCCTCAACCCATAGCCCTCCATTATTTTTAACCAATGCAATCCTAGCTATTCATTTTGAATCTATGTAATCCTAGCCCTTCAAATACCTACATGATAAGCCAAGCCCAAATTCCAAGGGGGATGTTGACCAAGTCAATTTTTTCTAGGTCAAACCAACCCCCTTTACATGTATATATATATATATCATTCTTTTTCACTTTTTCTATTTTTTATTCATCCCTTCTTCAACCCTCAGCCGACCCAAACATCTTCCATCTTCCTGTTCATCCTTCTCCCCCAACCCGTAGCTGGAGTTCTCGTCGGAGCAGCCGGAGCAGTCGAGTACGGCGACCCCCTTCCTGCCATCCTCCCGACTCCTTCCCGCCAAGCCCGCTACCAACCGCCTGGAGCCGTTCTCCATCGCCAGAACCCGCTGCACCCCAAGCCGCCGCACCCCGCCTCTCATTCCTCCACCCTCGTCGACCAGAGACCCGCCAGAGTCATCCTCAACCTTGCTGGAGTCACTCACCGCTGCACCAAGCCCACGCCTGAGCCCCGGCCAGACTACCTCCCCTCATCTTGCTAAAACCGCTAAAGAACCCGACCGGTGTCGCCATCCTCGCCTACACCGATACGACGAGCAGCCGGATCCATCTCCCCGAGCACCTGAGAACTCCACGACCGCAACCACCATCTCCGCCATTAACGACTCCCTGCACCACCACCCTGTCAACATCCACCATATCGACCACAGCGTTCCGGCCTCTGCAACCGCCGGAGCCCGGCAAGCCGACCACCCTGCTGCTATCATCCCCGACCGCCTGAGACTCAAATCCCCGACTTCCTTCTCCCCTCCGGCCACCATCCCGTCGTACCCGTACACGAGCATGCCTGAACTCATCGACCACCACCCTCCTTCGTCCTCATCCTCCAATCATAACCATCGTCACCATCATTATCACCTCCATCGTTATCGTCGTCGTCAACATCGTTGTCATAGTCGTCGTCATCATCGTCGTCGCCGATCTCGTGCACGTGCACGCCGAGGCCAAGGTGAGGAGTATTTTCTCTTGTGAATTATTGTGTACGCATACGTACGCGTATGCGTATATCATTCATTTGGTATATGTATAAATATAATTAGTATGTATATATTTAGTATGTATGTATCACATTCATTTGGTATATGTATAAATATATTTATTATGTATATATTTAGTATGTATGTATCTTATTCATTTGGTATATGTATATATATATATTTAGTATATGTATTCTTTTGGTATACATATAATTATTGGTTGTTATATATATATATATAAATATATGGTATATATATATATTATAAGTAATTAATTGATAACGTTAATTATGGCTGCAATATGTACATGCTGTATGACCCCTATGTATAGCTGCGGATATCCTGTAGTTACACATGACCCTGTGATCCTGTAAATTGTTAGCAGACTGTCTTATGTACACTGACGTACTGGCGAGACCCGTATTATTTTGACTTCTGATCCTGCACAGCAATTGCGGATGTGACACCCGTGCAGCTAAACGCACACTTGACCTAGATGACCAGTATCACCACTAGCGTACCCTCTGAGTTCAGTATAATTATGATTATGCGTGTGCTAGTGTATTGGTTGATGTTGTATATTATATTATATATATATAGGACCATTGGATTGTTTTGCGAGACTTCAGGAGCAGGATATTGGTATTGCCAGCTAAGGACCCCAGGCGAGTACATTCTCTGATAATTTCCATTATTTGATAATTTCTAAAATTCAAGCATTTAGAAATGTTACATCTGATTCTTGACACTGTGCTACACGGACTAGTATTTAGATTGGATCTGCAGTTATGAGATGTTAAATTGGTTATCGTATTGACATTGTATACGATATTGATATTAGCCATTAATATTAGATATTGTACATGATATATTGGACATTGATCATGTATCGTGATGTGTCATGGTTGGATCCACAGTAGTAGTTGGGGGCGGAGAAATTGCTAGTGAGATATATGATCAAATACCTATCGTACAAGTGTATATATCGTTAAGTGTTAATCATAAACCTCACGTATGATTTGCCAGGCCATGTAGCTATCGAACAAGTTCCCAAGCCAATCATATTTCGAAACTACGATTTCAAACACTTAGAATAGTTATAGTTCTCTATTTTAGTTCATATACTACATCACCCGTATATGATATTTTACCTCATTCTATTCATTTTATATATGCACTGACTATACCATATTGCCTATATTGCCTGTTCTCTTTATTTTGTCATTGCATTTATTTATTGTCTTCTCTCAATATATAGCATCATCTATTTATTGTTTTATAGTCCTTATCAATTAACTGGAACTGTTATTTGAGATTTACTTCGCTCCATCCTGACTAAAAATATATTTCCAGACTACGCCTTAGAGGACTGGTGTACGACATTTTATGGACCACAGGGAGAGTAGCTGCAGACTTGGACCTTGTAGCCGGGTGTGATTCCGGGAGGTCTAGCCGGGATTACTAGTTATTTAGTTTATTTCTTTTAGCAGATTTTTGGTACCGGATTTGTCTCTGATATATTTTGTTGAGACTTGGATATTATTGTTTGAGTAAGATTACTTCTATTTTAGACTTGTGTTATATTTTAATTTATATATTTCTTCGATATCTTATCGTGCTTTAGCTATGTGATTGAGTATTGTTCATATTATATTATGATATTTGTGACTCCTTATGGAGTTGGATATTCGTGAGAGATTGTTTAAATAGTATTGTGACCTAGACAGCGTTCTACCACCGATGTTGTGGCGTAGGCTGGACGTACCCACATGCTCGTGCCCTTATACCGGGTGTGAGTCATGATAGTACGGGATCCTATGGCGCCCTTGTTACGATGAAGTCATCTAGGGCCTCCAAGGTAAGTGCGTATTCCCTACAGCCCTTGCAGTCGTCGGCCCGAGTCCAGGAGATCGTTGACTGTCAGATTACGTATCTCTGTGATGAGTTGCTACAAAGGATGGAGTAGCAGCCCCTGTCCCAGTCACAGGCGAATGATGCAACGCTCATCGCACGATTTGATAAGCTCGAGCGCAGCATTATGGATCTCAGTGATATGACAGCTGATCTTAGAGCGTCGATAGAGCGCAACGTGATGGAGCTGCAGGCATCACACATGTCCATGGGCGAGAGGCTAACGATGATGCAGGATTCAATGGTTCATAGCAGTACAAGATTGTTATCTACCATGGACTCATACAACCATCGACTAGCAGAGTTGGAGCAGATACGTCCTCTTGGTATGCCTTCATCGACACAGACTCTACCGACGTCACTGCCTTCTCCATCGACATCGATGTGGATTTTATGGGAGCAGTATGATCTGTTCTTATCCCTGATAGCCCCGGTGGTCATCCTCCTACAGATCTACAGTAGTCCTAGTTAGGATAGTTTATTGATTGTTTGTGTTTTGACCTATAAAATTTGGTCATTTATGAATATTATTTATTTTTGAGGGTTTCAGACTTTATTCCTTGTACTCAGTTGTGTGGATATTTATTGTATTCTTTATGACGAGATTTTCTCCTAACTCGGTTTGTAATCTCAATATTTTATTTTCTTCAAATTTTACTATATTATTCATATTAAATGTATGTTAATTTACCGGTGCTGAGTGTTCAACCGAAGGGGGTCGACGAACCCAACAAATTCAACGGAAGGTTGTTCCGGGTCTATTTGTATAAATTATGAATTCATAAACTGCAGGAAGATTGGTTTGGAAATAATTCAATATTCATTTTTTACTGAATCTTTAGCCATATTTTTAGCAACGTTTTACGACGTTTAGTGACATTTATATATGTCGCTAAATACGTCACTGAGAACGTCGCTAAACTACTGACATGGCAGTATTACCAGTCAATATAACGTCGCTAAATGTGTCGCACAACGTCAGTAAAAAAAATTAGCGACATATAGCAAAAAACAATACGTCGCTAATTTAGCTACGTTACGTCGCTAATATAGCGACGCATATACGTCGCTAGAAAATATCGGTATAGCAAAATTTTACGATATTTTTTTGGTGAGAGGCTAGCTTAAAGGCAACTTCATCGAAACGTCGCTACAGACGTCGCTAAAATTATGTAGCGACTTTTTTTGCCATTTAGCGACGTTTTTAGACGTTGCTAATTTGACTTATTCTGGTAGTGGTGGAAGTAGTGTTTGGATGAGTGCAGTGGCTTTGTAGCGTGGTATATGGGGAGTATTAGTGGTGAACCGATACGCTAAGATACCAGTTGTTAAAATTGCTATAACAATAGCTGACAATAGGAGGCTGGGTTAGGAGAAGCAACAGTGCTCGAGGCACTGAGTAGTTGACTGCAAGCAGTCGGGTAGATCATGAGTGCAGGCAATTTTGCATAGCAACATTGCTGAGCACTGCCAATTACCTTGTGCTAATAGTTTTCAGCAGTGCAATTGGTAGGCAGGAGAGCACAATAAGTTGGTTAGTCACTGCTATGCACTTGTGCACAAGTGCATCTGTCTGCACATCAAGGAAGGGGGAAACCTTGCTATGATTAGGGGATTGTGAAGTGTCTGTTGTTGTTGTTGTGTGGGTATTTGTTGCTTGAGATAAGATGGAGGTGGGTGCATTGTCCAGTGTGTGTAGTGTGTGTATTGGTAATTAAGTGACTGGGTATCTGAAATCAAGTATTTAGGATCTTGGTTGAGTGTGAATACCTTGGTAGTTCGAGGTAAGTATTTATAGCTAATCAGTGAGATACCTGTATTAGTTAGTTACGTTAATACATTAGGAGTTAGTTGTATTGTAGGTTTCTATTAGTTAGTAACTGGCATAATTAGTTAATCAGTTAGTAATACTAGAGGTCAATTAGTACTAGGCGGATAGTAATAGTTAATTCCAGAGATGCTAGTTAACAGTGGTATGGTATAGGTATCAGTTAGTGTCTCTTAGTGTCAGTTAGTTGATAGACCAGGAGTTAGTGGCTGTGAGTAGTTAGTTAATGTACCAATTAGCTAGCTTAGTAGTACCTTTAGTTATATATATTATCAGTTAAATAAGTGTATAGGTATGCAGCAGTTGATGTTAAGAAGGGATTTATGAACCAGATATCTGATACACAAGAAGAGTATCACATGTCAAGTACGGTATAGATGTCAGTGGTTAGTAGATTAGATAGAGTAATATCTTTGTATAGTATAATTTCTAATGGTTAGTTTTAATAATAAAATCATTTAGTGTATTAGACATAATTTTTAGTATACTACCTAGTTAGTTATATATATGCTTTAACTAATATGATATATATATATATATATATATATATATATATATATATATATATATATATATATATATATATATATATATATATATATATATATATACTTATATAGTTTAAGTATAGTTGAGATATCAATGATATATTTAGATTATGACCTTGTATACCTAGTGTAAGCAAGTACCAGTTAGTTGGTGACCTTTAGACCAAGTAACCTTAGTGTGGACCTAGTTTAGCTAGGACAACCAAGTATTGGCCTAGAAATGCATTTTGTGCATCCTTTAACTATGTATCATTTATTTACACTATTTAACTTGATATTTTCTAAATAAGATTGTGTGACACCAGCTTGGGCATCGAGATACACTCATTGCTTAGGACCAGAGGCGAGTACATCTCTCTGTTAGTTTTTATTTTATGATAGTGTATATATCGTATGTTCTAGAACTGTACAATTGATTCCAACACAGTGGTAACACGGACTGGTACTATATGGATCCTGTCAGGAGATGTTATCCTTTATCGTGTTCAACGGGTACTCCTTCACATGTATTTCATCGTGTCTATTGGGTATTGATTTTAGTATACTTCGTGTTCGCACACTACTCGTGTTCAGTATGTCCATATTCGTGTCCGTAATGTCTCATGATTGGATCCATTGGTATTAGTTGGGGATGGGGAATAGGAGTTAGTTATGTGATCAAGCCCAAGTGTATTCGTGTACATGTCGATTATATATCACACATGTAATCGAGTTACCATATTGTATTCGTGTTCAACCCAAACCGATCACATAATAAACTTGTATTCAATGGCACATTAGCTAGTTTTATCTATTTTTATTAAATTATAGTTATTCTATTGCCTTTTTTCATTCCAGTATATTACCTGTTCACTCTAGTTCATTCCATTCTTATGATTAGTTATCCTGTATTCTTTTCTATTATCTATTATATATACTCGATTATGTATTTGAAACTACTTTCAGAGGTATGTACTTCTCTCCAATCCTGATTGGATATATTTTTCAAATGATTGACTTGTGGACCAGTGTCCCACCTACTATGGGCCGCAGGATGGCGTACCATTAGAGGATAATATTTTAGAGCAGGAGGATCTAGTACTAGAGGCTGAGGAAGCTTAGACTTGTATTAGACTCCATTGATATTATTGGCATGTATATACATTATTGCGAACTTGTGGATGTATTGTGACTCTTTTCCTTTGTTATTCCATATCCTGCTTTTTCTTCCTTAGTTTGAAATTATGATTGAGTATAGTATGCCATTATTATATACAATATTGTTCCTCTATTTGGAGTTGAGACAACATTAACAGGTACTTTATACATATTGTGTGAGATGTTAGATTGTATGTTTGACCCAGACATCATTCTACCACCAATGCTGCGACGTAGGCTGAGAGTTGCTCACTTCTCGTGCCCTTATTCCGGATGTGGGTCATGACAACTCCCTAATATGCACTAAGGTGCACTCCTAAATACAGAATTTGATACTTATTAACACAAGAACTGACACACAAATACCTATGCTAGGCTCCAACCCGATACCACCATGACCCAACAACCTCAACTCCAACAGCAGACCGACCACTGCATTCCCATCTCCTCACTGAACATACTGCTACTGCTGTTGCTGGGATAGCACAACAACTCTCTTTCTCACTGGCAGGTAAAACACACACACACACACACACACACACACACATACACACACACACACACACACATACACACACACTCCAATACATAGGTAGCTGCAAATAGACACACACATATACCTATACCATTCTAACAAACACTTGGTATCCATCAAGCCACACATGGGTATCACACTATATACTCATGTGATACTCACTCAAATCACTCTTAAACACAAACAAATTATCATGACACATCTAAAATACCAATAAGCAATATAAAATAGTGAGGAATGATCCATTAGGTATTTCATCAAACACTTGGTGTGTTATCTTAGAGTTTTCGCTAAATGGATACAAAACTCAATATAACTCTCCATAGGCCTCCTATGGACCTAGTTCTTCTTCCGATGGGTAGTCTTAAACTAAGAGAGGGTTCCTATAGGTTTATTACACTATTCTAGAGTTTAAATGATAAGAGAAATAAGATTTTACCTATTGGAAGATGGATTCTCAATGTGGTTCCTTCAAATGAGCACAAGAGTGAGGAATAAACACCAATATCTAGCAAAACTCCTCTTTCTCAAATCTTTTGCAACCTTCAAGCTTCTAGCTCTCCTTAGGGATAAAAATGAGAGGGATTGGGATTAATTTGGAGAAATTTGGTGGAAGAATAAATACTTGGGGAAGAACTTAACTTAGGATTTTTTTTATGAACTAATAATGAAGGAGAGGGGGCTACCTCTACCTATATAGGGCCGACCACTTTAGGTTTAGGGTTAGTTGGTTTAAAATGTCCAAAATGCCCTCCAAGGTTTATCATGAAGAGTTTAACTAATAATGACTAGTTTAACTAATGAATGTTATAATTTAAATAAATGATTTATCATATTCATTTCCTCTATTTAAACTAGTCAACCAAGACTAATTAAATGGGTTACACTATTGGTCATGAAAATTCTAGTTGGATTCATTAGAAATTAGTCTAACTAAGGGGCTAATCATGTACCATCATCTATATTAAATATTTATATATATACAACTATACCAATTATTATTAAATAAGGATATATTAATAAATAATAATACCAAATGACACAAATATTACTATCCTGAAAAGTGATAGTGATAATCCTACCCTCCTTAGAAAAATTTTGCCCTCAAAATTTAAGAAAGAACTAACACCAACAAACAATCATAGCAAGAAAAAATACCTCACGGCTCAAAGAGATAAGGGTATTGCTCATGCATCTTGGCTTCCCTCTCCCATGTAGACTCTTCCGAAAACTGATGCCTCCACGCGACGCGTACCAAGAAAATTGTCTGGTTTCGCAACACCTTCTCCGGGCGATCCAGAATCTCTACTGGCTGCTCTGGATAACTGAGAGTCTGACCCACCTCGATCTTCGAGTGATCTAATACATGAATAGGATCTGTCATGTAACATCTTAGTTGTGACCCATCGAACATATCATGTACTCCCTCTAGTGCAGGCGACAAGTCTAGCCTGTAGGCCACTACACCAACCCTCGCAAGAATCTTGAAGGGTCCAATGTAACATGGACTAAGCTTTCTACCTCCACCAAAGCGAATCGTGCCCCATATCGGAGAAATCCGTAATAACACCAGATCGCCAACCTAGAACAAAATACCGTCTTAACACTTACCCTACAACAAAATAATCATAAGTAATACAAAACAAAACCTACCTCAAACTCTAAAGGTCTCCGGTGGATGTCGGCCCAATGCCGATGTCTGTGCTGCCCCATCCGAAGTCTATCTCTGATAAGCTTTACCTTATCAGCTGCATCCAAAACTATCTCCGGTTCTAACAAGGCTCCCTTACCAACATCATTCAAGGATAAAGGAGTACAACATCTTCGCCCATATAATGCCTCGATTGGTGACATCTCCATACTGGCCTGGTAACTGTTATTATAAGAAAACTCTATCAGGTGGAGATAATCTTTCCAAGAACCTTCGAAGTCCAGAACACAAGTGCATAGTATATCCTCGAGAGTCAGAATAATCTTATTTGACTGCCCGTCCGTTTGGGGATGATTGTGGTACTAAACTTGAGCTGGGTGCCCAAGCCAGCCTGCAAACTCCTTCAAAAATAGAATGTGAAACGACTATCCCGATCCGAGACTATGCTTATAGGGACCCGTACAATCTAACAATCTGTCGTACATACATCTCTGCTAGCTTCTCCATAGATGTACCCACTTTAAATGGCAAGAAATGGGACGATTTGGTCAACATGTCTACGATGACCCAAATCACGTTTTTCCCTCCTGGAAATTGCTGAAGCCCCGAAACAAAATATATGGTAACATGCTCCCATTTCTACTCTGGAATGGGTAAGGACCAAAGTAAACCGCCTGGCCTCTGCCTTTCAGCTTTCACCTGCTGGGACACTAAGCATCTGGATAAGAAGTGCGCCACCTCCCGTTTCATACCATACCACCACATATGCTCCCTCAGATCTCTATACATCTTGTTGGCACATTGATGCATAGAGTAATGAGAGCGATGCATCTCCTAAAGAACCTCCTCAAGCAACTTGTCACTACCACATTTTCTAGGAAAGGGTATTTTAGTTATTTCCTATTTAATTAAATATTGTGCATGGTAAATAATTATTGTTGTATTATTTAGTTGTTGTTAGAAATTATTTATTTAATTTAGACTTATATTAGTGGACCTAACTAGTTTAGTTTGGAGCCATGGACCAACATGAATTAATTAGTTAGATTTAGCCCAATTAGAAAGCCCATTGTTAAGGAGATGGATTAAATTAATTAAATTATTAGACTAGAAGCTTCCTTCCTTAATTATTTCTTTATGAGAGGCCCCAAGGGGTATATTGGATATTTCATAATTACTTGAGGGAGAGGAAAGGGCCGGCCTATATAAAAAGAGGGGGGAAATTCTTTCTCCTCTTTTTTATTCCAAATCTAGATCTAGAATTTCTTACTACCAAATTTCCTTCATTTCTATTTTATTTCCTTACCAAATTTATTCTAATTCCTTTCCAAATCACCATTAGAAACTTGAGAAGCAAGGATCTAGAAGGAGGAAGCAAGGATCTACAAAGAGGAGCAAGGATCTATAATTTGAAGACAATTTTATCTCAATTGGAGATTTCATTAGGAATCCATCTCCCAATAGGTATAATTCATTTTTTTCCCCTTAAAATAGCTTCCAAATTTGATATTTAATCATGGAAAATCAACCCATATGTATGTACTATCCATAGGATTTGGTTTTGTGTTCATAGGAGACCTATGGAGAAAGTTATGGTACTTTTTGTGTCAATTTTGGGAGAATTTCGGGATTAATATTTGTTGTGTGTATCAATTGATCCTATAGATTAATTTGGCATATTTTTATGTGTTTGGGGCTAGTGTCGTGTCCACAATTGCGTACGTGTAGGTCGTATCCCAATAATTTGGTGATACGTGTTGTTTTGGGGGTTTTTCCTCCGATACGGGACTTTGCACATGTCGTATTTTGATACGGACACATAGATCTATATTTGATACTTTGTTTTATTCATAAATATTATATGTGACTTGCTTGTGTCCTTCGGGGTACAATTGGATGTGTGGTGGACTCATGTCGCATGCGTATCCTAGATCTAGTGGGATACGGTGTGATACTCTCAATTTGTTGTGTGTTTATGTGTAGATCTAATTATTTGTGCTTTAATTCTTGAATTATAATTATGTATATATATGTAGATATTATATATGTATTATAGTGTATTTATTATGGTGTTTGTTGTAGCATAGATCTATGTATTATATATGTACCAATAGAATAAATATATATGTAGCTTCTTCTACATGCATTAAAATATATGTTATAATATAAAATATATGAATATGTTTTATATAATATATATGTATGTTAAAATTAGTAATTAGATTATTTATAGTAATTATAATATGATTATATATATATATATATATATATATATATATATATATGTATGGATGTATATTTATTACATATTTATGTATGTGTGTATTTGACTATGTTGTAATATGTACATTAGTATATAGGATGTGTATTATAGCTATTTGGTATATATATATATATATATATATATATATATATATATATATATATATATATATATATATATATATATATTATATATGTATTTGGGTTATATATATATAGGTATATATAATTATTTATTTGGTTTATATATATATATATATATATATATATATATATATATATATATATATATATATATTTACTGTTTTTAGCGACAGCAGGATTTTATGACAGAGCAACTGTCATTAATGGCCAAGCACAACAGCAGCCGCTGTAATAGTGGCGGCGGCAATTAATGACAGAGCCGCCACTGTCATTAATAGCCGCATGCAACGGCGGGAATGCGCAGCAGTCGCGACAGAGGATATGATGACGGTTGAAAACTGTCACCAAAGCGGAGGCAGCAGTGCAAAAATGCAGCAGTAGTAGCGACGGCGGTTCAGTGACAGCCCGAACTGTCACTGAAAGTCTGATATCTGAAAATCAGTATTTTTCAACACTGCTTTCAGTGACAGTTAGGCAGTTTATTAGTATATTATTTATATCTTATATTTATATATATATATGTATATATATATATATATATATATATATATATATATATATATATATATATGTATTAATATTGAGATATAATACTAGTATTGCTATACTTCTTATTTGTATAATATTAGTATATATATATATTATATTATATATGAGGGTAATTACTATATCAAGGTATTGAGTATTACCTTGTGGAAACCAAGGTAAGTGGGATACTCAAGATATGGGATTTGGGTATCAAGTTTGTGACTTTGTGGATACCAAGTTGGTTCAAAACTATGGTTCCTATTTGTTTGTAATTAATATTCTATATTATTATACATTATTGTTGATATATATGTATTGTGAGATTTACCTTGGATTCACGTATCCGGAGATACGGTATCCAAATATTTTAGGATGTGGTTTCTATGACTTAGATTTTAATATCTTGACCCATGATTTTTCTGTTAGACTTGTGCAACCTAGAAATAGATAGTTGACCTTGGGTTGACCATAGTTGACTTAAAGTTGACCATAGTTGACTTTTGACTTAGAATTGACTTATTGACCTAGAAGTTGACTAGTTTAACTTATTCTCTTTTCGGGACCTTGTATTGATGTTGTATTCCATATCTAGGTCTTCGAGACACCGAGTCAGACATCTGTGAGACTATTCATTGGACTTCAGGCGAGTACATTCTCTGATAGTTTCTCATTTATGATATTCTCTATGTTCATTGTATCTAGTGTAGATATCCATGTTGTCTTGACACTGTGGTTACACGGATTGGTATATCCGGATCTCGTCATGAGATATTATTCCTTGGTATATGGTGTATATGGTGCAAGTATTGTTTTATTGATTATCTTGTATATGTACAGACACTGATTCTCGGAAAGACTAGCTATCTTCTTGGGGAATCTCGTGCCATAGCATACCGTGTTTGGATCTATTATACCAGTCGGGGGTGGGGAGTATTAGTATCGATATGTGATCAATATCTATATTGTATAAAGTACTGATTACTGAATAGTGTTGATCATACACCGCACGTATGATTTGCCAGGCCGCTTTGCATCTTGCCCAAGCCGATCACATGTTAAGCTAGTACTCACACACTTAGTCATTAGTATTATTGTTTCATTGGCATATTGTTCATTATTGTATTTATTTCCAGTATTTCCTTATTGTATATATATCTCTTGTATCTATTGTGCATCTTGTTTATCCACAGCTATTTACTGTTACATAGTTTTAATCATTGATTAGAACTGCTGTTAGAGATGTACTCTGCTCCTTTCCTGACTGGATATATTTTTCCAGATGACACTGAGGAGTGGTACCCTACCTATTTTGGACCCCAGGATGTTGTGGGTTTAGATTCTGAGACCCTGGCTCAAGAGGAACTTATCCTAACTGAGACAGTTGACCCTGGAGTTGTAGCTTCATAATATTCTTTGTACTGGATTTGTCTCCAGCTTATTCTGTTATTCTTCAGACTCATTGATGTATTATTTTAGACTCATGAGTTGTATTGTGACTATTCTATTCTTTATCTGATTCGTGCTTATTTCTATCTTAGTTATGTGATTGAGTATACTATCATTATTGGTGGTTCATTATATTGTTAGATAGATTATCTAGACAGCGTTCTACTGCCGATTATGCGGTGTAGGCTGGGCGTTGTTTCCGACTAGTACCCTTACACCGGGTGCGGGTCATAACACATTTTTGGTGGTGGCCCATGCAGGTCTAGCTTCATAAAGTATGTGATGTCGTGGTAGTGCAACAATTTAGTTTCTACTGCGAGCCTGCGATAGGATATAAGATATAGGCTGAGATACTCAATCATATCTAGGAAAATTCTTTTGATTCAACTATTCTCCTTTGGTATTGATACTTGATCCCTTAAACTGTCCTTTCCTTGATATCTTACATCTTGTGCCATATTAATTATTTCTTTTGCTTTGTCTTAGGATGCTGCCTAAGACTAGATCGTAGTAAGGGAAAGCAGTTTCTGAGAGGTCTGCAATATCCCGAGGGCCTGCACCAGTCACTTCTCTGGTGATTGGAGTGTCAGCTGCTTTCGGAGGTCCACCACCTACTCAGAGGACTGTGCCAGCTATATCTGAGGGGCTTCCACCTCCACCTTCTGTGCTAGCAGAGGCATCACAGATGTTTATACTTTTTCGTGAGATGCTTGAGGCACAGAGGGCTCAGTCAGAGGCACATCAGAGGCAGAACGAAGTTCTACGGCAGGGCATCGAGAGTGCTCATCAGCTTGCTCGTGCTGTAGTTGAGAGAGAAGTTCCGGTCCAGCAGCATGTTGTTCCTCAGGTTGCTCAACTTCGGCCAGGCAACATTCAGGACTTTAAGAAACTGGAGCCTAGGGTTTTCAAAGGGACGGAGGACATCGTCTATTCTGATGATTGGCTCGAGGACATTGAGCGTCTTATGAGGGTGTCCCGTCTTTCTGTGGATCTGAAGGTTGAGGCGGTAGGACTTCAACTGTTCGACGTCGCTCGCACTTGGTTCAGGAATGAGCCGGTTCTGGTTGACACAGGACAATCTTGGGAGGTATTCAAGGACCTCTTCAAGAAGAAGTTTTTTGCTCGGGCAGACAGGCTAGATTTGGGGAGACAGTTTGAGAGTCTCAATCAGGGGAGCATGTTTGTGGAAGAGTATGTTGCAGAGTTTGGTAGGTTGAGCCGATTTGCTGAGTATTTGGTGAGAGAGCCGGAGGTTCGAGCTATTCATTTCTGTGAGTGTATAAATTGGGAAGTAAAGATTCTTATTCCATCTTTTTATGAGACATACTCGGAGATACTTGCGGAGGCATGCAAGGTTGAGCGGGACTTGGGTTTGAAGCCCAAGAGAGATCGTGATTCTTTTCTGGGGGCCAATGGCAGTACAATATCTGCCAAACGTTCTCATTTCCAGTCCAGACCTTTCCAGCAGCCACAGCAGAACCAGACTCCAGCTAGAGTGCCTTTTCACCAGGCACCTCAGCAGCAGAAACAGTTACAGCAAGCTCCATGCAACTACTGTAAGAAGCCCGGCCATATCTGAGAAGTTTGCAGGAGGAGGCTAGGAGTTTGTTTGTATTGTGGTACTGAAGGGCATAAATCGAGGGAGTGTCCTCGTCGTGCTGTTCAGGAAGCAGCTCCAGCTCCGAGGGCACAGACGAGACCACCTGCAGCACAACCGAGGGGACCGCTTCCGACGTAGCAGCAGCATTTTGTCCAGCATCAGCAACAGGGAGGTACTCGACAGGGACGAGCGTTTACTATGACCGTCGAAGAGGAGGAACCCACCGGAGATGTCATCGCAGGTTCTATTCTTCTTGATTCCATTCTAGCTTTAGCTTTGTTTGATAGTGGTGCTTCCCATAGTTTTGTATCTGTTTCTTTTGCTCTAAAGCATGGTTTGTTAGCTGAGTCTTTGCTTAGGACTTGCAAGATCATGACCGGGGGAGGCATTATCCTGGTTAATGATATTTGCAAGGATCAGAGAGTTACTCTGGGAGGCCGGGAGTTGAGTACGTATCTACTTGTAATGCCACTTTCGAGCTACGACATTGTACTCGGGATAGATTGGTTGAGTAGGCACCGTGCTAGCATAGATTATAGAGGAGGTAGAGTTTTATTTGGTCCGCCAGAAGAGCCAGAGTTCGAGTTTGCTAGAGGAGCTGCAGAGCAGGGAGAAGGCATTATTTGTGGAGCTATGGTGGAAGACAAGGAGTTGCCGCATCCGTTGATAGTAGAGTTCTTGGATGTGTTTCCTGAGGAATTGCCAGGTTGCTTTTGAGGAGTTGAAGAAGAGGTTGACGTCTGCTCTTATTTTGATGTTGCCATTAGGGTCCGGAGGTTTCACTATTTATAGTGATGCATCGGGGAAGGGTTTGGGTTATGTTCTTTAGCAGCATAGGAAAGTGATTGCCTATGCATCTAGGCAATTGCGTCCTCATGAAAAGAACTATCCTACCCATGATTTGGAGTTGGCAGCCGTCATATTTGCCCTGAAGTTATGGAAACATTATTTGTACAGAGAGCATGTGGAGATCTTCACAGACCACAAAAGCTTGAAGTACGTTTTCACGCAGAAGGAGTTGAACATGAGGCAGCGTCGGTGGTTGGAACTGATGAAGGATTTTGATATCCCTTTGCAATATCATCATGGGAAAGCCAATGTAGTTGTCGATGCTTTGAGCAGGTATCCGGTAGCTATGTTCTTGATGCAGGATCGATATTTGTTGGAGGAATTTGAGAGATTGGACATTGAGGTGATTGTTCCTGGTGGTGCTATACAGATGTGGGGACTGCAGATACACTCAGATTTGATGGACAGGATCAAGGCAGCACGGTATGATGATGTATCTCTGAGGAGTATCAGAGCTCAGGTGAGAGCAGGATTGGAGGATGATTTCACTATTGCAGAGGATGGATCTTTGAGGCATGGAGTTAGATTGTGTATGCCTAGTAGGGAGTTGCAAGAGGAGGTGTTACAGGAACACATCGCTCTCAGTATTCCATGCATCCAGGTGCTAACAAGATGTATCGGAATATACGAGAGAGTGTGTGGCAGTATGGCATAAAGAGGGAAATGGCACAGTTTGTATCCAGATGCTTAGTATGCCAGCAGGTGAAAGCCGAGAGGCAGAGGCCAGGAGGTTTACTTCAGCCATTACCCATTCCAGAGTGAAAGTGGAAAAACATTACTATATATTTTGTGTCCGGACTTCTACGATCTCTAGGAGGGAAAGACGCGATTTGGGTCATTATTGATAGGTTGATCAAGTCGGCCCACTTTTTGCCTTTCAAGGTGGGTTTGTCTACGGAGAAGCTGGCAGAGATGTATATGAGGCAGATCGTTAGGATACATGGAGTTCCCGTCAGCATAGTCTCAGATCAAGATAGTCATTTTATTTCTCATTTTTGGAGGAGTTAGCAGGAGAGTTTGGGCACTCAGCTCAAGTTCAGTACTGCATATCGTCCCCAGACAGATGGGCAGTCAGAGAGGACTATCCAGACTCTCGAGGATATGTTGCGCACTTGTGTAATAGATTTCGGGGGTTCTTGGGAGGACCATCTCCATTTGGTAGAGTTTGCTTACAACAACAATTACCAGGCCAGTATAGAGATGTCACCTTTGAAGCTTTATATGGTCGGAGGTGTCGTACTCCTTTGTCTTGGGACGATGTTGGAGAGAGAGTTTTGCTTGGGCCAAAGGTGGTTATGGATGCAGCAGAGAAGGTTCAGTTGATCAGAGACAGACTTCGAGTGGCGCAAGACAGACAGCGGCATTAGGCCGATAGCCATCGGAGACCTTTGGAGTTTGAGGTATAGTTTAGATTTTGTTTTGTGCTTGTTTTTGGTTGTTGTTATAGATTAAGTTCTTAGGGTGGTATTTTTTTCTAGGTAGGTGATTTGGTATTTCTGAGGATTTCTCTAACACGAGGCACAATTCGCTTCGGTGGAGGCAAAAAGCTTAGTCCGTGATTCATCGGACCTTTCACTATTCTAGAGAGGGTCGGTGCAGTTGCTTATAGACTAGACTTACCACCTGCATTGGAGGGAGTGCACAACGTGTTTCATGTATCGCAGTTAAGACGATACGTGGCAGATCCTAGTCATGTATTGGATCACTCGGAGATAGAGGTGGGCCCTACTCTTAGCTATCCAGAGCAGCCAGTTGAGATTCTGGATCAAAGAGAGAAGGTGCTGAGGAACCAGACTATTCCTTTGGTACGCGTCGCATGGAGGCATCACTGTCACTACCCGATTCTAGAAAATAGGGGGTTTTTTTTTAATTGGTAAATTGTGTATTGTATTTAAATAATTATAATTGTATTTAAATAGTGATTGTATTATTTTTTATTATTTTTATTTTGATTGTTTTAGGGTTTTGGCTAGCCTGGACCCATGTCAGACCCTAGTGGACCCATGTCCGACCCAGCCCACACCCTTATAAGAATTATTTTGGGGCTTAGATTTATTATTTTATTTTTAGGAGGTTAGTTGGAGAGATTTGGAGCTAGTTTGAGCGCATTTGGAACCCGGAACCCAAAACCGAGTGAGTAGGGGCGTTTTGGGAACTTGGAAACTTGTGTGAACCCATTTTTATAAGTGGCCGGCCCCTACCTACCCCTCCCAACCGTGGAAACCAGCAGCCCTCTCCCTCTTTATCATTCCACTTCTTCTTCTTCTTCTTCTTCTTCTTCTTCATTTCTTCTTCTCCACTTCTCCTTTCTTCTTCCTTCTTCTTCCAAGTAAGCTTCTCTTCACTTTTCTTCTTTCTTTCTTTCATTCCTTCTTCCTTAAGCTAACCCTAACCTTACATTTTCTCTAACCTAGGTGTGAGGAGCTTAGATCTAGTGTGAGAGCAAGATTTGGTGGCTTGGAGCTTGAGGGAGGTGATTTCTAGGGGTTGTGAGACTTTGGCCTTGGGATTCCAACTCCCAAGAGGTAAAACCTAACTTTTCCCTTTCTAATTATTTTTGTGTAGTGTAATTAGTGTTGTAGAACCCTCCTAGATCCTAACCCTACCCGTAGGAGGAAGTTGGAACTAGTTTGGGTGAGTTTAGAGACTTTGACATTAGGTTTTGTGTCGAATTCGGGTGGAATCCGAATTTGGCCCAATTTTGGGTGATGCCCTAGGTTAGATGGACCTAGGTAGACGTTGTCGGGTGTTTAGAGGGTGAGTGCGTGTCTCCGTTCGGAGGAAGCCGCGTCGCGGAAAAACGGGCATTTCGGGCGAAATTGGGGCTTTTCGTCGTCGCCGATTCTAAGTGCGTGTGCATTTCCACCACGGACCTAGAATCGACGCGGGAGTGCATTTTCTAGGATCTAGACATCGTGTAGAGCGCGTGGGTAAATTTTGGGCCAATTTCGAGTTCGTTTGGTGTGCGTTTCAGGAGGTTTTCTGAACCGCGCACCACGTGTTCGTCGAAATGACCGAACGGCCATTTCGACTTGGTTTTCTCGTTTCGGGTTTGTGCGCGCGTTGGGTTAGTATCGGGGAGGGTGTGCTAGAGTTTTCGAGTTATATTATATATATTTTAGGGTGTTGGTGAGTGTCGGGGTCGTTGGGCGTGAGTGGGGCATGTGGGTTGAGTGTCGTGTGCATGGTTGTGTTTGTATTTATATGTGTCTATATATATATATATATTTATATATATGTATGTGTGTTTATGTATATATATTTATATATATATGTGTGTATTTATATTTATGTACTTGTATATGTATATGTCTATGTGTATATATATATATATGTATATGTGTAAGTGTGCTTGTGTGTGTATATGTTTATATATATATATATAGGTGTATGTATATATATATATATAGTTAAGAGTGTGTGTAGATATATAGATATAGATATATATATATATATATATATATATATATATATATATATATATATATATATATATATATATATATATATATATATATATATCAAGAGTATATATATATGTAGCTATGTATATATATTTGTGTGTGTGTGTTGATAGTGTTGTGAGTGTGTGTGTGTGTGTTAGTGTGTGAGTGTGCTAGTGTGTGTGTTAGAGTGTGTTGATGAGTGTGAATATATAGAGATATCTAGTTATATATATAGATATATATGTATGTATATATATATATATAGAGTGGTATATATATGTATATATATAAGAGTGTGTGTGTGTGTGTATGTGAGAGGAAGGGGGGGACCACTGCAGCAAAAGGCAGCAGCTGCTGCTGCACTGCAGCAGCAGCACAGCAGCAGCAAAGCCAGCAGCAATAGCAGCAAGAGGGAGCAGCAGCAGCAGCTCCAAGAGGCAGCAGCAGCAGCTCCAAGAGGCAGCAGCAGCAGCATCAGCACAAGCAGCAGCAGCAGCGAGGCTAGTAGCGAGGGGTGTTGGCGAGGGATAGATACATAGATAATAGATATATCTATATAGATAGATAGATACATAACTAGTTAGATAGATAAGTTATTAGATAAATAGATAGTTAGATGGCTAGATTAATAGATAGATAGCTAGGTATTTAGATAGATAGATACTAGATAGGTAGATAGATAGTTTTATCTATCTAAGAGATAGATATCTATATACCTATAGTTATATATATATATATATATAGATATCTTGATAGGTATATATATATATATGTTATGATTAGGTAAGGAAATGGGTAATGGGTATATATGTGTGGATATATATGTATATAGGTATATACCTATTTAGATATATATAAATATGATAGGTATCTATATTACCTAGCCTAGATTAATAACTAGGTGCAAAATTAATAGCTAGGTAGCTAGTTAGAGGGTTTTAGAGCGAAACCTCAATACCTTGAGATACCGAGGTATCTCGATACCTTGAGATATTCAAGGTATTGAGTTTCGAGCGGGGTATTTGAGCATTAGCCTAGGAAATGCTTGGGAGTAATTTTTATATGTTTATATATATAATTACGCGTGCTAGCATAGGTTTTAGCGGGTTTAGGCGGGGTGCGTGGCCTAGGACGAGGTATCGGATACCGAGGGTATCCCGGTATCTCGATTAGGCGAGTTTGTGAGTTTAGTAGCTTAATGAGCTCGGTTTGACCTAGAATTTCAGGGGCACCCTAGTTTGACCTAGCTTTGACCATAATTATCCCCGTTGACCGTAAAAGTCAACGTTTGACCTAGTTTTGACCTAGAGTTAACTTTTTGGACCCCGAGTTGACTTTTTGACCCGAATTTCACCGGTTTGACCCGTTTGACCTAGAATAGCCCTAGAAGCCTGTTTTTAATTATTTTATATCAGTTTTAATCCTTAGAAACCTGTTTAATTTTGCTTTTCGCATTAGGTCCTTGCGACACCGGTCCGGATCTCGATCCTCATCAGTTGCTCAGGACATCAGGCGAGTACCTACCTCTGATAGTTTCCATTTCATGATAGCATTTATATCACCTGTTCTAGAACTGTAATACTTGATTCTGACACATTGTTACACGAGCTGGTGCTAGTGGATCCCGTCATGAGATGCTATCCCCCTTACCGTGTTCAGCGGGTACTCTATCACGTGTATTTCATCATGTGCTTCGGGTATTGATTCTCATGTGCTATTATGTGCTTATTGTGCTCTCGCCTTCGTGTGCGCGAGCTATTATCATGTACGTAGCGTGTTGTGGTTGGATCCAATGGTATTAGTGGGAGAGGGGAGTAGTGAGTTGGTTATGTGATCAAAGCCAAACAGTATTCATGTGTATGTCGGTTATGCAACTCACGCATAACGGAGTTATCTTAGTGTTTTTCATGTGCAACCTAAGTCGATCACATAACGAACTTGTGCTCAAGGCACTTAGCTAGCATTCATGTTTCTCACCTGCAGTTACTTTTTCACTACTTGTATTGTTCTCCAGTTTACATTGCAGCTACTTATTGTGCTCCAGCATATATTTATTTCCTGTGCATCTTGATTACTTTTCTATTGCTCGTCATATACACCTTATCATGCATTTGGAGTTGCTTTCAGAGTTATGTACTTCGCTCCAGTCCTGACTGGGCATATTTTTTCCAGAGGATCCTGAGGACTATTGCCCTACGTTCTACGGGCCTGGTATTGACGACTGTTGTGACCCCGAGGAGGAGTGCGCCGAGGAGACGCCGATAGCACCCTAGTTAGCTAGGTGGATTTTCTGGGTTATTTCCAGTGGTTTGTATTTTGGATGACTGTACTTATTCTTTTGTTGCTTGAGATGTTGTAGCTATTTATAGACTTGGACTGTATTATTTTGGATTGTCTTGCTCTCTTGGTTCTGTTTCTTTGTTTATATCATATCGTGCTTATATTCTTCCTCTAGATTTTGTGATTGAGATCATTGATATATATATTGCGTGGTTGCCTCCTTTGGGAGAGGATTTTATATATATATTGCGTGGTTTTGCCCTCCTTTTGGAGAGGTCATGCCGGATTTTTCAGTGAGATATAGATAGATATGGTTGACCTAGAACGGACCTTTACAGCGTTCTACCGCCGATTCTGCGGCGTAGGCTGGACGTACCCACGGCTCATGCCCGATTTTTGGGTGCGGGTCGTGACACATTTTTGGTGGTGGCCCATGCAGGTCTGCTTTTTAGGGTTACCTGCAATAGGATATAGGAGATAGGCTGAGAGAGAGTGTGCTCAATCACAACTAGGACCCTTCCTACTTCCTTTTGCTATCTTTAATTTTTTTGAAATTGTTTTCTTTTGCAAAATTATTGTCCTTCATTGATGTTATCGTTTCTTGCACTATATTGACTTCTTTTGATCTGTGTTCAGGATGCCTCCGAAGACCAGATCTTAGCGCACCGCCCCAGCAGCTGCCACTGAGAGGTCTGCCACCTCTCGACCTGCTCGACTTCCGGCAGCCGCTACCGCTCCACTCGCCACTCCTGCGGTTGAGGGAGCGTCAGTTTCTCTCGGAGATCCCCTTACTCCCATTGATCCGAGAGCCACCCCAGTTGTCCCGGTGGTACCTCCTCCACCACCGCCTGCGCCAGTGGATGCTACGCAGTTGTTCGCATTCTTCCGAGAGATGATGGATGTGCAGCACCGCCAAGCAGATGTTTTGAGGATGGGCATTGAGAATGCTCATCAGGTGGCTTTGACAGCGGTCGACAGAGTAGCTCAGATCCAGCCACAGCCAGAGCAGGCTCAGTATCCTAGGCCGGGTACTATCATCGATTTTCAGAGGATGCGGCCTAAGGAGTTCCGCGGCACAGAGGGGATCCTGTACGCCGACGACTGGATCGAGCATATAGAGGGCATTTTCAGGCTGGCGATGATCCCAGCCAGCATGCAGATAGAGGCAGCGGGCAGCCAGATGTTCGACCTTGCCCTTACTTGGTTCCGCACGGATACGCGGATAGCAGCTCCGGGATTGACTTGGGAGGCTTTCAAGAAGCTTTTCAAGGAGAAGTTCTTCCCGGACGTGGCTCTCAGTGCCTTAGAGAGTCAGTTCGAGGCGCTCGTCCAGGGAAGTATGCTAGTGGATGAGTATGCAGCAGAGTTCTGCCGTCTGGGCAGATTTGTTGAGGGGTTGTCTGAGGCAGCGAAGGCGCGAAAGTTCCGCAAGGGCTTGGTCATGGCGGTCAAGTCCTTGACTAGGAGCGACCGCGAGGCGACTTTCGAGCAGATTGTCAGCGATGCTCAGAGGGCTGAGGATGATTTGGAGCTGAAGACGAAGAGGGGCAGAGACCCTTTCGGAGCAGGCAGCAGTGCAGGCCCGGCCAAGAGGCCATTCCAGCAGACCCAGCAGCACCAGGGTCAGGGTCGGGCGCCCTTCCGGCAGGCGCCCCAGCAGCAGAGGCAGGGTCAGCAGCAGGGCCAGAGGCAGTCCATCGTTTTCCCTTTCTGTAGGAAGCCAGGGCACGGATGGGACATATAAAGAAAGAGGCTGGGCAGATGTTTATTGTGTGGCGCCGCAGACCACCAGCTGAAGGATTGTCCTTCAGCGCTTGCCCGTACAGCTCAGGGCGGAGGAGCCGCTCAAAGGGCACCAGCCAGAGCACCTGCAACGCAACAGAGAGGACAGCCTTTGCAGACTCAGCAACAGAGGTTCGCCCAGCACCAGCAGCAGCACCAAGGAGGACAGCAGGGGCGAGCTTTTGCCCTGACAGTGGACGAGGCCGAGCCAGTTGGTGATGTTATCTCAGGTTCTGTTCTCTTTGATTCCATTCCAGCACTTGCTTTATTTGATTCCGGTGCTTCCTATAGCTTTGTGTCTGTATCTTTTGCTGTTAGACACCATCTTGTTGCTGAACCTTTAGCTAGACTCTGCAAGATCACGACCGGGGGTGGTATCATCCTAGTCCGTGATGTTTGCAGAGACCGAAGAGTTACCTTGGGAGGCCGGGAGTTGAGTGTGTGCCTACTCATAATGCCACTTCCGAGCTACGATGTTGTACTCGGGATGGATTGGTTGAGTACGCATTGTGCTAGTATAGATTATCGTGGAGGCAGAGTTTTGTTTAGTCCGCCGGGTGAGCCAGAGTTCCAGTTTGCCAGAGGAGCAGCGGAGCAGACCGAGGGAGTCTTCTGCGGAGCCCTGGTGGTAGAGCCGAGGTCGCTACATCCACTGATAGAGGAGTATATGGATGTCTTTCCGGAGGAGTTGCCAGAGTTACCTCCGGACAGAGATGTGGAGTTCTCTATAGACTTGGTGCCAGGCGCGGAGCCGATATCCCAGTACGTCTATAGAGTCAGCAACAGTGAGCTGATAGAGTTGAAGAAGCAGGTGGATGAGCTTCAGGACAAGGGATTTATCAGATCTAGTTCTTCTCCGTGGGGTGCTCCGGTACTTTTTGTGCCGAAGAAGGATGGGTCGATACGGATGTGTATCGACTACAGGGCTCTGAATAACCTCACAATCAAGAACAAGTATCCGCTGCCGCGTATTGATGATCTTTTTGACCAGTTGAGCGGAGCGAGGGTGTTTTCCAGGATTGATCTGAGGACAGGCTACCACCAAGTGAAGGTCAGGAAGGAGGATATTCCGAATACAGCTTTTCGGACCAGATATGGACAGTATGAGTTCTTGATGATGCCGTTTGGGTTGACTAATGCCCCGGCAGTGTTCATGAATCTGATAAACAAGGTGTTCCATCAGCATCTGGACAGGTTTGTGGTGGTATTTATAGATGACATCTTGGTATATTCGAAGACCCCAGAGGAGCACAAGGAGCATCTGAGGATAGTGCTGGAGACTCTCAGGAAGGAGATTTGTTCAGGATTTTTCCCGGATGTTTATATATAATTACGCGTGCTAGCATAGGTTTTAGCGGGTTTAGGCGGGGTGCGTGGCCTAGGACGAGGTATCGGATACCGAGGGTATCCCGGTATCTCGATTAGGTGAGTTTGTGAGTTTAGTAGCTTAATGAGCTCGGTTTGACCTAGAATTTCAGGGGCACCCTAGTTTGACCTAGCTTTGACCATAATTGTTCCCGTTGACCGTAAAAGTCAACGTTTGACCTAGTTTTGACCTAGAGTTGACTTTTTGGACCCCGAGTTGACTTTTTAATCCGAATTTCACCGGTTTGACCCGTTCGACCTAGAATAGCCCTAGAAGCCTGTTTTTAATTATTTTATATCAGTTTTAATCCTTAGAATCTTGTTTAATTCTGCTTTTCGTATTAGGTCCTTGCGACACCGGTCCGGATCTCGATCCTCATCAGTTGCTCAGGACATCAGGCGAGTACCTACCTCTGATAGTTTCTATTTCATGATAGCATTTATATCACCTGTTCTAGAACTGTAATACTTGATTCTGACACATTGTTACACGAGCTGGTGCTAGTGGATCCCGTCATGAGATACTATCCCCCTTACCGTGTTCAGCGGGTACTCTATCACGTGTATTTCATCATGTGCTTGGGTATTGATTCTCATGTGCTATCATGTGCTTATTGTGCTCTCGCCTTCGTGTGCGCGAGCTATTATCATGTACGTAGCGTGTTGTGGTTGGATCCAATGATATTAGTGGGGGAGGGGAGTAGTGAGTTGGTTATGTGATCAAAGCCAAACAGTATTTATGTGTATGTCGGTTATGCAACTCACGCATAACGGAGTTATCTTAGTATTTTTCATGTGCAACCTAAGCCGATCACATAACGAACTTGTGCTCAAGGCACTTAGCTAGCATTCATGTTTCTCACCTGCAGTTACTTTTCCACTACTTGTATTGTTCTCCAGTTTACATTGTAACTACTTATTGTGCTCCAGCATATATTTATTTCCTGTGCATCTTGATTACTTTTCTATTGCTCGTCATATACACCTTACCATGCATTTGGAGTTGCTTTTAGAGTTATGTACTTCGCTCCAGTCCTGACTGGGCATATTTTTTCCAGAGGATCCTGAGGACTATTGCCCTACGTTCTACGGGCCTGGTATTGACGACTGTTGTGACCCCGAGGAGGAGTGCGCCGAGGAGACGCCGATAGCACCCTAGTTAGCTAGGTGGGTTTTCTGGATTATTTCCAGTGGTTTGCATTTTGGATGACTGTACTTATTCTTTTGTTGCTTGAGATGTTGTAGCTATTTGTAGACTTGGACTGTATTATTTTGGATTGTCTTGCTCTCTTGGTTCTGTTTCTTTGTTTATATCATATCGTGCTTATATTCTTTCTCTAGATTTTGTGATTGAGATCATTGATATATATATTGCGTGGTTGCCTCCTTTGGGAGAGGATTTTATATATATATTGCGTGGTTTTGCCCTCCTTTTGGAGAGGTCATGCCGGATTTTTCAGTGAGATATAGATAGATATGGTTGACCTAGAACGGACCTTTACAGCGTTCTACCGCCGATTCTGAGGCGTAGGCTGGACGTACCCACGGCTCATGCCTGATTTTCGGGTGCGGGTCGTGACAATCACTCTCCGGGAGAGTCTACCTGGGAGAGAGAGGATGAAATACGAGAGCGTTATCTATATTTGTTTGTATCTTGAGGTATGTTATATCCTAGTTATGTTTTGTTCATTGTTATGTTCTTCTATAGTTAGTTGTGATTCTTTAGATTCTGTTCTGTTATTTCTGGGGGTAGTTTTTATCTTTGAATTTCGAGGACAAAATTATTTTAAGGAGGGTAGACTTGTCACTACCATATTTTCTAGGAAAGGGTATTTTAGTCATTTCCTATTTAATTAAATATTGTGCATGGTAAATAATTATTGTTGTATTATTTAATTATTGTTAGATATTATTTATTTAATTTGGACTTGTATTAGCGGACCTAACTAGTTTAGTTTGGACCCGTGGACTAACATGAATTAATTAGTTAGATTTAGCCCAATTAGAAAGCCCATTGTTAAGGAGATGGATTAAATTAATTAAATCATTAGACTAGAAGCTCCCTTCCTTAATTATTTCTTCATGAGAGGCCCCAAGGGATATATTGGACATTTTATAATTACTTGAGGGAGAGGAAAGGGTCGGCCTATATAAAAAGAGGGGAAAAATTCTCTCTCCACTTTTTTATTCCAAATCTAGATCTAGAATTTCCCACTACCAAATTTTCTTTATTCCCATTTCATTTCCCTACCAAATTTATTCCAATTTATTTCCAAATCACCATTAGAAACTTGAGAAGCAAGGATCTAGAAGGAGAAAGCAAGGATCTACAAAGAGGAGCAAGGATCTACAATTTGGAGGCAATTTCATCTCAATTGGAGGTTTCATTGGGAATCCATCTCCCAATAGGTATAATTCAGTTTTTTTCCTTAAAATAGCTTCTAAATATGAGATTTAATCATAGAAAATCAACCCATATGTATGTACTACCCATAGGATTTGGTTTTGTGTTCATAGGAGACCTATGGAGAAAGTTATGGTACTTTTTGTATAAATTTTGGGAGAATTTCGGGATTGACATTTGTTGTGTGTATCAATTGATTCTATAGATCAATTTGGTAGGTATTTATGTGTTTGGGGCTAGTGTCGTGTCCACAATTGAGTACGTATAGGTCGTATCCCAACAATTTGGTGATACGTATTATTTTGGGGGTTTTCCCTCCGACACGGGACTTTGCACATGTCGTATTTTGACACAGACACATAGATCTATATTTGACACTTTGTTTTGTTCATAAATATTATGTGACTTGCTTGTGTCCTTCGGGGTACAATTGGATGTATGGTGGACTCGTGTCGCATGTGTATCCTAGATCTAGTGGGATACGGTATGATACTCTCCATTTGTTGTGCGTTTATGTGTAAATATAATTATTTGTGCTTTAATTCTTGAATTATAATTATGTATATATATGTAGATATTATATATGTACTATAGTGTATTTATTATGGTGTTTGTTGTAGCATAGATCTATGTATTATATATGTACCAATAGAATAAATATATATGTAGCTTCTTCTACATGCA
This sequence comes from Iris macrosiphon, assembly GCA_036927795.1. Classification (NCBI taxonomy): domain Eukaryota; kingdom Viridiplantae; phylum Streptophyta; class Magnoliopsida; order Asparagales; family Iridaceae; genus Iris; species Iris macrosiphon. The sequence continues at coordinate 152,216,717 of JAYESA010000013.1, read as the reverse complement.
TTAAAATATATGTTATAATATAAAATATATGAATATATTTTATATAATATATATGTATGTTAAAATTAGTAATTAGATTATTTATAGTAATTAGAATATGATTATGTATATATATATGTATGGATGTATATTTATTACATATTTATGTATGTGTGCATTTGACTATGTTGTAATATGTACATTAGTATATAGGATGTGTATTATAGCTATTTGGTACTTATATATATAGATATATATATTATATATGTATTTGGGTTATATATATATAGGTATAAATAATTATTTATTTGGTTTATATATATATATATATATATATATATATATATATATTTACTGTTTTTAGCGACAGCAGGATTTTATGACAGAGCAACTGTCATTAATGGCCAAGCACAACAGCAGCCGCTGTAACAGTGGCGGCGGTAATTAATGACAGAGCCGCCATTGTCATTAATAGCCGCATGCAACGGCGGGAATGCGCAGCAGTCGCAACAGAGGATATGATGACGGTTGATGACGGAGGCAGCAGTGCAAAAACCCAGGCAGCAGTAGCGACGGCGGTTCAGTGACAGCCCAAACTGTCACTGAAAGTCTGATATCTGAAAATCAGTGTTTTTCAACACTGCTTTCAGTGATTGTTGGGCAGTTTATTAATATATTGTTTACATCTTATATTTATATATATATGTATATATATATGTATTAATATTGAGATATAATACTAGTATTGCTATACTTCTTATTGGTATAATATTAGTATATATATATTATATATGAGGGTAATTACTATATCAAGGTATTGAGTATTACCTTGTCAAAACCAAGGTAAGTGGGATACTCAAGATACGGGGTTTGGGTATCAAGTTTGTGACTTTGTGGATACCAAGTTGTTTCAAAACCATGGTTCCTATTTATTTGTAATTAATATTCTATATTATTATACATTATTGTTGATATATATGTATTGTGAGGTTTACCTTGGATTCACTATCCGGAGATACGGTATCCTAATATTTTAGGATGTGGTTTCTATGACTTAGATTTTAATATCTTGACCCAAGATTTTTGTGTTAGACTTGTGCAACCTAGAAATAGATAGTTGACCTTGGGTTGACCATACTTGACCATAGTTGACTTAGAGTTGATCATAGTTGACTTTTGACTTAGAATTAACTTATTGACCTAGAAGTTGACTAGTTTAACTTATTCTTTTTTCGGGACCTTGTATTGATGTTGTATTCCATATCTAGGTCTTCGAGGCACCGAGTCAGACATCTGTGAGACTATTCATTGGACTTCAGACGAGTACATTCTCTGATAGTTTCTAATTTATGATATCCTCTATGTTCATTGTATCTAGTGTAGATATCCATGTTCTCTTGACACTATGGTTACACGGATTGGTATATCCGGATCTTGTCATGAGATGTTATTTCTTGGTATATGGTGTATATGGTGCAAGTATTATTTTATTGGTTATCTTGTACATGTACAGACACTGATTCTCGGGAAGACTAGCTATCTTCTTGGGAAATCTCGTGCCATAGCATACCGTGGTTGGATCTATTATACCAGTCGGGGGTGGGGAGTATTAGTATAGATATGTGATCAATATCCCTATTATATAAAGTACTGATTACTGAATAGTGTTGATCATACACCGTACGTATGATTTACCAGGCCGTATTGCATCTTGCCCAAGCCGATCACATGTTAAGCTAGTACTCACACACTTAGTCATTAGTATTATTGTTTCATTGGCATATTGTTTATTATTGTATTTATTTCCTATATTTCCTTATTGTATATATATCTCTTGTATCTATTGTGCATCTTGTTTATCCACAGCTATTTATTGTTATATAGTTTTTATCATTGATTAGAACTGCTGTTAGAGATGTACTCTGCTCCTTTTCTGACTGGATATATTTTTTTAGATGACACTGAGGAGTGGTACCCTACCTATTATGGACCCCAGGATGTTGTGGGTTTAGATTCTGAGACCCTGGCTTAAGAGGGACTTATCCCAACTGAGACAGTTGACCCTGGAGTTGTAGCTTCGTAGTATTCTTTGTACTGGATTTGCCTCCAGCTTATTCTGTTATTCTTCAGACTCATTGATGTATTATTTTAGACTCATGAGTTGTATTGTGACTATTCTATTCTTTATCTGATTCATGCTTATTTCTATCTTAGTTCTGTGATTGAGTATACTATCATTATTGGTGGTTCATTATATTGTTAGCTAGATTATCTAGACAGCGTTCTACCGCCGATTCTGCGGCGTAGGCTGGGCATTATTTCCGACTAGTACCCTTACACCGGGTGTGGGTCGTGTCACAACTCTTCACTAGACACACACAATCTTGTAACATGCCACAAGGAACCATCCTCAGCAATGATAAAGTCGTCTAATAACCCGGCCTGAACTTGTGCCCTGATGCTACTCAGGGTCACATCATCATATTGCGTAGCCCTGATCCTGTCTATCAGCTCTGACAGTATCTGTAATCCCCACATCTGTATCTCGATAACAAGAACTATCACCTCAATATCCAATCTCTTAAGTTCGGCCAACAAATGTATGTCTGATGCCAAGAAGATTGTCACCGGATACCTTCTCAAGGCTTCAAAAACTACGTTTGCCTTCCCTTGATGGTACTACAATGATATATTGAAGTCCTTTATCAACTCCAACCACCGCCGCTGTCACATGTTTAGTTCTTTCTGCATGAATATGTACTTTAAGCTCTTGTGGTCTGCGAAGATATCCATACGCTCTCCGTACAGATAATATTTCTACAACTTTAGAGAAAAAATGACTACTGCCAACTCCAGATCGTGGGTGAGGTAGTTCTTCTTATTAGGATGTAATTGCCTGGAAGCATAGGCAATCACCTTCCCATTCTACTGGAGAATGTAACCCAAACCCTTCCCTGAAGCATCACTATAAATAGTAAATCCACCTAACCCCGATGGCAACATCAATACTTGAGCTGTCGTCAATCTTTCCTTCAGCTCATCAAAAGTGGCCTGACACTCCTCTAACCACACAAACTCAACGTCCTTTTTGGCCAGCCTAGTCATTGGCTCTATAATCCTGGAGAAGTCATGTACAGACCTCATATAGTATCTTGCCAAACCCAGAAAGCTCATGATCTCCACCACTGAACTTGGAGTAGCCCATGACTCTACTGCTATGATCTTCCTCGGGTCAACTGAGATCCCATCTTCTGTCACCATATGACCAAGAAATTTGACCATGTCAAGGAAGAACTTGCACTACGAAAGCTTTTCATAAAGCTCATCCTTCTTGAGAGTCTCTAAAACTATCCTCAGGTGCTCCTCATGCTCCTCAGGCGTCTTCGAATATACGAGGATATCATCGATGAAAACTACCACAAACTTATCAAGGTACTGGTGGAGCACCTTGTTCATCAGGTTCATAAATACCGCTGGTGCATTGGTCAACCCAAATGACATCACCATGAACTCTAACTGGCCATACCGAGTCCGAAAAGCTATCTTCAAAATATCTTCCTTCTTTACGCATGTGTACTGACCCATCCTTCTTTGGTACAAACAATACAGGAGTACCTTATGGTGATGAACTGGATCAGATGAAGCCCTTGTCCTGCAACTCGTCCACCTACTTTTTCAACTCCGCCAGCTCGCTGTTGTTAACCCTATAGACGTGCTGTGATATTGGCTCTGTGCCTGGTACCAAGTCTATACAGAACTTAATGTCTCTGTCTGGCGGCAACCCCTACAACTCCTCTGGAAAAATATCCAGGAACTCCATAATCAAAGGATATGGCAACTCCTTCTCTTCCACCAGGGATCCACAGATGACTCCCTCGCTCTGCTCCACTACTCCTCTGGCAATCTCGAACTCTGGCTCTCCCAACATTCAAAATAAAACTCTGCCTCCATGATATTTCTATACTAGCATAGTGCCTACTCAACCAATCCATCCCAAGTACAATATCGTAGCTCGAAAGTGGCATTATGAGTAAGCAAGAACTCAACTTTCGGCCTCCTAAAGTAACTTTTTGATCCTTGTAAACATCACTGACCAGGATGATGCCACCCCAGTCATGATCTTGTAAGTCCTAACCATAGATTCAGCCTTTAAATGGTGCTTAAAAGCAAAAGACACTGATACAAAACAATTGAAAGTACTAGAACCAAACAATGCTAATACTGGAATAGAATCTAGGAGAACCGAACCTGCAATAATATCTCCGACTGGCTCTGCCTTCTCAACCGTCATGGTGAATGCTCGCCCCTGTGGTGCTCGCCTTTGCTGCTGGTGCTGCGCGAACCACTTCTGCTGGGTTAGGAGTGAAGGTCCTCTATGTTGTGCTGCAGGTGCTGATGGTGCTCTAAGTGGTACTCTTTGAGCATGAGGTCCACCATGACCTAGGGGAACCGGTGCCAAAATACAGTCTCTCAACTGGTGCCCTACTACTTCACAAAATAAGCATACTCCCAACCTGTTCTAGCAGACGTCCCATTCGTGTCCTGGGTTCTTGCAGAAAGGACAAATAATATCCTATTGATGATGCCTCTGGTGCTGCTGATGTGTCTGCTGGAATGGTGCCCAGGATGGCACTGAAAACTGTTGACGCTAAGTCCTGAAAGGCCCGTTGCTGCTGGAACTGGGGTCGCTTGGCTGGACCAGCACCACTACTAGCTCCCTGGATGTGTCTCTCATCCTCCTGGACTTGATCTCTAACTCATCCTCTGCTCTTTGGGCATCAATCGTTATATCCTCGAATATCGCAGTGCGATGACCCCTAGTGAGGAATTTGACCTCCTTGAACAAACCCTTTCGAAACGTCCTTGCTCTCCCTAGGGTTTTTGCCCCTCCATAAATTTTTTCAAGCGACAGAACTCTGTGGCGTACTTGTCTACAGTCATGCTCCCCTGGACGAGCTCCTGGAACTGGCTCTCTAGGGCACTCAGAGCTACGTCTGGAAAGAACTCCTTGAAAAGCATTTTAAAAGCTTCCTAAGTCAGTCCTGGTGTCGCAATCCTCGGGTCCGTACAAAACCATGTCAGGGCAATATCAAACATCTGGCTGCCCACTGCCTCCACTTGTAAATTCTTTAAAATTTGTTCCAATCGCAATAACCTCTCTATATCCTCGATCCAGTCATGGACATACAAGATCCCCTCAATGCCCTTGAATTCCTTGGCCCCATCCTCTTGAAGTCAATAATGGTATCCGATCTCGGCTACTTCAAGGTCGGATAAGGCGGTACCACTTATGGCTGGACCAGGGAAACCCTCTCTACTATTGTGAGTGCTAGCTGGTGGGCGTTTTCGATGCCCTGACATAGAATATCCGCTGTCTCTCCTGCGCTGCCATCATCTCCCAGAATATGGTGAACATCAGTGCCCCGTCAACTGGAAAGGGTGGTGGAGGTGGAACTCTCCAATTCTGTTGAAACAGCCCTCTGGATTACTAGAGGAGAAGGAGGATAACCCTCTGCATCGGCTAGGACAACCCTTTGAATATATGGGGGAGGAGGATCCCCAAAAATAGCTGAGGCCTCCACCTGAACTGGTGAGGAAGCCCTCTGAACTAGTGAAGGTGGAACAGTGTCTTCTGCTGCTCGGACATGGTGTCGAGAAGTTGCCGACCTCTCCGAAGCTGCTGTTAATCACTGTGACTTGGTCTTCGGCGGCATCCTGAAGATAGATCGAACAAAGAAATTAATAAGCACAAGATACGATATCATCAAGAAAGGACAGTAATATTCTAAAAAAGTAAATATTTAGAATGAATGAGAAATAACAAAATTTAATATATTAGAAAAATTTTTAGTTGTAATTGAGTATTCTCTCATCATATACCCTATATCCTATAGCAGGCTCGTAATAGTTTCCAAACTTGGAGTATGATTATGATATCGTACTAGTTACAACAACGACCTGCATGGGCCACCACTAAAAATGTATCACGATCTGCACCTGAAAATTGGGCATGAGTCGTGGGTAAGTCCATCCTACGTCGCAGCATCGACGGTAGAACGATGTAAGGGTCCTCAACATAATCTAACAAACTCATGCAATGATATATACATAACATGTCATGGTAACTCAACTCTATAAGGAGGACAAGATGAATATATATATATATATATATATATATATATATATATATATAGCATCAATACTCAATCACCAAACTAGAGACAAATAATGGTACGATATCATAAAGAGAATAGGAAATAACAAGTCACAATAGTATCCAAGTCTATAGTCTAGCAATAAACATAAATGGTCTTAAATGTAAATAATATGCCATAGTCTAATGCTAGAGACATATCCAGTACAATAACAGATGTCACACCCTAGTCCCAAAATACCGAGGGACTAGCCATGTGGCAATGGCCAGCAGCACAACTCCAATGGACAAATCTAATTTAATGGACCCGTTAGAGTGCACTTAAGTTGTAAAACAAATACAATAGTCTACGATACATGTCACAGTCTAATTCTAATCTTATCCACAAAATGTAAACACAATTCAATATAATAGACCAGTCAAGATAATAGATAAAAATAAATAGTCTATCATCAAGTCAACATAAGTAGTGTCTCGGGGAACAACCCGACACAATAAGAAAAGAGAATATCACCAATACATATGTCCATAAGTCCAGGTATGAAATAACAATAAACAAAAATAACTAAGTAAGTTCTGAGTACTCAGGAGAAATTCTCTGGCACAATCTCGTCCTCTGGTGCCAGTACTTCTCCAACGTCGGTTCATGTTCCATAAATCTTGGGGTAATCCTCCTCTGCTGTACCTAGGGACATAATCCGGATCCAGGTCCTCAGGAGATATAACAAGATACAAGAAACACTCAAGACAAATAAAATATAGTAAATAAAAAAAGATCCTTAGGGCAAGCTATGGAACCAACTATGTGAAATACAAATGAGAGCATTACTAGCACTCAGGATAAGACCACTACAGGATATATGTCGGGGAGCCCATAGCAGCAAGTATTATCTCGTAGGGCTAGTAAATATGCCAAGCTCTGATACAGAGACTAAAGCACCTCCAGTAATATAATATATATATATATATATATATATATATAATCAGCCTGTAACATGTGTGTCTCTCCCCACCCAATGTAATCTTATGTCTTATGTCCATAATATGTAAGATCATGACCTCTAGCTAGTACAATGAGTCATAATGATATCTTTATATATGCAAGTCTCATATTGCGAATCATGTAAGCCTATACAGAATTATCATGAACAACTCAAAAAAGATTCTGTCACATAAATAGTGTCAAGTATCCTATGGTATGATGTACTTGGTAAAGCAAGCACGTAAAAATATAGGATAGTAGAATCAAATCTCTAAATGATGTTACATGACTCCGCGTACGTCATCGACACCCGAATCTTGTTCGGACCCTGAGCAACATCTCCCGGTCCTAAGTTGAACAGGTACATCACAGAAGTATATAGAAAGAATACAAGCAAATAATATTACAGGATCTACTACAAGTTGGCAAGGTACACTTGCCTGGGTTCTGAGCTCCGTCAATTGCTCCTGTAACAGTAGAATCTCTAGGTACACCTCCGGATGCTGAAAAAAATATCACCATTGTTCTCAGAATACTTAAAATAGCTATGATTGACTACCCATAAGTCCAATTTGGATACAGGGGCAGAATTGATAGTTTTGGGTCAAAGCGGGGTCCATATATGGCCCACTTCATACCAAAAAATGTGTCAAAGATAAAGTTATTCAAATTCGTCAAACTTAGTGTCTACAAGTCTAGAATGATGATATGAACCCAATAGAATATCCAGAACTGGATTCCGATGAGCCGATCACGAAATCGTCTGTCAAGTGGAACCATGGGGCCCACGAAACAGTATTTCTTCAATGTTCTCAGAATCAAACCAAACTTGGGTCACAGGACTAGCGTAACACTGTGAATCTGTTGGCGCAAGTTTTAATGCAAAATGCTAGGAATACACAAAATTATGATGAGTGTCATAATAGGTCAATACGGGACTTTTGGACGGATACGCGTTGATTCCGGTGTGCACGTACATCCAAATCAAGTTCCACAAAATCCTACATGTCCGCGTTGATGATACATGCCTTTTGGTACAATTTACATACAACAAAGTTGTCTTGTTTAGTAGAACGCACCCCGTTTCTAAAAAAATTGGTTTAAGGAATCAAGTTTTTAGTCAATTTTAATAGTAAATAAATCACAACATACTACGAATTAAAATAAACTAATTGAAGAGATTAAAACTCGGTTATATTGTCTAATTTACTGTTCAAGCAGAATTTAAAAATCGTGTGCCGTTATAAACATAACGGGACTCAAACACGCGTACTTGGAACAGTTTTTATTCCTAAAAATAAGTTATTTTTTCCTGTTTTGTGTCATAATTTACGATCGACACAGGATACGATAATCTAAACTAATTATATAGGGTTCAAGGGGGTCATGTGGTCTTCGCATAGGACTCGACGGTTCACTGTTAGGTCTTTTGTGTAGGGAGAAACAGGGGAGAGAAGAAGGGTACCTCGTATCGCTATGCTGCTCGAGATTTTGGCATGCTGTTTTTGCGGTGGCGTGCGGCGGCGATCAGCGGCGGTCGGCGGTCGACGGCTGGGCGGAGGAGAGAGCTGGTGATCAGGGTGAAGGTGATAGTGGTGGTGTCATATAGAGGGTGAAGGGGGGAGTTACAACACTACCAAAATATGATAAAATAGCGACGTTGTTAGCGACGTCAGAGTAAAACGTCGCTAATATTAAAGATTTCAGCGACTCCAAATTTTAACGTCGCTATAAGTCGCTGTTTGGCGACATATATAAATGTTTAGCTACTGTAATTCAGTTTTTTAAAAGAATAGTCGCTATAAGCTTATTTAAGGTCGCTAAACGTCACTGAGTTTTATTATTTAAAGACTTATTTAGCGACGTTAATCTTTTAGATATTTAGCGACGTTTTCAGTGACGTCTAAAACATCGCTTAAATTTTTTTTGCGACGTCATAAGTTGACATCGCTAAACGTCGCTAACATTTTAATATAGGTTTTGGTTCCCCATTTCTGTCAAAATCCCCTAATTTTTCAAAATCTGCCCCCCTCTTCCCCTCTCCCCTCTCCGGCGAACTGTACACTCCGGCGTCCTCCACAACGGCCTACTCCAGCGTCCCCCTCCTCCTCCTCCTTTTCCTCCTACTCCTCCTCCTCCACCTTTAGGTAAACCCTAACTCTCTCTCTCTCTCTCTCACAGGACACGGCATAACACTGATACAGACATGACACACACACAGAGAAGAGTACATATTTCATGCTAGGGTGATGATACATATGAGTCAAGAGTTATATGTGTGGAGAGTGAGGGTAGACTTGCTCGAGTGTGTGGCTTGGTGTCTGTGTTGTGGTTTCAACACAGAGAAGAGTGAGGGCAGTGGTGTATTGAAGGAGTATGAGGTAGGGATGGCCTGTGTTGAAGGTATATGCCACCATCATCAGGTATGGAGGTCGGGTTCAGTATGAGAATGAGAGGGTGCTCAAATCAGAAGCAACAACAACAGTGAGATGGTAAGGAGAACGTGCACAAATTGCATAAGCAAGAGCCTGTGCTCAGGCCAAGGGATGGCAGGCAGTAGGAGTTCTCACTTGATACTGCAAGGAGTGTTAAGGATGTGCATTATGTATCCAGCAGTATTGTGGATAGAGTGCTTTGGTAGGTGTATGTGTGCACAGGTGTGGGTGTTTAAGATTGGGGTTCAGTCTTAGATGTATGCTATAGCAAGTATTCAGATGGGGGGAAATAGTGGGAAGCTACTGCTTTGTACATTAAAAATAGTTGTTGTTTGAAGTGGTACTGCAGAATATTACAGTAGTAAGGAGAGTGCAACATACAATCAGTGTATAAGTTTGTATGGAATATCAGTGAGGGGAAAATAGCAGTTATATATGGGGTATTTCAGGTCTGACCAAGGGGGAAAGTATACTCCCTAGTTGAACTAGGTTGGAGCATTGAGGGATATGAGTAACTGCAAACATTAGGAGGAAGTATCGGGTAGTAGAGTGGGAGAGTATACTACTTCCTTTGGTGTTATAATAGATGATGAGACTGATACAAGTGTATAAGTAAGATGGAGAGTTGGTGACTGTATCAGTGAGAAGGCATGAGACCAGTTAGTAGTATCCTTGTGTTAACTTGTGTGTGGGTGATTATTATTTTGAGTGTTAATTAAGTGAGTTTATGGTGTATGTCAGTGAACCTTGCATTAGAATGTGTATCAGTGAACATGTAGGGCTATTATAGGCAGTGCCTGACTAAAGGACAAGCAATGAGGGAGGAGTAGCAATGCACTCTTGTGCACTATCAAATATTAGGGGAGTTAAAAACCTGATGTGTGAGTTCATATGCACAGGTGCAATGTACGCAAAGCCTGTGTGAGCAATTGAGGTACTAGGACTAGTTGAAGTATCAGTTGGGGAACTAGAGAATTAAGTAGTAGTTTAGGTAGTAATATTTCATAAAGGGCAGTAATATTTTATACAGGTACAACGTACGCAAAATCTGATGTGTGAGTTCATATGCACAGGTGTAATGTCTAGAGTCTTGTGTTAGTTAAGGTAGTAATATTTCACAAAGGGTTTAAAATTTGACAACAAAAATGACTTAATTCTTTATAGTAATTTGATTTATAGGACACAGACTGTCACAAACGGTATTGTAAACAAGTTAGAGCAGTTCTTAACTTCCTCCAAATAATCACACTGTATTTAACTATGAGTATATATGCTAGGACTAGGAGTATCAGTGCATGTACTATATTTAACGATGAGTATATACTTGAACGATGTCTATTCATTTTTGCAGAAGTATCTAGAAATGGATATGAATTACTATCTACGTCATCGTTCGTGGATGTACAACCGTCATCCTTATGATATGTGCGGTATGCGGTATAAATTCATTGAGGGTGTACAACAGTTCCTTTAGTTAGCCAAGGAGTTCCCTCAGTACATGGACGGTACCAAAATTAAGTATCCGTGTGTGAGATATCGCAACTTAAAATATCATCTAGAAGTGGAAGTCACATATCATTTGTACTTGAAGGGTTTCACGCAAAATTACTATCAGTAGACCGCGCACGGAGAACTTGTGTCTTTAACATCGAAGTCCGAAGCCTTATATGGAGCCATATATAGATGTCCACGACCACGCTGCTTACGACGACGGGTGGGTGAACATGGTTTTTGATGCGGCGGGGCCTAGTTTCGATCCGGACAATCATGATGCAGCTGAGGAGGCAACGAATACTGATGCTACAAAATTTATGGAGTTATTGGAGAATTCAAGGACTCCATTATATCCTATTTGGGAAGATCATTCACCGTTGAAGGTTGTTACAAGATTGTTGAGCATCAAATCTAATTTTAACATGTCGCAAGAATGCTATAATCGACTGATGGATTTGATTATAGAGATCTTACCAAAGGATGCAAAGTTGCCTAAAGACTTCTACCGATCTAAGAGGATGGTGAGATTACTCTTGATGGGATACAAGAAAATTGATACATGTCACAACAGGTGCATGTTATACTACAAAGACGACAAGGATGAAGATGCATGCAGATTCTGTGGTGTTGATCGCTACAATGCCACTGGAAAAGGAAAGTCTGTCGTTGCAAAGAAGCCTACCGATTCGATGCACTAATTGCCTTTGACGTCGCGGTTGCAGAGGTTGTTTATGGTGAAGGAGACTGCAGAAAATATGACTTGGCACAGGCAAAAATAGATCGAAGGATTATTGGATCATCCATTCGATGGAGAAGCATGGAAGCACTTTGATCGAGAGTATCCAGATTTTGCTTCAGATTTACGTAATGTCAGATTGGGGCTCTCCTCTAACGGTTTTACCCCATTCGGACTTTCGGGCTCCCATTATTCGTGTTGGCCTGTGATCGTCACTCCGTACAATCTACCGCCTTGGATGTGCATGAAGACTCCGTATATGTTCCTAACCATTATTATTCCAGGTTCGAACAATTCGAAGAGGAACATCGATGTATATTTACAGCCTTTGATAGATGAGTTGAATCAGCTGTGGGAAGTAGGTGCCAACACGTACGATGTTTTCAGAAAGCAGAATTTTCAGATGTGGGCAGCACTTATGTGGACCATCAATGACTTTTTGGTCTATAGAATATCATCGGGATGGAGCACTCATGGTCATCTCTCATATCCGTATTGCATGGACCATACTAAGGCTTTCTATTTGAAACACGGAGGCAAATCGTTCTTCTTCGATTGTCATCGATAATTTCTGCCGAAGGATCATCCGTACCGGAGGAACATGAATACTTTTCATGCGGACGTTGTAGAGAAGGCCAATCCACCACCAAGGTATCCCGGATACACGATATGGTAAGAGGTAAAAGATTTACCAAGTGCTATCGAAGAGCCTGCTAAGGGGTACAAGTATAACGAATTTGGTCGTACCCATAACTGGACGAAGAGGAGTATATTATGGGATCTGCCATATTGGAGCACCAATCTGATCAGACATAACCTTGATGTTATGCATATCGAGAAGAATATATTTTATAACATAATTAATACTGTAATGGAGGTAAAAGAAAAGATAAAAGACAATCCGAATGCCAGGTTGGACTTAGAAGAAATATGTAGACGTCCTGCGTTGCATTTGATAGAGGAGGGGAATAGAAAGTTAAAGCAGCCTAAGTCCATTTTTTTACAGGAGAATGAGGATAAAAGGAGACTTTATTGGTGGATTTAGGGTCTAAAATTTCCAGATGGGTATGTGTCAAACTTGAGAAGATGCGTCGACCTCAAGGAGAACAAACTGGCAGGTATAAAGAGCCACGATTGTCACGTATTCATGGAGAGGTTAATTCCGATTGCATTTTGGGAATTCTTACCGCAGGTCGTTTGGGATCCATTGACAGAGCTCAGCATATTCTTCAGAGATCTTTTTTCTACTAAGTTACTCGTCGATCATCTAGAAAAGCAAAAAGAAGGACATTGTTATAACACTATACAAGCTTGAGAAGGTGTTTCCTCCTGGATTCTTCGACTCTACGGAGCATTTACTAATTTATCTTTCCTATGAGGCACGTGTTGGTGGTCCTGTCGGTTATCGGTGGATGTACCCCTTCGAGCGGCATCTGAATCACCTAAAGAGAAAGGTAAAAAATAAGGCACGGGTTAAGGGCTCTATTTGTGAAGCTTATGTTCTCGAGGAGATTACAAACTTTTGCTCGACGTATTTCAAACCTCATGTTGCTACTAATAGAATGAGAGCTCCGAGAAATGACGACGGATATCAGGAATCTAATGATGCAATACTCAAAGTATTCAATACGTCCGGAAAGCCTACAGGGAAAATAAAGAAGAGATATTTGAATGACGATGAGCTAAGGGCTGCTCAATTGTATATATTACTCAATTGCGATGAGGATGAAGTGAAGAAGATATAAGGGTAAGTAATTAATATGTCCACGTTTACGTCATCTCAATGTAATAGTATAAGCTACTAGTATGCTACTAATCAGTGGTTGTTTCATTGTTTTCAGCACATATAATGATGAGTTGAGGTCGGTTAGACCCTACATAATAGACGAAGAAGTAGAACAAGAAATTAGATGCCATTTTTCTTCTTGGTTGAGCGCATATATAAGGAGCTTGTTAATTACTTTTTTTGTCTGTACTTGCACAATAAATAACTTACTAACACTACTTTGGTATTTAGGTCGGTCGTCTAATAACACCCGTGACTGAATCTATTAGAACTCTAGCCAAGGGACCAATTACTGCCATCAAAATATAGCAAAGTTTCTGTGTGAATGGGTTTAGGTTCAAGTCAACAAATGCTCCGATCAGAGACAGCTTTCTGGATCTTGATTCCATAAAAAATAGTTGTTTGTGTATCAAATTTTTGAACTACAAAGACGTCGATCCAGGCAATAATTTCTTTGGCATCTTATGAGAGATTATGGAGTTGACATATAATTATGGCACAGAACCTGCTAAGATCGTGCTATTCAAGTGCAAATAGTTCGATCTGATTCAAGATTAAGTTTGGAAAATTGATAAGCATGGCCTTGTGGATATAAACTACAAGCGTAGATATCAAGGCTATAAACCATTTGTCCTATTAAGTCAGGCTCAGCTCGTGTACTTCATAACTTATCCTAGACGGAGGATAGCGAGGTCGGATTGGTGGACAGTATGCATGACTAAAGCTAGAAATACCTTTAACGTTGACGAAATAGCTTATCTGGAGGACGAGCTACCTCTTATAACAAATATTATAGATGTGGACTCAACGAAAGTTACTCATTACATGAGTAATAATGTAGAAGATGTACAATTATTCGAAGAGGATGACGAAGACAAAGATAAAGTAGATAAAAGTGAAGATGAGGAGGAAGAGGGGGACGAGGAAGGCGAACAAGATAAATTTTCTGAAGATGATTGAAAATAAAATATTTTACCTGTAGAATGTACTATATTTTGACTGTAGAATGTACTATTTTGACGAAGATATGTATTATATTTTGACTATAGAATATACTATCCATTTAGATTTGTGACACCACTAGTTATTTACTGTGCAATTCTATGAATGCTGTGTGATATCCATAATATTTTGACTGTAGAATGTACTATATATTTATGTATTTTTTTATTTATCGTATGTTGTTATCAGGTATGACTGTAGAATATACTATCTAAGGTAGACGGAGTGCTCCTCCGGTACTGCCTACTGTTGGTTCTGGATCCTCGTCGCCTAGTACTCCAGTATATCGACCAGTCGCATCTCTGACTACAACGACGTTACGTGGCATCACTCCTGGGATGAGTAGTTCCAGACCTGATAGTACTCCCTCATCCAGCATTCCTCCTACTGACGAAACTATGGAGACAGATGAGCATATAGAGGAGGTCGAGCCGACGTCGTCCCAGCATCAGCTAGATCCTCCATGTGCACCTCCGGAGGAGAGGAGGATAGAGATTTGGGTCGATGGTACAAAGTAAGTCAATTAGATGGTTTACCATCATATATATTGTGTATTTATTTATTCAAAATATATTGACTTTGTTTGATAAAAATAATTATCTCTGTATAGATATCGTCCCTCGTCGGTACAGAGACGCCTGGGCCTCTTTCTGAGGAACAACTATGGTGTCCCTTGGATCAACTACTATGAAGCTCCGGAGGAGAGGAAGGCATTCTGATTTGCGCACTTCAAGGTAAAAGTATATTATATCAATCCTCTAATTTATGTATATTATATAACTTACTAAATTACTTATTGTAGCAAACGTATTTCTATCCTCTATACTGGGCCGAGTTGATCGAGCAGATGTTTCCTGCCGTTGCCGCCAAGCTTATCCGTGATGTTCTGGATGACCAGAAGGCTCGTGATCATATTGGAAAACCGATCCAAGGTTGGATCACGCCTGAGCAGTGGACTGCGATAAGGGTTAGATTCGACAATCCGAGGTACAAGGAAAGGTCTGAGAAGGCCAAGGAGGCTAGGCGGAAGGCAGCAAAGTGGTGTGGTGGCTCGATTTCGATAACGAAATATTTCCGTCGTTTGGTATATTTTTTATTTCATATATATTATTTTAATGTAAGTATGATAAAATGGTAGTAGGAAAATATGTTTAATTTTAGTACTAAATAATATATTTTTAACAGGTACAAAGGGGTGAGGATGCAAACATGGTGACCGTCTTCCTGACCACCCATCGAAAGGGCAGAAATCTCATTGATGAGAGGGTCTCGCAGACCTATTTAAGTATTACTTTACTTTGTGTTAATTTTAATATAACTTAGGCAATTATCAAGTATGCAAACTTTTCTAGGCCGAGTATCTTAGGCTACGTGAGCGGACGACTACTAGTGCACCTACAGCGGCAGCGGCTGGTACTTCCTCGCAGCCCTTTCCAGCTCCGTCGACGGACGAGCTATGGGTGACCGCCGCTGGTGGTCTCCAGAGGGGTACGTACTATGGTACCGGATCCTATGGTACCCTGGTTACGATGTAGTCATCTAGGACCTCCCCGGTAAGTGCACATTCCCCACAGCCCTCGCAGTCGTTGGCTCGAGTCCAGGAGACCGTTGACCGCCAGATTGCGTCTCTCCGTGATGAGTTGCTGTGAAGGATGTAGGAGCAGCCCCTGTCCCAGCCGTAGGCGGACGATAAGACGCTCATCGCACGATTTGATATGCTCGAGCGTTGCATCATGGAGCTCCAGGTATGACAGCTGATCTTAGAGCGTCAACAGAGTGCAGCGTGATGGAGGATGACGATGATGCAGGATTCAATGGTTCATAGCAGTACGAGACTGTTATCTACCATGGATTCATACAACCATCGACTAGTAGAGTTGGAGCAGATACGTCCTCTTGGTGCGCCTTCATCGACACAGACTCCACCGACGTCACTGCCTTTTCCATCGACATCGATGTCGATTTTACGGGAATAGTATGATCTGTTCTTATCCATAATACGCGTTGGTGGTCATCCTCCTGCAGATCTGCAATAGTCCTAGTTAGGACCGTTTATTCATTGTTTGTGTTTCAGACATATGATATTTGGTTATTTATGAATATTCTTTATTTTTGAGGCATTCAAACATTATTTCTTGTATTCTTTAGGATGAGGTTTTCAGACTCAGTTGTTTGGATATTTGTTATATTTTTTACGACGAGATTTTGTCCTTACTCGGTTTGTAATCTCAATATTTTGTTTTCTTTAAATTTTACTATATTATTCATATTAAATATATGTTAATTTATCGGTGTTGAGTGTTCTACCGAAGGGGGTCGACAAACCCAGCAAATTCAACGGAGGGTTGCTCCCGGTCTATTTGTACAAATTGTGAATTCATAAACTGCAGGAAGAATAGTTTGGAAATAATTCAATTTTATTTTTTTATTTTTTCACTATATCTTTAGCGACGTTCTTAGCGACGTTTTGCAACATTTTTTAATGGAGGGTTTGGAAATAATTCAATATTGCATCGCTAAACGTCGCTAATATAGTGACGTATTTGCGTCGCTAAAAAAGGTGGTATAGCGATGTTTTGCGACATTTTTTTGGTTAACGACTAGTTTAAAGGCGACTTCATCGAAACCTTGCTACATACATCACTAAAATTATTTAGCGACATTTTTTGTCCATTTAGCGACATTTGTAGACGCCGCTAATTTGACTTATTTTGGTAGTGCAGGGAGAGGAGAGTGGGGGTCGGTCGTTGACGGGGAGGGGAATCGAACGTTCGGCAGTCGGTTAGGGGAGAGTACTTTAGCAGTAGGGTTAGTGGGTTATCGGGTGAGCGGGTCTGTGGGTACGGGTTGGGTTTAGGATTCGGTTGGTTTGGGTTGGTTTGGTTAAAATAATATATATATATATATATATATATATATATATATATATATATATATATATATATAAATCTAAAAAATAGTTTTTGACCTCAATAAATTCCAGAAAAATTATACAATACTCTAGTAATAGTTGTACACCAAAAAATATATTTTTTGCACTATATTAATAATTAATTAAATACACATAAATATTAATATATGAATAACATTTATTCTAATTAGCTAAAAATACAGAAAATTCTTCCTTAATCTCAACAATTAAAAATAATAAAATTTAATTTAATTCTAAAAATTTGGGTGTTTATAATCTACCCAAATTAAAAGAATTGCGTCCTCGCAATTAAGAAAATAAAACATAACCAGTCAGGAAAGGTTTGCTCCAGAAGAGATGACGCAGTTGCAAGACATGTTTGTTGAAGCATGACACAAAGGATAAGGGAACATGAACAAGGGAAAAATTGAGAGAAAGGGTGAGGGTTTTTTTCAAGCAGAACACGTAGGGAAGCAATAAAAACTTTTCCCTAGAAAATGAGAGATAAGTAACTCAAGAGTAAAGGAGTCTGGTTAGAGCGAGGATCAACTACATCTTCTGAAAACTTGGGTACCACTTACATATTACTACTCTAGACCAACAAGTTCATGCTAACATAATACTAAGTATAGGCTAGAAAATGGAACTAACAGGCACATGCTAAAGTATTACTAAGAATATTCGCTACTATAGCTAGCTATGATAAAACTAAATATTACTCATATTCGCTACTCCTCGAGTCTATACCTCCTCCACTGTCATCGCAAAAGTTGTTCCATGTCCCTGTGGTGGTGCCATCTGCTATTGCTGGACCTGTTGGAGGAGTGTTGTCTGTGATGCCAAGGGTGGCCTCGGCTGATATCCTCATGGAGCTGGTGGTCTGAATCCTCCATCTTCCGCCTATGATGCTCCTGGTGCTAGATAAGCTGGTCGATGGGCCTGTTGGGCTGGTCTCAATGCTGGTAAAGCTTATCGGTTTACCATCGGTGCTCGTCGGTGAACCATCGGTGCTTCTCCTCGATGCTTCATGAAATCTCTGGCTGAATGCTGGTCTGAACCCAAAGAAAATACAATCCTAATATGCGTCGGCATTCCTTGGCGAGATGACCTACCTTGCCACAATAACAAGTAGGGAGTCCTGGTGCTGGTGCTGGTAGGGCTGGTACATGAATCATCAGTACTCCTTTTTGATATTCCATACGGTCCCGTGCCGAGTGTTGTCCCAATTCGTAAATCAAGCTTAGTCCCAACTTACGTCTGCACTCGCTCTCGATATGGCCTACCTTGCCACAGTAGTGACAAGTAGGAAGGGCTAGGGATCGTGATGCTGCTCTCTGTAGTAGTTTTAACTGAGGTCGCTTTGCAGGCTCCCCGTGTGGTGCTCTGGCTAGTGCTGATGTGAACGGACATTTCAAGCTGGACTCTCTCATGGTGATGCGCTCCATGCGTCGGGCTGCAGCAAAGACGTCCATATAAGAAGTAGGTGCAACAGAGCCGATTAATCTCTGTAGCTTAAAGCTAAGTCCATCAAAGAACTTCTCCACCTGGCATTGTTGGGCCTCTTGATGAACCTGCTGTTGTACTTGCATTATTGCGTAGAATATTTGGAATATCTGTTGTCCGTCCATAGGCTGTCCTGGTGGAAAAAGGGCATCAGTGGAGTAAACTACAGCGGTATTGGAATGTCGTCTCGTCGGAACCTCGCGGCATGCTGATCTGTTTGATTGCTTTGGTGAGTGGAGGGATCTCCACTGTGGCGTCATGCCATCATCGTAAGTGAGCACATCACCTTATGGTGTACCCGCAGGAGTCTCAACGCTGGCTCGTTAATTCATTACCCTGCATACAAAGTAAACTATAAGAGGCACACAAAGGAAACAAGGCAGGATGCAAGTCAAAAAATTATTTTGAAGTCGATATAGAAGTCAAGAACGTGTCAATATGTAGATGAGATCCTATAATTCATCATATCCTAATTGCAAGCTTGCTCGGTTCCTTAGTTAAAATCGAAGAAATATAGTTATAGACCTGCATAGGCCACCAGAAAAATTATGTCACACCCCAGTCCCAAAATACTGAAGGACTAGCCACGTGGCAATAGCCAGTAGCACAACTCCAATAGGCAAACCCAATTTAATGGACCCGTTAGAGTGCACTTAAGCTGTAAAATAAATACAATGGTCTCGATATATGTCACAGTCTAATTATAATCTCATCCATAGAAAGTAAAAATAAATCAATATGATAGACCAGTCAAGATAATAGATAAAAAAAATAGTCCATCATCAAGTCAACATAATTAGTGTCTCGGGGAACAATCCGACACAATAAGTAAAGAGAATATCACCAATAAATATGTCCATAAGTCCAGATATAAAATAATAATAAACATAACTAACTGAGTAAGTACTGAGTACTCAAGAGAAATCCTCTGGCACAACCTCGTCCTTTGGTTCCAATACTGCTCCAACGTCAGCTCTTGTCCTGTAAATCTTGGGGTAATCCTCCTCTGTTGTACCTGGGGACATAATTTAGATCCAGACCCTCAGGGGACATAGCAAGGTACAAGAAACACTCGAGCCAAATGAAATACAATAATTGTTTATTAGTCGAATAGAATATTTCCTATTAGTTAGTTAGATATTCTCCCATAACTAATTAGATTTTCTCCATAACCAAAAAATTCTATTCATACTAGATCTAGAATTCAAATTAGGAGAGAGGAGGGGAAAATTTGCAATTTCCAACTACTCCATGACACCATACATGGCCGAACCCCTATGGATCAATTCTACTTCATTTTTCTCCCAAATAGTCCTTCCCCAAGCTTCTTTTTCCCCAAGCCATCCCAAATTTCCACCAATTTCCACTCCAAAGCACTCAATTTCCACTCAATTTTTTTCCATGGAGGCCTAGAGCATTGGAGCACAAGTAGGAGCATTAGGGAGGAGCCAAGCTAGGAGGTTGTATCAAATTCACCCTCATTATGTCCAAATTGGTGGAGCTTCATTGGGACACAACTCTCAATAGGTAAATTCTTTTTTTCCTACCAATTTTTATAGTAGAAACCTAAAATGAACCCATATGGACCCATAAATAGTTAGATCTAACCTTATAGGTGGTGAATTAGGTGGTAGAGATCATTTTCCTAGTAGATCCATGTATTTTTATTGTCAATTTGGTGGATTTATGAATTTGTGTACAACAAGTATTTGTGTGTTGTCCCCTAAGAAAATTGTGTGTCCAATTTGGTTTGTGCTTGTGTTCTAGTGGCCATAATTGGATACTTAGTGGTTGTGTCATGATACGTCATGATACGCAAGACTAAATTTGGTAATTTATGTGTATTGGATCCTCTTTGTGTCAATTTCTATATATTGTACTAGGTCTATTTATTCTATTGGTTTCATGTCAATTCTCTCTATATATTCGGTGTTTCAATTGGTATTTGTAAGCACCCTAAATTTTTAAATCTTTAAATCTATTATTTTATTTTAATTGTAAGAATTTTGGTGATTAATAGATAATTAGAAAAATATAAAAAAATTAAACTTATTAACTTGTATAAATATTTATTTATTTATATTTAATAATTACAAATATTTCACGAAAAATTTATATTTTTGTGCGTAAAACTATTTTATAAAGTGTTATGAATTTTAGAATTTATTTGAATACAAAATTATTGCTATATATATATATATATATATATATATATATATATATATATATATATATATATAATAAGGAATAATAGAAAAAAACAAAGAAAACAAAAAAAATAGAACAAAATCCAAACCCATTAACCCAAAGCCCTAACCCCTCACCCCCCCCCGGCATTCCGCCGACCCGCGTTCCCTCCCCTTTCTATATCTACACATATATACACATAACTAAAAACCCTAACCCTAAATTTCTTCTACCCCGCCTCGAACCCGACCCCCTGGAGCCGAACCCGACCCCTACCGGCCGTCGGCGGGGGACTGCGTGCGTGCACACGCAGCAGCGACCTCATATTCAGGTTCGTATTTCTCCCTCCATAATTGTTTGATTTAAGAACCGTCTCTTCCTCATGATCACAAAATAATCGACTATGTCTCTTTAAATAGAATAATTATTTCTGTTGTAAATCGTGCGTGAACCAGATCAAAAGTTGGACAAAAAATGGTAAAAAATAGTACCTAAGAACTGTCTCAAACTCCCATGTTTCAAGCTTGTTTTCTTCCAGAATATTAATTATTTTAAAAATCTACTTAAACAATATTTTAGACAACATAAACAAGTTTTAATCCCTCAAAATAGTTTATTTTAATTTATTTTATGTTGTTGTTAATTCAACGTTAAAATTGACCAAAATTTGATTTCAAAAACCCAAAATTCTTCGATACGGTGTCTGCCCCTCCAAACGAGACGAATTTTTCACATGCAGATTACACCAAAATGTGTGTATCATAAAAATGGACGTGTGGACTTCCGTGGAATTTGATTTGGACATGTGTGCACGTCGAAACCAACATGTATCATTCGAAAAACCTTGTATCGTCCTTTTTAGAATTTATGGAATTACTTCATGTGTGCTTGTCATTTCATAATGAAACCTATGCCATAGGACTCGTAGAAATACGCTGGTCTTGTAACCCAAGTTTGGTTCGATTCTGAGAACGTTGACAAAAATGTTATTTCGTGGGCCCCACGGTCCCAGTCGATAGACGTTTTTGTGACCGACTCCTCGAAATCCAATTCTGGATATTTTATTGAGTTTGTAATTATTTTGGACTCGTGGACACTAAGTTTTTGAATTTGGATAACTTTATTTTGGCACATTTTTTTTGTGCAAAGTGGGCCCCATTTAGATCCCACTTTGACCTGAAACTGCCAAATTTGTCATATTTTCAAATTGGACTTATGGGTAGTCAATCTTAGCTATTTTTTATATTTTAAAAATGATGGTGATATTATTTTTAGCATTTGGAGGCGTCCGTGCAAATTCTACCTCTACGAGAATAATTGGCGTATCGAGCACGCTACCTGGACTTCAACATACCATTATTCAGGATCCAGGCAAGTGTACCTTGCTAGATTGTATCACAGTTTTTAGTTTATATTTCTACATTAGATATTATTATTTTATGCTCTTGTGAATATATTCGTTCACCCTAGGACCGTAAGACGATACATAGTGTCCGAACAAGATTCGGGTGCCGACATCCGTCAGCGGAGTCGAGTTTCGTCGGTTAGAGTGTTGTTATCGCAAACTCATGATGATACATGCTTGTATTCTTAGCATGACAGACCATAGGACACTTGAAACTATTCATGTGACAGAATCCTTCTTGAGGTATTCATGGTGATTATGTATAGGTTCATAGGACTCGTGATATGAGACAATTATATATATATATATATATATATATATATATATATATATATATATATATATATATATATAGTATGACTCATTGTGATAGTTAGAGGTCTTGATCTCTCCAGCTTATGACATGATATGTGAGATTACATTGGAGGGGATAGTTTACACTGTACTTTGGGCGGATATTTACATATGTGCTTACCTTAGTCTCTGTTGTAGAGCTTTGGTGTTATTTACGTGACTGTTATGGGTTCCCCGATCAGAAGCCTTTTGTGATATACGTGCCTACTTTGGGTTCCTGTTACAGAGCCTTTAGTTATATTTTATTACTATTATTAAACTGCTTGGGGTTCACATACATAGAAACTTGAGAGTCTCATGCCTGAGTATGAGTGATCTCTCACTTGCATAGCACTTAGATGGTTATAGTAGCTTAACCCTGAGTACCATATATCATATTACTATTTTACTTCTGGCACGTTGTTTCTTGTACCTTGTTACGTCCTTCTGAGGACCTGGTTCATTGTCATGCAGCATAACTGCTGTGGAGCCTTTCTGGAGTTGCTGATGCTTATCGCCTTGTCATGTGGGCATTGGTACCATGTACTCATATCATTTCTACCTTAGCTATGTTACTTAACCTTGTTATTTACTCATCTGCTGATATAGCCTATTTTTATAGACTCATATTTCTTTCTCGAGTCTATTCGAGCTTGTGTATAAACGGGACGGCCGACTTTAGCACATGTAGTTCATTCTTGTGTTTTGTTTCATTGTGGATTGAGACATAGATATATATTTACTATGTTATCTAGATATTGACCATTATACTACATCTTATACGTATTGGAGTCGGATAAGAGTTCGGTTGAATACGTAGCTGGCATGTTTACGTATTTCTAGTCCTACGTATTTTGGGACTGGGGCGTGACAGTATTGGTGGTTGTTCGTTTGGTATCAATTTGGTTTGGTATCCTTGATTTGGTACCATGAGTATCATGGAGAGTTGATATTGGTATCATAGGTGGGTTGGTGTATCATGGATACCCAATTGGCATTAGTTTTGATATTGGCATGGGGTAGTAATGTACACTTGCATATCATGAAGGATGGCACATATTGGTTGATGTAGGAAAGTATCCTAGGTGTTTGATACTTGGGAGAGTATATATGTGAGGTATAGGATGCTTTGTGTGTTATGGATTTGTGCAGAAAGTATGGGTGAGGGGGAGTCCCTGCAGTCCAGTGAAGTGTTACAGCAGAAGGTAGCATCTGAGCATGGTACAGCAGTGTACTGGGTGCACTTGCTATTTCATTTTGCAGGCAGCCTTGCTGCATTCTGCAGCAGCAACACTTGATGTAGTAGCTGTGCAATGCCAATGGGCAACAGCTGCTGTAACTGCAAATGCACATTGAAAAGTGGAAGCAGCAGCAGTGTAAGCTGCAGAAGCCCATGTAGTACAGTTTGGGTAAGGGCAGCTGTGAGGAGAAAGTGTCCTTATGTGAGTGTGATTGGGTGTATCTAGGTATGACTGTGTGTGTTGCCAGCAGACTTAAATGCATATTAGTGTGTGATGCTCTAATACACAGGTTCTGGGTACTGGGTGTGGAGGCAACTAACATATTTGGTGTATATTTCTTTTGTGCACAGATTTGTAACTGTGTGTGTATGTCAAGAGGAGTATCCTAGGGGTATCCAGTAGCAATATTTTGGAATGGAGGAGCATCCATGACCAGTAAGAAGTCTATGAGACAATCAACCCATGTATTTGTAACTTATCTATTTTCCTGCCACATATGTGCAGGGCTTACATTATAGAATAGGGTATTATGTGCCCTTGAGTATGGGTATGAGTGTTAAGTGTGGGTAATAGTATAGATGTATCATGTGTGCCAGTGTGAGTATAAATTTTCATGTTAGTAACTAGTATCATACATATATTATGTATACAGATATAGAAATATGCAGTACATAAGAGTATATATGTTAAAAGTAACTTGACTAAGGGTATTGGGAGGAGTATCAGGATACTGCAGTGGTATCAAGATACGAGTATTGGGTATATGTCATAGGTAAGGTATTAGAGTGAGATACTTAGGTAAGGGTAAGTAGTAAAGTTTGAGTGAGGGTATCCTTGTTAGGTATCAAGGTATATATATAGTTATTGATACCTAGAATACCTATACCTATAAGGTATGACTAGAATACCAAGAAATAGCTTGGTGATAGCTTAAATAGCTACGTAGACTAACCAAATCGGTATTGGAGAACCCAAAAGTAGGTAGTGACCTAGTTTAACCCTATTGACCTAGAAATCTAAAATAATGATAGGTAAGATTGTTTTGTTTCTAAATCACCTATTGACATTGAAAATTCATATATAGGTCACTTGGACTCCGGTACGGATACTGACTTGTGTTTTCAGCTCATGACCACAAGCAAGTACATTCTCTGATAGTTATTTTTTTACTTGATAGCTTCTATGATGCATATTTATAATATTGTTTTACTTTATTCCTAACACGCTGGATATACAGATTTATATTATGTGGATTCATTGTCATGAGATACATGATTTCAAACCTATTCATTACTGGACTAATGCATTTATTGGACTATTGCGATTCTTCGTGTCGGGACTAGACCCATGAGTACTAGTCGGACGGAGAAATACTTAAGAGATGTATGAACTACCCTTTCTATCCCATGGTCTTACTGGAATAATAGCAGCCACGCACGACACGTGTGGTTGCCGAATTTTATCCCTTAGTTGTTCACATTTTGACTTGGTATTCCAAAACACTTAGATAGGTGGTCTCTCTTAATTTTACTCTATATTGCTGGTTACATTCATACATTGCTATGTTTACTTGATTTTACTTATTTGACTTATCTTTACTACCATACTTATCTGTTTTACTCCATTTACCTTACCATGATTCTATGGTTATCTATTCATCATATATTTCATTACTATTTACTGTTTATAGTTTCTACCATGTATTGGAAGTACTTTCAATATTTGTACTTGTTTCATCCCGACTGGATAACATTTTTAGTAGTTGTTATGTTCCACGTTCCTGGACTTCAGAGTGATGCTATAGTCAAGACTGCTCTTGCACTGTGGACTATGAAGTGACATTTGTAGAGATCTAGACTAGTATTCTTATTCTCGTATCATGCTCTAGTTTTACTTCTCTTAGTTAGTTGTTTGGATTGCTTTTCTTATCATCCTTAGTATACTATGATTGAGTTATGGTGATACTAGTTATTATGATGGTTGAGATAATTTCCATTGAGGTCTAGACAGTGTTATACCACCGATGTTGTGGCGTAGGATGGACATACCCACGTACTTGTACCCCAAAAATTTGGGTGCAGGTCGTGACACTTGTAGAGCTTTTGATGAAGCGTTTGTTTAGAACATAATTCATAGAATCATCGAAGGGGATGAGCTTAAGCCCATAAGTAAGTCACCAACAGTGAAAACTCAATCGAGTCTGACTAGAGATCCCAAGAACATGTTTCAATGGGTAGAAACAAGCTAGACTTATGTGACTAATATAAAACACTAACCCTGAGATTAAATTCTCAAAATTAATGCCCAAGTTGTTATACGAAGTTATACAAAGATATTCCATCCCTATGATGATAATGTTCTAATGTGATATGGTTAGGATGAGCCTTAAAACTCTTGATAGGTCCAAATATGATTATGCAAGATTAACACCAACCACCAACCCTTTGAGGACATGCCTATATGAGAGTTCATAAGGCTGCGACTATTTTATGGAGTGATCCCAGACGACTCTTATGAATAAGAAAAAGTGCGCATGGATAATCAAAAGTACCACCCTGATAGACCCAAGAACCTCTAGCGTACTATGTGTGCTATTTTCATAATCTGATTCAAGAAGTCTTGTCACGACCCACACCTGGTGTAGGGATGCAAGTAGTGAACAACGTCCAACCTACGCCACAGCATCGGCGGTAGAACGTTGTTTGGGTAAATTATATATCTAATAATCAAGACATAACAATGTCACCAATGTAATATGAATATACTCAATCATAGTTCTATAGATGGAATAAAGCACACATATGATAAAAGAATAAAAGAGTCACAAATACAACTCACAAGACTAAAATAATATCTAATGAGTTAGAGAAATACTAATAACAATGTTGGAGACAAATCCAGTACAAAAGGAAACTAACTACTAAGCTACGAGTCCTGAGTCGTCTATCTCAGTCAGGATGAGACCCTCCTGAGCCAAGGTCTCTAGCTCTAAGCCAACCATGTCCTGAGGTCCGTAGTGAGTGGGGTACCACTCCTTAGTGTCATCTGGGAAAAAAATATCTAGTCAGAAAAATAGCAAAGTACATCTCTAACACCAGTTCCAATAAATGATATAAACTATGTAACAGTAAATAGATGTGAATATACAAGATGCAATATATAGATACAAGAGATATGCAATAAAGAAAATACTGAAAATAAATACAAGAATGAGTAATATAAAAATGAACAAGAAATACTAATGACTAAGTGAGTGAGTACCAGCTTTAACATATGATCGACTTGGAAACTTGATACAAGAATTATGGCCTGGCTAATCATACGTAAGGTGTATGATTAACAATATTCAATGAACAAGACTTGATACAAGGAGGGTATGATCACATATCTACACTACATACTCCCCACCTCCAGCTGGTATAGTGGATCCAACCATGGTACGTCATGACACGGGATTCTCTAGGAAGGTAGCAAGTCTTCCCAAGAATAAGTGTCTGTACATGTATAAGAAGAACAAAGAAACAAGGCTTGCACAAGATACACCATACATACCAAGGAATAATATCTCATGACGAGATCCGGATATACCAATCTGTGTAACCATCGTGTAAGATATCTATACTAAATACAAGAGACATAGAGGATATCATAAATGAGAAACTATTAGAGAATGTACTCGCCTAAAATTCGGTGAACAGTATCAAAGATGTCTGATACGGTACCTCGAAGACCTAAATATGAAATATTATATCAATACAAGATTTTAGAATAAAAATAAGTTAAACTAGTCAACTTCTAGGTCATGAAGCCATTTCTAAGTCAAAACAGTCAAACTATGTCAACTCTAGGTTAAACTAGTCAAACTTGGTCAAACTAGCTATTTCAAGGTTGTATGAGTCTATATCTAAGATATTGGGTCCATACGCTATGTAACTAGGCCACACAAGCTATACTAGGATACTACGAAACCAATAAGATATCGTATCGTAAGATACGCAATTAATAGATACAAAAATATCATAATATGTATATACAGTCAACAATATATAATATTCCTAACTAAACTAATGCTAAGTGGATACCTTGGCTTTGAAACAATGCGGTATCATACCACTACGCACCCATCTTGATACTCAAACACAAAACCTTGAGTATCCAATCAATACCTTGACATTACCTTGGTATCACAAGGTAATATGAATTCTACATATAACTAACTACCCAAACTCTCAACTATAACTAACATGCATTAATTAATACGCTACTAACTATACTAACTACTAACATACTAATACATACATATAGCTACTAGTAAACATGTATGTATATCTAACTACTACTAACACAATATATATATATATATAACTACTAACAAGTAGCTAACTAACTAAACTACTACTAAACTAACTATCAAGGAACTAACTTAACTAACTCACCTTGCTATTGTAGTTGCTGACCATGCTCCTCTTGCTGCTGATGCTGAAGCTCTTGCTGCTACTGAACTGCTGCTAGGTAAACTGCTGTTGCAGTTGTTGCAGCATGCCACTATAGTTACTGCCACATGTTACTGCCTGCTCATTGCTTTGCTACTGCTGTGCTAGCTTTGCTGCATGCTTTTGCTGCTGTGCTATGCTGCACTCCCTTGCTGTTGCTGCTATGTTGCTGTGCATGTTGTCTTAGCTGTACTGAATCTCTGTGATACAGCAATCCGAGCTGCTGCCACATTGCTGTACTACATCTCCTTGATGCTACTACTATGTTGTTGTTGGCTGCTGATTGCTTTGCTTGCTGTGCTGCAGTTGCTCGACCCCCCTCTCACACACATCTATACACTATATACATATCAATATATATACATACATATATATATATATCAATATATATATATACATAACACTCTCACTCACACACACACACACACACACATACACACACACACACACACACACATATATATATATATATATATATATATATATATATATATATATATATATATAGAGAGTTGCATATGTATATGTATATGTATATGCATATATATATATATATATATATATATATATATATGTGTGTGTGTGTGTGTGTGTGTGTGTGTGTGTGTGTGTAAACCAAACACCATACATATACATATATAAACATACAGCTATAATACTCTAATAGCTATAAACAATTATATTGAAATGCAAGAAAACAAACACGTGGAGTGCATCGCACCCATATCACACTAGATCTATGATATGCTTGCGATACGAGTCTACTACACCACCAAACGTACCCCGAAGGACACGAGCAAGTCTAAATTAATATCTATGAACAATATAAAGAGCTAAATATACATCTACGTGTCCGTGTCAAAATATGACATGCTCAAACCCTCGTGTCAGAAGAAAACTCCCAAATTAACCCATATCTCCAAATTGTCGGGATACAGGCTACACATTTCCAATTGTGGACATAATACTAGCCACACACAATCAAACACATGTCAATTAGGTCTAATTAACCAATTGACAAATACAAGATGCGTCAATCTCGAAATTCTCCTAAAATTGACACAACAACACATAACTTTCTTCATAGGCCTCCTATGAACCTAATTCCAATTCCTATGGATAGCCTTAGTATATGGGGTGGTTTCTAATGATTAAAACACAGATTTAGAGTCTAATTAAAGAGAAAAAAACTGAATTGTACCTATTGGGAGATAGATTTCCAATAAAAATTTTAATTTGGGTGAAAAGAGCCTTCAACTTGTAGATCCTTGCTCCTCCTTGTAGATACTTGCTTCCTCCTTGTAAATCCCTGCTCTAATAGCCTCCAATGATGATTAGGGAAGGAATTGGGAAGAAATTTGGGTGGA
Organism: Iris macrosiphon; assembly: GCA_036927795.1. Taxonomy (NCBI): domain Eukaryota; kingdom Viridiplantae; phylum Streptophyta; class Magnoliopsida; order Asparagales; family Iridaceae; genus Iris; species Iris macrosiphon. Next base: position 152,186,709 of record JAYESA010000013.1, on the reverse strand, counting down.
ATTTGATGTGGCAATGAAAAATTTTGGAAGAAAAATTCTAGATCTAGATTTGAAATAAAAATGAAGAGAGAGAAATTCTTCCTCCTATTCTAACTAGGTCGGCCACCAAACCCCCTCCCCAAGCTACTATGTAAAGTCTAAAATATCCCTTGGGATCTCTCATGGAGAAATTATTAAGGAGGAAAGGTTCTAGTCTAATGGGTTTAACTTAATTAAGCATCCTCCTAATGAATGGGCTTCTAATTGGGCTCAAATCTAACTAGATTTAAATGTTGGTCCATGAATCTAATCTAAACTAGTTAGGTCCACTAATAAAAGTCCAAAATAATAAAATAACATCCAACAATAAATAAATAATATAATAAATAATATACAACATGGACAATATTTAATTAATTATAAAATGACCAAAATATCCTTTCCTGAAAAATGTGGTAGTGACAAGTCTACCCCCCTTAAAATAATTTTGTCTTCGAAATTCAAAGACAAAACTACCCCAGAAGTCAAAACAGAACAGAATAGAAAAGAACATAACAGAATTAGGAAAGAATATACCTCAAGACAAACAAATATGGGTAGCGCTCTCGCATTTTATCCTCTCTCTCCCAGGTAGACTCTCCCGGAGAGCGATGCCTCCATGCGACGCGTACTAGGGAATAGTTTGGTTTCTCAGCACCTTCTCTCTCCGATCCAGAATCTCAACTGACTGCTCTGGATAGCTAAGAGTAGGACCCACATCTATCTTCGAGTGATCCAACACGTGACTATGATCTGCCACGTACTGTCTCAACTGTGACACATGAAATACGTTGTGCACTCCCTCTAATGTAGGTGGCAAGTCTAGTCTATAAGCAACTGCACTGATCCTCTCGAGAATACTGAAAGGTCCGATGAATCGCAGACTAAGCTTCCCGCCTCCACCGAAGCGAATTGTGCCTCGTGTCGGAGAAATCCTCAGAAACACCAAACCACCCACCTAGAACAAAACATAACCTTAAGAACTTAATCTATAACAAACAACAAATATCAAGCATAAAATAAAAATCTAAAACTATACCTCAAACTCCAAAGGTCTCCGGTAGCTATCGGTCCAATCTCGTTGTCTATCCTGCGCCACTCGAAGTCTGTCTCTGATCAGCTTAACCTTCTCCGTTGCATCCACAAATATCTTTGGCCCTAACAAAGCTCTCTCTCCAACATTATCACATGACAAAGGAGTACGACATCTCCGACCATACAGAGCCTCAAATGATGACATCTCTATACTAACCTGGTAGCTGTTGTTGTAAGCAAACTCTACCAAATGGAGGTAGTCCTCCCAAGATCCCCTAAAATCTAGTACACAAGTGCGCAGCATATCCTCAAGTGTCTGAATGGTCCTCTCTGACTACCCATCCGTCTGGGGTTATATGCAGTACTGAACTTGAGCTGGGTTCCCAAACTCACCTATAAACTCCTCTAGAAATGAGAAGTGAAACGACTATCCTGATCCAAGACTATGGTGACGGGAACCCTATGTATCCTGACGATCTGCCTTACATACATCTCTGTCAACTTCTCTATAGACAAACCTAACTTGAAAAAAAAGTGGGCCGACTTGGTCAACCTGTCAATGATGACCCAAATCGCGTCTTTCCTTCCTGGAGATCGTAGAAGTCCGAACACAAAATATATAGTAATGTGCTCCCACTTCTACTCTGGAATGGAAAATGGCTGAAGTAAACCACCTGGCCTCTGTCTCTCGGCTTTCACCTGCTGGCACACTAAGCATCCGGATACAAACTGTCCCACTTCTCTCTTCATGCCATACCACCACACACTCTCTCGCATATCCCGATACATCTTGTTGGCACCTGGATGTATGAAATACTGAGAGCGATGCGCTTTATGCAATACCTCCTCACATAGCTTCCCACTAGGCACACACAATCTAGCACTATGACGCAAAGAACCATCCTCAGCAATGGTGAAATCATCCTCCAATCCTGCTCTCACCTGAGCTCTGATGCTCCTTAGAGATAAATCCTCATACTCGGCTTCCTTGATCCTGTCTATCAACTCTAAGTGTATCTGCAACCCCCACGCATATATAGCAAAATCAGGAACTATCACCTTAATGCCCAAGCTCTCCAAGTCCTCCAACAAATACCAATCCTGCGTCAAAAATATAGCTATCGGATACCTGCTGAAAGCATCGGCAACTATATTGGCTTTCCCAGGAAGATACTGCAAATATATGTCAAAATCCTTCATTAGTTCCAACCACCGACGATGCCTCATGTTCAACTCCTTCTGAGTGAAAATGTACTTCAAGCTCTTGTGGTCTGTGAAGATCTTTACATGCTCTTCGTACAAATAGTATTTCCACAACTTCAGGGCAAAGATGACTGTTGCCAACTCTAAATCGTGGGTAGGATAGTTTTATCATGAGGACATAATTGCGTAGATGCATAGGCAATCACTTTTCCATTCTGCTGAAAAAAACAACCCAGACATTTCTCCGACGCATCACTATAAATAGTGAAACCTTCAGACCCTGATGGCAACGTCAAAATAGGAGCAGACGTCAACCTCTTCTTCAAATCCTCAAAAGTAACCTGGCACTCCTCTGTCAAAACACACTCTACATCTTTCCTGGTGAGTCTTGTCATCGGCTCGGCAATCTTCAAAAAATCTTGCATAAACTTCATGTAGTAGCCTGCCAAACCCAAGAAACTCCTGATCTCTACTACTGAACTCGGGGTCTTCCAAGATTCCACTGTTGCGATTTTCGGATCCACTAAAATCCCATCACCAGTCACAACATATCTTAAGAACTCTACCTTGTCCAGAAAGAACTCACACTTGGACAGCTTCCTATACAGCTTCTTCTTCCTCAGCACATCCAACACAATCCGCAAATGCTCCTCGTGCTCCTCTGGTGTCTTCGAGTATATGAGTATGTCATCGATGAACACTACCACGAACTTGTCAAGGTACTGATGGAACACCTTGTTCATCAAATTCATAAATATTGCTGGGGCATTAGTCAACCCAAACGGTATCACCATAAACTCATACTGGCCATACCGAGTCCTAAAAGCAGTCTTTGGAATATCCTCCAACTTCACTTTCACCTGGTGGTAGCCTGATCTCAAGTCTATTTTGGAAAATACCTTGGCGCCACTCAACTGATCGAACAGGTCATCAATCCGTGGCAGCGGGTATTTATTCTTGATAGTAAGATTATTTAATGCCCTGTAATCAATGCACATGCGTACTGATCCATCCTTCTTCGGTACAAACAATACTGGGGCTCCCTGCGATGAAGAACTGGATCTGATAAACCCCTTATCCTGCAATTCATCCACTTGCTTCTTCAGCTCGACCAGCTCAATGTTGTTCACTCTATCGATATGCTATAAAATTGGTTCTGCACCTAGCACCAAGTCTATAGAGAATTCAACATCTCGATCTGGCGGTAATCCTGGCAATTCCTCAGGAAACATATCCAAGAACTCTGTTATCAATGGTTGTGGCAACTCCTTGTCTTCCACCATAGCTCCACAGATAATGCCTTCTTCCTGCTCTGCGGCTCCTCTAGCAAACTCAAACTCTTGCTCTCCTGGCAGGCTAAACAAAACTCTACCTCCTCTAAAATCTATACTAGCATGTTGCCTACTCAACCAATCCATCCCGAGTAAAATGCCGTAGCTCGAAAGTGGTATTACAAGTAGACACGCACTAAGCTCCCGGCCTCCCAGAGTAACTCTCCGATACTAGCAAATATCACTAACCAGGATAATGCCTCCCCCGGTCAAGATCTTACAAGTCCTAAGCAAAGACTCAGCTACTAGACAATGCTTCAGAGCAAAAGAAATAGATACAAAACTATGGGAAGCACTACTATCAAACAAAGCTAAAGCAGGAATGGAATCAAAAAGAAAAAAACCTACGATGACATCTCCGTTAGGCTCGACCTCCTCGACTGTCATAGAAAATGCTCGTCCCTGGCGTGTACCTTCCTGATGCTGGTGCTGGGCATAACGTTGTTGATGGGTCAAAAGCGGAGGTCCCCTCGGTTGTACTGCAGGTGGCCTCGCCTATGTCCTCTGAGCTGGAGCTGCTCCATAGGGTGCACGACGAGGATTGTAAGGACACTCTCTCAGCTGATGCCCTTTGGTACCACAATACAGACAAACCCTTAACCTCCTCCTACAAACTTTCCAAATATTGCCGGGCTTCTTGCAGTAGTGGCAGGAAGCTTGCTGTGACTGTCTCTGCTGCTGCGGTGCCTAATAAACCGGCGCCCTAGCTGGAGTCTGGTGTTGCTACGGCTGCTGGAAAGGCCTAGACTGGAAATAGGGACGCTTAGCAGTCACTGTGCTGTTGTTAACCCCCAAAAAAGAATCGTGATCTCTCTTGGGTTTCAAACCCAAGTCCCACTCAACCTTGCGTGCCTCCGCAAGTATCTCTGAATGGGTCTCATAGAAAGATAGAATGAGGATCTTCACTTCCTATTTCAGACCCTCACGGAAATGGATAGCTCGAACCTCTCGCTCTCTCACCAAATACTCTGCAAAATGGCTCATCCTACGGAACTCTGTGGCGTATTCCTCCACAGGCATGCTCCCCTGAATAAGGCTCTCAAAATGCCTCCCCAAGTCTAACTTTTCTGCCCAGAGCAAAGAACTTCCATTTGAAGAGGTCCTTGAATACCTCCCAAGACTGTCCTGCATCAGCAAGAAGTGGCTTGTTCCCGAACCAAGTATGGGCGATGTCGAACAGCTAAAGTTCTACTACCTCAACCTTCAGATCCTCAGCAAGACGGGACACCATCATAAGACGCTCAATATCCTTGAGCCAATCATCATCTTAAACGATGCCCTCCGTCTCCTTAAAGACCTGAGGTTCCAGCTTCTTGAAGTCCTGGATATTGCCTGGCCTAAGCTGGGCAACCTGCGGAGCAACCTGCTGCGAGACCGAAGCTCCTTTCTCTACTACGGCAAGGGCAAGCTGATGAGCACTCTCAATGCCCTGCCGTAACACGTCGGTCTACCTCTGGTGTGCCTCGGACTGAGCCCTCTGAGCCTCCAATATCTCGCAAAACAGTGTGAATACCTGAGTCGTATCTGTCGACGCAGAAGGTGGAGGTGGAAGTCCCTCAGATACAGTCAGAATAGTCCTCTGAGTTGGAGGTGGACCACGAACGCAGCTGATATGCCAATCATCAGAGAAGTAACTGGTGCAGGCCCTCGGGAAGTTGCAAATCTCTCAGAAGCTGCTCCTCCCTGCTGTGATCTAGTCTTAGGCGATATCCTGAGGCAAAGCGAAAGGAAAGAATCAATATGGCACATGATATAATACATTCAAGGAATAACAGTTAAAGATCAAATATTAAAATCAAGAAAGAATAATTAAATTGAATCAATAGAGTTTTTCCTAGATGTGATTGAGTATTCTCAGCCTATATCCTATATCCGGAAACGGGCTCATAATAGCACTCAAGTAAGAGCACCACTACGAATCGCACTAATTGCGACCTCGAAGACCTGCATGAGCCACCACTAAAAATATATCACGACCCTCACTCGACGTAGGGATGCAAGTAGTGAACAACGTCCAGCCTACGTCGCAGCATCGGCGGTAGAATGCTGTTTAGATAAACTATCTATCTAATAATTAAGACATAACAATGCCACCAATGTAATATGAATATACTCAATCACAGTTCTATAGATGGAATAAAGCACGAATATGATAAAAGAATAGAAGAGTCACAAATACAACTCATAAGACTAAAATAATATCTAATGAGTCAGAGAAATACTAATAACAATGCTGGAGACAAATCCAGTACAAAAGAAAACTAACTACTAAGCTACGAGTCATGGGTCGTCTGTCTCAGTCGGGATGAGACCCTCCGGAGCCAAGGTCTCTGTCTCTAAGCCAACCATGTCCTGAGGCCCATAGTGAGTGGGGTACCACTCCTCAGTGTCATCAGGAAAAAATATATCCAGTCAGGAAAGGAGCAAATTATATCTCTAACAGCAGTTCCAATAAATGATATAAACTATGTAACAGTAAATAGATATGAATATACAAGATGCAATATACAGATACAAGAGATATGCAATAAAGGAAATACTAAAAATAAATACAAGAATGAGCAATATGGAAATGAACAAAAAATAATAATGACTAAGTGAGTGAGTATCAGCTTTAATATGTGATCGGCTTGGGAACTTGATACAAGAATTATGGCCTAGCTAATCATATATGCGGTGTATAATTAACACTATTTAATGAACAAGACTTGATACAAGGAGGGTATGATAACATATCTACACTATATACTCCCCGTCCCCGGCTGGTATAGTGGATCCAACCATGGTACGTCATGACACGGGATTCTCTAGGAAGGTAGCAAGTCTTCCCAAGAATCAGTGTTTGTACATGTACAAGAAGAACAAAGAAATAAGGCTTGCACAAGATATACCATATATAAAAAGGAATAACAGCTCATGACGATATCCGGATATACCAATCTGTGTAACCATCGTGTCAAAAAATCAAAGATATCTACACTAAATATAAGAGACATAGAGGATATCATAAATGAGAAACTATTAGAGAATGTACTCACCTAAATATAAAATATTACATCAATACAAGATTTCAGAATAAAAATAAGTTAAACTAGTCAACTTCTAGGTCATAAAGCCATTTCTAATCAAAACAGTCAAACTATGTCAACTCTAGGTTAAACTAGTCAAACTAGATATTTCTAAGTTGTATGAGTCTATCTCTAAGATGTTGGGTCCATACCCTATGTAACTAGGCCACACTAGCTATACTAGGATACAAGAAAACCAATAAGATACCGTATCGTAAGATACGCAATTAATAGATATGAAAATATCATAATATGTATATACAATCAACAATATATAATATTTCTAACTAAACTAAAGCTAAGTGGATACCTTGGCTTTGAACCAATGCGGTATCACACTACTACATACTCATCTTGATACTCAAACCCAATACCTTGAGTATCCAATCAATACCTTGACATTACTTTGGTATCATAAGGTAATGTGAATTCTACATATAACTAACTACCCAAACTCTAAACTATAACTAATATGCATTAATTAATACACTATTAATATCTATACTAATTACTAACATACTAATACATATATACATACATATAGCTACTAGTAAACAAGTATATATATCTAACTACTACTAACAATATATATATATATATATATATATATATATATATATATATATATATATATATATATACTAACAGGTAGCTAACTAACTAAACTACTACTAAACTAACTATCAAGGAACTAACTTAACTAACTTACCTTGCTGCTGTAGCTGCTGTCCATGCTCCTCTTGCTGCTTATACGGAAGCTCTTGCTGCTACTGAACTGCTGATAGCTAAACTGCTGCTGCAGTTGCTGCAATATGCCACTTTAGTTGCTGCTATATGCTGCTCACTGCTTTGTTGCTGTTGTGCTTGCTGATGTGCTAGCTTTGCTGCATGATTTTGCTGTTGTTCTATGCTGCACTGCCTTGTTGTTGCTGTTATGTTACTGTACATGCTGGCTTAGCTGAACTGAATCTCCTTGTTGTAGTAATCCGAGCTGCTGCTGCCACACTATTGCACTGCATCTCCTTGATGATGCTACTGCTATGTTGCTGTTGGCTGCTCATTGCTTTGCTTGATGTGCTGCAGTTGCTTGACCCCCCCTCTCACACACATCTATACACTATATACATATCAATATATATACATACATATATACATATCAATATATATATACATAACACTCTCACTCACACACATACATATATATATATATATATATATATATATGCAAACATACACATACATATGCAACTCTATGTATATATATAATCACATACCACCATATATATCTATGTAAATATATACCTCCACATATATGAATGCCATATATATATATATATATATATATATATATATATATAAACCAAACACCATACATATACATATATAAACATACAATTATAATACTCTGATAGCTATAAATAATTATATTAAAATACAAGAAAATAAACACGTGGAGTGCATCGCACCCGTATCACACTAGATCTATGATACGCTTGCGATACCAGTCCACCTTACCACCAAACGTATCCCAAAGGATACGAGCAAGTCTAAAATAATATCTATGAATAATATGAAGAGCTAAATACACATCTACGTATTCGTGTCAAAATATGACATGCTCAAACCCCCGTGTCGGAAGAAAACCCTCCAATCAACCCGTATTTTAAAATTGTCGGGATACAGCCTACACGTATCCAATTATGGACATGATACTAGCCACACACAATCAAACCCATGTCAATTTGGTCTAATTGACCAAATGACAAACACAAGATATGTCAATCTCGAAATTTCTCCAAAATTGACACAAAATAACACATAACTTTCTCCATAGGCCTCCTATGAACCTAATTCCAATTTCTATGGGTAGACTTAGCATATGGGGTGGTTCCTAATGATTAAAATACATATTTAGAGTCTAATTAAAGAGATAAAACTGAATTGTATCTATTGGGAGATGGATTCCTAATAAAACTTCCAATTTGGGTGAAAAGAGCCTTCAACTTGTAGATCCTTACTCCTCCTTGTAGATTATTATTTTCTCCTTGTAGATCCTTACTCTAATGGCCTTTAATGATAATTAGGAAAGGAATTGGAAAGAAATTTGGGTAGAATTTGATGTGGAAATGAAGAAATTTGGAAGAAAAATTCTAGATCTAGATTTAAAATAAAAATGTAGAGAGAAATTCTCCTTCCTATTCTAACTAGGCCGACCACCAAACCCCCTCCCCAAGCTACTATATAAAGTCTAAAATACCCCTTGGGGCCTCTCATAAAGAAATAATTAAGGAGAGAAGGTTATAGTCTAATGGGTTTAACTTAATTAATCATCCTCCTAATGAATGGGCTTCTAATTGGGCTCAAATCTAACTAGATTTAAATGTTGGTCCATGGATCTAATCTAAACTAGTTAGGTCCACTAACACAAGTCCAAACAATAAAATAACATCTAATAATAAATTAGTAATATAATAAATAATATACAATATGTATAATATTTAATTAATTATGAAATAACCAAAATATCCTTTCCTAGAAAATATGGTAGTGACAAGTCTGATTCAAAGTTAGTCTGTCATGTAGTTCTTCAGAAGAAGATAATAATTACTAAGTGAGATTCAAGGTTGTAGTCCATCTCACCTATTACAAAATATTTATTTGCCTAGATATTCTCTACTATACTTCTTCTTAAATTGTTCTCACTGTTATATTTGTCATGCCCCAGTCCCAAAATACACGGGACCAGGCCACATGGCAATAGCCAGCTGTCACGTCTCCGAGGATATCCTAATTTAATGGATCCAACAAAGAGTGTTACACTGTCCTAAATAACTAACAAGACCAATATCAATCAACAACAGGTAATCTAATCTCATCCACAATATAAACAGCAAGAAAGTACTAAAATAAATACTGGAAGATAAACGCCAGTCTCAAAATATCATAGTACAACCAAGAATGTCTGGTGGGGACAAATCCACTACTATGACGAAATAGAAGTCCTGAATGACAGATAAAAAGAGTAATGACTAGGACATCGGCTGACTAGATAATGATGCTCCCAATCCTAGGAAGAAGGCCTACCAAGTGATCACGGAAACTCTGACGGTAACACCTCTAGCTTCCCCGCGGTAGCGTACCTCTTCTCATGTCCTGGGTCATACACTGTAGGGTAATATGCCTCGTCCAAATCTGGAAAGGTTCCAGGTCCTCAGAGGGACGTAACAAGATACATAGAAGCATGCCATATACATAAATACTGAATAAAATAAATACAATAAAGGGTGTGCTAACCATCTAAGTAAATGCAATGTGAGGACAATATTGGTACGTATGGGTAGGCATAGGCATATAACGTCCACACTCTGAAGAGAGTGGCATCTGCATAATATAATGTCCATATCGCTCCGAAGAACGTGGCATCTGAATAATATATCGTCCATATCGCTCCGAAGAACGTGGCATCTGAATAATGGAAGTCATTGAATCCGTGGCTCCTCCGGATACTATGAATTCTAATGTGTATATCCCATACGCCTACTAGTTTTCCTTCCCGCCCAATATAGATACACAAGTCGAACACTCGACGTGCATACCACGTATCTATATGCCAAGTCTCTATAAATAAAATAATCCTGAGTTAAGTACTAACCGTGATGCATGTCAAACGCACCGATAGCTAGTCGAGTACGCGAACCCGCATCCCAAAATAAATTTGTCACAGTGGTACGTGTAAGAGTGTCAGGTCTCGGAAGATATCAGAGTATCCTCCAAACTGGGGTGAGTCTACTAGTGACTATGTCAAGTACACTACTCATCGACGCATCCGTCGCCTGCGCCCGAGTCAATCTCGGACGCGCATAGTCATATAAAATAAAGCAACAAGATATCATACAACATATGCATCATTTAATTTAAACAGTAAATATGGCAAGGTATCTTGCCTGGGTCCTCAAGTTGTGAATGCTAATAGCCTACTCCTGCAGTCTCTCCTGGCTGGTCCAATAACCCTAAAAACACAATATAATATAGCAAATACTGTCATTAGACACTAAGCAATACATACACACAACTTACGACGCTGCACTTAGGTACTAACGCAAGATAACGGCTGCTCGACTACAGAGTCGCGTGTGCACGTAGCTAAGGTGCACACGTATCCTGTCCACAGTTACCGTGTCTTTTGCGACAATAAATTACCAAGTTATGGGTTACGAAGCTACTTACGTTTTGTACAATAATCTGTCCTTATTTCTCATGCTAAATGTACTTGGTTAATGTCTTAGATTTTTAGGTGAATTACTAGTCTTAATAACAGGTCTTATGATTAAGGTAATTATTATTTATTAATTACTGTTTTAATCTAATAAGCATACACACATGCATATAATGGTTTAATGTTTATACTTGTGTCCATATAATGACACACTACACGATCGACGCAACGACACAATGCCTCGACGATACAGGAAGGAAAGGATGAAGGAAACGTGTACCTAGTAGGCTGAACGAGGGAGGTATCTGTGCTCGTCGACTGCACGTACTATGGCGTGACGGAGCTCCAGCGTCGGGCAACAACCCTCGGCGGCAGCAAAAACAACGGCAGGAGTTGCAGCAGCGGCAGCAGCAGCTTTACATCGACGGTAGCGGCGCCTTTGGCGGGCTGGTCGGGGGTCAGGACGTGGAGGAGGTCGGGGTCGGCCAGGCAGTGGTGGTTGGCGGTGCTGGAGATGGCTGGGACGCTTGGGGTTGGGTTCGTTGGAGTCGGGTTTGATAAAGATGTTGGTGAGGATGAAGTTCGGCAGGTGCAGGCGGTTGGGGGTGGTGGTCCGGCGTCGTGGGGAAGTGTAGGTAGAAAAGGCTGTGGTGGTGGCGGCTTGCGGTGGTGGATGTCCGGTCGGGGGAAGGAGAGGGGCTCGGGTTAGATGAAGGGAGTTCGGCTAGGGTTAAGGTGGTGGGGTGATTATATTTATAGGGTTTCAAATAGGGAAAATGTGTATTATATATATGAGGGGGGTTATGGGCTGACATCGGGATTTGGGCCGGCCTGGACTCCTTGGGATAGGGCTGGTCCATATGAAAGGGTGTACATGGGCTTGGTTAGGTCTCGTTTTGGGTGAGATTGGCCTCTAATTTAATTTAATTCAAACAATGCGCATGGCGCTCTTTAATAAATTGAAGACACATAGAATTAAAATTGGGAGGGACACAAGTTTCATGGGCGTAGCAGGCTCAGAATAGATTAATACCCTAATTTGGGTTATATGGAATTGGGTTGTGTTTGTGCCTCAAATTCAAATAGGAATGGTCAATTATGAGAATTTGGGTTTATTGGAATAATACATGAACGTTTGTGACGCATATTGCGCAGCTAAAATGAAGTACAATATTGGGTATCTAAAAGTTACACAAGGGTCAGATGGGTAGTCTGGCATGTCTAGGAGATGTGTATGAACTTGGTTTGGAGGTAACTACTAGTGTAGAGCTTCAATCATCGAAGCAACGGTAAGGTATAATAAGTCACATAATCGTTGTACATTAATATTAATTGTATCCAAATTAATCCTAGTCTCTCAATCTAAATTAAATTAATCCTAAATTGGTCGAGGGGGTTTACAATCTACCCTCCTTAGAGTATTTTGTCCTCAAAATTAAAACATACGTATGGTAAGAACTATTGACTAAAATAAAAATGCTACTACATACCTAGTCCTTCGAAGAGATGGGGATAGCGCTGTCGAATATCCTCCTCACGTTCCCAGGTCGACTCGCCTGGTGCATGATGTCTCCATGCGACACGAACTATAGGAATAGTCTGACCTCGCAATACCTTCTCACTTCTGTCCAGAATATCAACCGGCTCCTCTTGGTATGATAAACTCGGGCCGACTTTGATCTCTGAATGGTCAAGCACATAACTCGGATCTGGCATGTACCTCCTTAGCTGAGATACATAGAAGACGTCATGGACTCCTTCCAAAGTCTGGGGTAAGGCTAACCTGTAAGCAACCTCTCCGATGCGTTCCAACACATCGAATGGTCCGATGTACCTCGGACTCATCTTTCCTCTGCCTCCAAATCTGATAGTCCCTCGAGTAGGTGAGATCTTTAGAAATATATGATCTCCAACCTGGAACTCTAGGGGTCATCGATGCACATTCGCCCAATGCTTCTGTCTGTCCTGTGCTGCTCGTAGGTGTCCTTGGATCTTCTTTACCTTCTCTACTGTATGAACTACCAACTCTGGCCCAAGAATCTGCCTCTCACCTATATCGCTCCAACATACTGGGGAACGACATTTCCTGCCATACAATGCTTCATAGGGAGCCATCTGGATGCTCGCTTGATAGTTATTGTTGTAGGAAAACTCGACCAAATGTAAATGGTCCTTCCATGATCCTCCAAAATCAAGCATGCATGCTCTTAACATGTCTTCCAATATCTGAATGGTGCGTTCGGACTAACCATCTGTCTGCGGATGATACGATATCCTAAACTTTAGGCGGGTACCGATACTCTCTTGTATACTCCGCCAAAAGTAAGATATAAACCTCGTATCCCTATCAGACATGATACTAACTGGCACTCCATGCAGTCGTACAATCTCCCTCATGTACATATCTGCTAAGACCTCTGTAGATTGCCCAACTCTGAAGGATAAAAAGTGTGAGGACTTGGTGAGTCTATCTACGATTACCCATACTGCATTGCGACTACTAGGACTCCTCGGAAAGCCCGTAACAAAGTCCATAGTGATGTGCTCTCATTTCCACTCCGGTATAGGGAGCGGTTGAAGTAATCCTGCAGATCTCTGATGCTCAGCCTTGACTTGCTGACACACCGGGTACTTCGCCACAAAGCGGGCTATCTCTCTCTTCATTCCATGCCACCAGTAGTACTGTCTCAAGTCTTTGTACATCTTCGTGCCTCCTGGGTGAATAGAGTATGTTGAACTATGTGTCTCTGACATCAACTCCTGACGGAGTTCTCCATTTGGAACATAGAGACGATCTCCACATCTCAAAGTTCTGTCTTCATGTATACGCAATCCTGTCTGTATTCCAGCCTCTGTCCTCTGTCAAAGCCTCTGAAATCTGGCATCTGGCGGCAAGGCAGCCTTGATCCTCTCTACTAATGTCGATTGCAACTGAAAACTCGACAACTGACCGTCTACTCCGGGCATAACGACTTATATACCCATCTACTCTAGATCTCTCAAAAGATGTTGCTGGATAGTCAAGAAAAATGCCATGGGTCTTCTACTCAACGCGTCAGCTACTACGTTGGCCTTTCCCGGGTGGTACTGCAGCTCAATCTTAAAGTTTGTTATTACCTCGAGTCAACGTCTCTATCTCTGGTTCAGGTCCTTCTGAGTGTAGACGTACTTTAGGCTTTTTTGATCAGTAAATATCTCTACTCTTTCTCTATATAGGTAGTGTCTCCAAAGCTTCAAAGCAAATATCACTGCAGCAAGCTCCAAGTCGTGAGTGGGATAGTTCTTCGCATGGGTCCTCAACTGCCTAGAGGCATAGGCCACAACCTTTCCATGCTGCATCAAGACACATCATAATCCTTTCCCGGATGCATCGCTACAGATCACGAATCCTCCGGGTCCAGAAGTTATGGTCAAGATAGGTGTTGTAGTCAGACGCTTCTTCAGTTCATCGAACGCTGTCTGACACTCCTCTGTCCAGGTAAACTCATGTTCCTTACGGGTCAAGCAGGTCATCGGCTCTGCGATCTTTGCGAAGTTCTCTACGAACCTCCGGTAATATCCGGCAAGTCCTAGGAAACTCCTCACCTCTGAGACATTGGTAGGGGTTGGCCATGTCTCTATTGATGAAATCTTCGCCGGATCTACCGAAATACCATCTCCTGAGATAACGTGTCCAAGAAAAGTGACACGATCTAGGAGGAACTCACACTTGCTCAGCTTGGCATAAAGCCTCTCTCTCCTCAGCGTCTCTAACACTAGTCTCAAGTGCTCTTCGTGCTCCTCGTGTCTCTTCGAATACACCAAGATGTCATCGATGAAGACTACCACGAACTGGTCTAGGTATTGGTGGAAGACTCTATTCATCAAGTTCATAAATACAGCAGGTGCATTCGTCAGTCCAAAAGGCATCACTAAGAACTCGTAGTGACCATAACGAGTCCTGAATGCTGTCTTTTGAATATCTTCTCTTCGCACTTTCACTTGGTGATAACCCAATCTCAAGTCGATCTTTGTGAACACCACTGCTCCTGTCAGCTGGTCGAACAAATCATCAATCCACGGCAGGGGGTACTTGTTCTTGATAGTCAAAGCATTAAGGGCTCTGTAATTAATGCATATATGTACTGTTCCATCATTCTTAGGTACAAACAACATTGGTGCTCCCCAGGGTGATGCACTAGGACGGATAAATCCCTTGCTCTGTAACTCCTCTAATTGTAGCTTCAGCTCATCTAGTTCCTTCTTCGCCAATCGGTATACATTAGAAGATGCCGGTGTTGCTCCGGTTACTAGCTCAATAGTAAACTCTACGTCTCTATCTGGCGGTAAGCCTAGCAATTCTTCAGGAAAAATATCCTCGAATTCTGTAACTATTGGTGGGGGTACCATCTCCATAGCCATGTAAGCTCCAGCTATCTGTCCTACTCCTTGTTCGACGGTCCCTCGCATATACTCGAACTCTGGTTGATCTAGCGGTCTAAAAGTGACGCTACCCTTCCGGCAGTCCAGTACGGCATTATATTGGCTTAACCAGTCCATGCCTAGCACAACGTCAAAGTATGGCATGGGTAATACCAAGAATCACGCTCTCATCTCTCTACCACATACGACTACCGAACACATTCTAATAGTGCTGGTAACTGGCACGATACCTCCTCCAGTAAGAATCTTCCAACTCTTAGGTAAGGGAGAAGTAGCTACTCTATGCATTGCTACAAATCTACTATATATGAATGATAGTGTAGCTCCATAATCAAACAATGCAGTTGTAGGTAATATGCAACTAAAATGGTACCTGTGATAGCTTCCCCTTATGTTTCCTCCTCAGTAGCTGCTAGTACAAAGGCATGTCCGTGCCTCTGTCCTCCGATCTGTTGTCGGGCTCGATCAAACTGTGCCTGTTGTGGGGCCCAGGGTGGTCCCCTCTGAAATCCTTCGGGTGCTGGTGGACGCTGACCTCCTGGTGGGGGTAGTATCCTTAGAACTGGTACTGCTGGCCTCTGTCCGGTCTGTGGTGCTGCGTCTCTGCGCTGTGGGCAGTCTCGAGCTTGGTGCTGGTTTGCTCCACAAATCATGCATGTCCCCAGTCTCTTTTGGCAGTCCTTCTCGAAATGTCCTCTCTTACCACCACTACCAGAAAAAGTCAAATTAGCGACGTCAAAAAACGTCGCTAAATGACAATAAAATATCGCTAATCACGTTTAGCGACGTAATTAGCGACGTTTTACAGAAGTCAGAAATTATCACGTCGCTGAAAGGAAAAATGTCGCTAAACGTCGCTATACCGACGTTTTTTAGCGACTTTAAATATGTCGCTACATTAGCGACGTTTAGCGACGTAGCGTCACTAATTAGCGACGTAAAAAACGTCGCTAAACGTCGCTAATTAGCGACTTATATAGCGACGTGACAGCGACGTCTTTAATGACCTGGCAGTACTGCCATGTCAGCAATTTGCGACGTACAGCGACGTATTTAGCGACATGTTTAGCGACGTCATTAGCGACGTCTATTAACGTCGCTAATTAGCGACGTATTTAGCGACGTGTATAAACGTCGCTAAACGTCGCTAAACGTCGCTAAATACGTCGCTAATTTACAAAAAAAATAAAAAAAAAAGAATAATGATTTTGCCCATTTTGTGGCCTTAATATAAGATTTTTCCAGTAATATGGTGTAAATAATTATGTATATTAGTATAATCAAAAAGGTAGGAGGAGGAGAGCCGAATTTGTTGTGGATGGAGTTGTAAGTAATTCTAAAATTATTTGGAAATTTCTACTACCCAGGTCATGGATGGAGTTGTAAGTAATTCTAAAATTATTTGGAAATTAATATGTTAGTAGCGGATTAGAGACTTCTTAATTATTGTTAAAATCCCTAGACTCCCAACCACTACATAAAAACTCTAGTGTTAACGAGGGTTATATATTTTATAGTATTTTAACAACTACAAAACCAAAGAACAATAAAATTTCTGTCCACAAGAAATACCTACAGCCAACAAATTCTAACATGAGCTTTAGAGCAGAAAGATGTTACAGGACATATGAAGTTATTGTACTTACAGCTATGGTATCAGCAATAGCATATGCCTCGGTTTCTGATCCAACGGTCTCATTCTTCTCATTCTGGAGGACCAAACAACCATGTTAATGATATGTTAGTGTGCAAGTGCATTACAGTTTAGTTACATGGTGATATTGTATGCAATCTAAGTTATCCATTACAAGAAGTCAAGGAATTAAAGAAGATCCTCAAGCTTTTATGTATTTTGATAAGAACAGTACTTACTTGTGTTCCAGATGAATTTATGTACAAGTACAGTGGTTTGGAGGGGTTGTCATAATCTAACCACATAAGCTGTGCAACAAGAAGCTCGGTGACTGCTGGAACTATCTGTTGAAAAAATAGCAATTTGGAAAATTAGCTTCTAAGGAATGCACAACAAAAGAAAACATAATTGTTTAACACAAATCATAAAAATGTGACGAAGTTAGTGATGCCTTACAGTTATGCTTAAATTACTTAAACAAATGGACTAACCTATTAATTATAAATTATTGGGCCTAGCCCAGAACTTTGACCCATGGATCCAGCCCAAAATATGGCCCTTAACTCGACCTTTATTTGTTCCAAACTCTAATTGAGCCTTCTGGCTCCAAGCCCAAGTTCATAATTTTCTGAACCCAACTAACCAGTGGTCCGGTCAGTCTGCAATCTGGCCCAAAGCCTGGGCTTGAACTCTTTAGTTACACTAGCCCTCTTCTACTCACTGTGTTAATGTTCAGCTTCGTTAGTGTCTACTCTATGAATTCTTCCATATTAAAATTGAATTTTCCACCCAAGTCCTATACTTAATCCATTACTAAACCAATCTAAAGCCGCTGGATTCAATTTCAAATCCAAGAGGTTAGCCACTCATTATCCGATTAAATCCACCGAAACAACTATTCAATAATAATTCAAAATTGAGAACTATGGGTCAAAATTGGACATCATACTGGAAACAGACGCTATCTGTGTCCAGATGTATCGAGCACACGAGTAACCCCTGTGTTGATTAGGACTACGTTTCTAGTGGCGAACGGACACGACAGTTGTTCAGACATCAACCTAAACTCGAGAATCGGGGTCAAGAAGGTTATACCTGCGTCAAAGGATCAAGAACTGTCGGGTACGATCATGTTTGTGTCTGACTTGATCAATTACTGTATGAATACTCCTCTGAGACCTTGCAGCGAGCACATGACGTACAAATACAAGGAATCATCAACTTAGAGTACTCAAAGCTTCTAGAGAATTGAATCAAAGAAAAACTAGAAGTGGAGGAACGAATGCAGAATGAACTTACTAATCGCTAGAATGAACTTGCGATAAAGTACGATGCTCTCGTCTACTCCTCGACTCCGCACGTCAACACAAGAGTAAGGACTTGGCACCAGACCTGAGTCTCGATCTCGGCCAAAAACTCGATGGTGGGAAGCTTTTAGCGTCACCTAGGTGAGTTGACGGTTAGAAACGGAAAGCAGTGATCCACCAGAGTTGAAGTGGTGGCGATGTATGGAGGGGGGTCGCCGGGAGGGAGGAGGGGGCGCCGGAGGGAGGAGGAGAGCCGGAGGGGGAGGACGCGGCCGAGGGGGGTCGCCGGAGGGAGGAAGGAGGAGCCGGAGCGGGAGAGACCGAGAGAGGGTTTGAAACTTGGGAGAGGGAGAGATCGAAGGAAATGGGGGGAATCAGCCCTAAGTAAACAATTTAGCGACGTTTTAGCGACGCCAATAATGACGTCGCTAATTTAGAATTTAGCGACGTTTTAGCGACGTTTAGCGACGCCAATAATGACGTCGCTAAATTAGCGACGTCTTAGACGTCGCTAATAACGTCGCTAAATGTCCAAAAAATATACGTCGCTAAAAACGTCGCTAAACGTCGCTAAATAAAACATATTAGCGACGTTTAGCGACCTAAATTGAACTTATAGCGACTAATATTTTAAAAACTGAATAAAAGTCGCTAAACGTCGCTAAATGTCGCCAATTACCGACGGCTAGCGACGTTTTTACATGGAGTCGCTAAATAGCGACGTTTTTACATGGAGTCGCTAAAAAACGTCGCTAATCCCGCTTATTCTAGTAGTGCACAGTGGTAGCAAGTCGGGAGCTCTCTTTATTGGTATGGTACTGTCCTCTGCAGTGTCTGCGCTCCGGGATGACGGATCAGTCCTCCTACTCTGGGCTGGGCTCTGACTGGTGTGGTCGTGCTGGAACGTCTTGCTCCTCTGTCGATGGCCTCCTGGATCCTCACCTCTACAAGTACCTCCTCATAAGAAATCCTCGCCTGGGTGGTGGTATACCTCTGTAGCTCGAAAGTGAGGCCGTGATGGAATCTCTGGGCCTTTTCTAGATCATTGGATATCAGGACGGCACCAAATCTGCTAAGACGGCTAAACTCTGCGTTATATGCGTCAACAGTCATATTCTCTTGTTCTAGATGTAGGAACTGGGAGTACAGGGCATTTTTGACTGTAGCCGGAAAATACTTCGCATTGAAGTACTCTAAGAACTGTTCCCAAGTCTGGTTCTTGCCTACACTGCGCTCAATAGAATCCCACCAGTGATGGATGTTGCCTTTCAGTTGGGCTCTCACTGCGGTCATCCAAAGGTTTAGATGCAGTTGTGAAGCCTCTAGTAGCATCTTCGTATTGGCGACCCAATCGGAGATCTCCTCTACAGTCTCGTTGCCTGAGAAAGTATCTGGTCCCATCTGTCGGAATCATCTTACAGTGCCACCTGTCTAGGCTGGTGGAGGTGCTGGTACTGGTAATGTGACAGGTGTCCTCTGTAGTACTGTCATCAAACTCTGTCTCAACGTCTCGGTCTGATACGACTGTGTTTGCATCATAGTTTGGAAGAACTGAAGCAACTGTGGCTGTCCATCTGGTTGTGGCATCTGGGAGGGATAAGATGGAGGTGGTGGTAATGGGACCTCTGGCTGTGCGGTAGGTGTCTCCTCAAATTTCGGCATTTGGGGGGGATAAGGTAGAGGTGGTGGTAATGTTGCCCCTAAAGTCTGGCCCTCGAAATACTGTGTGGGAATCGTCTGGGAAGTCTGTCCCTCGTGCTGTTGTGTAGGATCGCCCTGAGAAGTCTCATGCCAATGTATCAGCGGGGCCTGTAACGGTGGTTGCCCTCCAGGTAGTCCCTGGGGTACATCCTCTCTTTGGGTGGTGTCGGTTGGCACCACGGTACTGGGTGCTCCTCGTCCACTGCGCAAGTTCATCTTGCTACAAGAGATAGGAATTCATTAAAAAGATTACAGAATCAAGCAAACAGGATGCAGATATTTAGAAGTAACACGAAGGAAGTTCAAAGACGTAATCAAAGTGGATGAGACATAGTAATTTCTATCCTATTGCAGGCTCGCTGGGCATGTTACCATACCACAAGCGAAAACTTGACCTGCATGGGCAACCACTAAAACCATGTCACGGCCCAGTCCCAAAATACACGAGACCAGGCCACGTGGCAATAGCCAGCTGTCACGTCTCCGAGGATATCCCAATTTAATGGATCCAATTTAATGGATCCAACGAAGAGTGCTGCGCTGTCCTAAATAACTAACAATACCACTATTAATCAACAACAGGTAATCTAATCTCATCCATAATATAAACAGCAAGAAAGTACTAAAATAAATACTGGAAGATAAACGCTAGTCTCAAAATATCATAGTACAACGAAGAATGTCTGGTGGGGACAAACCCACTACTATAACAAAATAGAAGTCCTGAATGACAGATAAAAAGAGTAATGACTAGGGCATTGGCTGACTAGACAATGATGCTCTCAATCCTAGGCAGAAGGCCTACCAATTGATCACGAAAACTCTGACGGTAGCACCTCTAGCTCCTCTGCGGTAGCGTACCTTGTCTCCTATCCTAGGCCGTACACTGTGGGGTAATATACCTCGTCCAAATCTGGAAAGGTACCAGGTCCTCAGAGGGACGTAACAAGATACATAGAAGCATGCAATATACATAAATACTGAATAAAATAAATACAATAAAGGGTGTGCTAAACATGTAAGTGAATGCAATGTGAGGACAATATTGGTACGTATGGGTAGGCATAGGCATATAACGTCCACACTCCGAAGAGAGTGGCATCTGCATAATATAATGTCTATATCGCTCCGAAGAACGTGATATCTGAATAATATATCGTCCATATCGCTCCGAAGAACGTGGCATCTGAATAATGGAAGTTATTGGATATGTGGCTCCTCCGGATAATACGGATTCCAATATGTGTATCCCATACGCCTACTAGTAGTCCTCCCCGCCCAATGTAGATACACAAGTCGAATACTATACGTGCATACCACGTATCTATATGCCAAGTCTCTACAAATAAAATAATCCTGAGTTACGTACTAACCGTGATGCATGTCACACGCACCGATAGCTAGTCAAGTAAGCGAACCCTCATCCCAATATGAATTTGTCACAGTGGTACGTGTAAGAGTGTCAGGTCTCGGAAGATATCAGAGTATCCTCCCAACTGGGGTGAGTCTACTAGTGACTAGGTCAAGTACACTACTCATCGACGCATCCGTCACCTGCTCCCGAGTCAATCTCGGATGCGCATAGTCATATGAAATAAAGCAACAAGATATCATACAACATATGCATTATTTAATTTAAATAATAAATATGGCAAGGTATCTTGCCTGGGTCCTTTAGCTGTGAATGCCAATAGCCTGCTCCTACAGTCTCTTTTGGCTGGTCCAATGACCCTAAACACACAATATAATATAGCAAATACTGTCATTAGACACTAAGCAATACATACACACAACTTACAACGCTGCCCTTAGGTACTGACGTAAGATAACGGCTGGTCGACTACAGAGTTGCATGTGCACGTAGCTAAGGTGCACACGTGTCCTATCCTCAGTTACCATGTCTCTCATGATAATAAATTACCAAGTTATGGGTTACGAAACTACTTACGTTTTGTACAATAATCTGTCCTTATTTCCCATGCTAAATGTACTTGGTTAATGTCTTAGATTTTTAAGTGAATTACAAGTCTTAATAACAGGTCTTATGATTAAGGTAATTATTATTTATTAATTACTGTTTTAATCTAGTAAGCATACACACATGCATATAATGGTTTAATGTTTATACTTGTGTCCATATAATGACACACTGCATGATCGACGCAACGACACAATGCCTCGACGATACAGAAAGGAAAGGAAGAAGGAAATATGTACCTAGTAGGCTGAACGAGGGAGGGACCTATGCTCGTCGACTACACGTACTCCGGCATGGCGGAGCTCCGGCGTCGGGCGATAACCCTCGGTGGCAGCGGCAGTAACTGCAGCAGTTGCAGCAGCGGAAGCAGCAGCTTTGCAGCGGCGGCTTTGGCAGGCTGGTCAGGGATCAGGACGTGGGGGTGGTCGAGGTCGGCCGGGCAGTGGTGGTTGGCGGTGCTGGAGGCGGCTGGGGCGCTCGGGGTCGGGTTCGATGGAGTCGGGTTTGATGAAGATGTTGGTGAGGGTGAAGTTCGGCGGGTGTAGGCGGTTGGGGGGGTGGTCCGACGTCGTGGGGAAGTGCAGGTGGAAGAGGCTGTGGTGGTGGCAGCTTGCGGTGGTGGATGTCCGGTCGGGGGAAGGAGAGGGGCTAGGGTTATATGAAGGGAGTTCGAGTAGGGTTAAGGTGGTGGGGTGATTATAATTCTAGGGTTTCAAATAGAAAAAATATGTATTATATATAGGAGGGGGGTTATGGGCTGACCTTGGGACTTGGGCCGGCCTGGAGTCCTTGGGATGGGGCTGGTCCACATGAAATGGTGTACATGGGCTTGGTTAGGCTCATTTTGGGTGAGCTTGGCCTCTAATTTAATTTAATTCAAACAATGCGCACGGTGCTCTTTAATAAATTGAAGACACATGAAATTAAAATTGGGTGGGACACAAGTGTCATAGGCGTAGCAGGCTCAGAATAGATTAATATCCTAATTTGGGTTATATGGAATTGGGTTGTGTTTGTGCCTCAAATTCAAATAGGAATGGTCAATTATGAGAATTTGGCTTTATTGGAATAATACATGAACGTTTGTGACGCATATTGCGCAGCTAAAATGAAGCGCAATATTGGGTATCTAAAAGTTACACAAGGGTCAGATGGGTAGTCTGGCATGTCTAGAAGATGTGTATGAACTTGGTTTGGAGGTAACTACTAGTGTAGCGCTCCAACCATCGAAGCAACGGTGAGGTGTAATAAGTCACATAATCGTTGTACATTAATATTAATTGTATCCAAATTAATCCTTGTCTCTCATTCTAAATTAAATTAACCCTAAATTGGTCGAGGGGGTTTACAATATTACTTTTCTTAAAAATTTGTTATCACTATTTTGGAACTTTGTTTTTTGGGGGAAGATTGTGTTTGCATTTGAAAAAAAAAAACTTTCTTTGGTCTCACATCGGCTAGACCAAACACCTTCCTAGTCTTTATATTACTTTCATTTTTTTGCTCTCTTATGAGTTGTTGTGGGCTAGCCTTGTAGGTCACTCGCGTGAGCCATCGCCGTCGCCTGACCTGACTCAGCTCGGTTCAGTTCGACGTACATAATGTCATGCCCCGATCTTCTGCAGGCTAATCAGCCATCCCCGCTAGGCAAGAATCACCGCGCCAGCGCTCCCGCGGGACGATCGCTTGACCCATCTGGGCGTGATACCCTACGAGCGTGATCCGCGCCCGTGCAAGGCCGTGGTCCATGCTGGCGGTAAGAAGTCTAAGGCACAGAGTCGCACAGATTGTCCGAGTGCAGCGGAATATAAACGCATTGGCAATTGGTAACAAGTTCACAGAGTCGTCAATAACGGAAGCATTGAATAATATAAGTATTGAAGTAAAGCAAACTCTTTTATTGATATTGAATAAGTATTACAGACGGCGTATAGCCGAGATTACAAGTCGCTCAAGCCTCTCTCTCTGAAATAGTAAAGGTGTGCCAAGTGGCTATATTTGTGGAGTGATTTTATAGATGTTCCAACATTATGTCTTGTATATATACTTCAGTTCCGGATGCAGCACTCTAAGGCTCCAGAATGAACTCTACGCCTTAGCAAGCACAAAGGAGGCATCCGCACAGAACGAGGTTCTTCCGCACCCTGCAAATAATCTGGTGGGTTATCAGTACATGAATACACTAGTGGGGAGGCTACTCGCCCGCTCGACAAATCCAAACACGTTCAATAGGTTCCGTGCACCATCTATTAAGTTATCTTTCTAGTCTTGCCTTAGGATCAGTTTTATGGCAAAGATGAATAGCCTAACTCGTGTGGCAGTGCGTCGTGCGATATAAGAGGAAACACGATAAAACTTACCAACTAACTATTTGTCCTTCCCTGTCCAAGGCAAATCAAGTTAATACAAGCACGAGCATATTTATTATGAAATCCAATGGCAATAACATATGCAAATACAAGTGTTGTGAGCGAGATTGTATTTCAGGTGCACGAGCATCCTAGTTATCCATAAGTATTGCATAGGACGTTCAAGTATTCCATATGTACAAGTGTTATACTCAAGATCATTCAGGTATTCCAGATATTCTCGATACGATGCAATGACTCGCATGCAGATAGCTTCTAAGCGAGGATGACTTATCTATATGAATAAGAGGTCGCTGGCATAGCCATCAATGGCGGGTCTTTGACGAGGATGGAATGCAACAAAAGTACAAGAGGTGTTACAAACCATCCCGCCAACCACATGAGACCCCACATTCATTTCCATTCCGGATTGGATAAGGCCCCGGTGCCCCGGAGATCGTCCGTGGAACAAGATCCGAAGATCCCCCTCATTTTTGAGTTGTCTGTGACATGCAAGTCTCTAAGGTTATCCAAATTCATATTTTGACGAGACAATCCATGATACTTGTTCTGAATGAGCATTGCTCCATGAGCTGTGATACTTGACCTACTTGACAGAATATTTTTTCAGATATAAACTTGACATAATTCTCATTCAGATGTAAACTTGACATGATCCTCGTTGAGTGTTTAATTTAACTTGATGCATTCCCCTGGTGCGGGGGCTGCCTTAACAACCCAACGGTCCTGGATGCTTGCAGGTTCATATTGCATAGAAGAGCTATTTGATAGTCTCTTGGATACCTAGATGCGTGCACGATACGGATAGTGTTAATTGATTGTGGCACAATTTTCGTGTGGCAAACATTAAGTCGAGGCAATATTTTAATTTAACATATAAGCAGGCAAGTATTGCACTCATAAGAAAACTTAAGCATTCACGTTGGCTCGGGCCCAAGGGTAAGCCGAGAAGTAAAACCGTAAAGGGACTTACCGAGCGACATAATCTAGGGTCATGCAGTGTAAATAAGTGAACAGTGCACTAAGAAGAGCATATATACATATCGTTCTACTCGAGGCATAGTGGGTCTAGTTGCAAAAGGCAAAGGTAGCATGCGAGGGTCTGTATATAAGCAATATTTTATTTCCATGTTCTAACACAAGCAATACAAGTTGAGATTATTCCCTCAGCTAGGTGCGTCGTATTCTTATTAGCATGCAAGGGGTGATTCACCTAGCGACTAGCATGTAACGTCTATATTTTAAGTGTGTTGGCTAAGTAAAGACCAGTTCATCGTAGCCACCCACCTTAACGATGATTCGCCTCGGTCGAGCGATACTCCGAGCGAGCCTCTAAAATCCTAATACGAAACTCCTGAAGGGCCAAGTTTGGAAATCCTTTTGCCTCAAACGAGTATTCTCGCTGAGCAAAGCGGGTCGGAACGTTGTACTTTTTCCATTTGAATCGGCAGTCCGCTTGAGCGAAATGGGTCATTACCTTATACACCACTTAGAAAAAGTCTTGTCCTCGAGACTTCCTGAGCGCAGGCCGTTCTATCACACTATCGAATCTATCCCAAGCATAGCAATTGGTACCACTAAATCTAATTTTGTTCGAACGGATCTCCGTCTCGTTTCTTACGCCGTATCGCGTGTATGCTGAGTCGATCTCATTTGCGCCTTAGCGCGGAACATATTTCTTAATGCAGGGTATGCTTCAATCCATCGTGAATGATGATCTAAGGCTGCGGCAACTTATACAAGTCATTATACTTGCTCATGTGGATATTCACTTGCACTAGCATTAGAGATAAGCATATCGCAAGTCTGGATCGTGCACAAATTTGAAGTGCACCTCAAACATATACACGTCAACCAACTTAGCGATAGAGAAGTCTTAGCAGTCGAGTTTCACATCTCATTGAGTCTTGGATCGTGCACATGTTCAAGGCATCCCTCAAACATATGCATTCAACAAAACTTAGAGATAGTGAGACAAGCTACTTATGAAAATCTCAAGGGTCTCGTTTATGATTCACAAGGATACTTCCGATAGGGTCAATCAAATTCCAAGTCATTTTCTATTCCAACCAATGATTTGTACTACCGTTAAGCACGATCTATTCGGTCTACCGACTAGCATTCATCAGTTTGGGTTAAATATAGCACACGTTGTCGTTCCCAAATCTAACTCTAAGTCTTGCTTCCCCAGTTCTATAGCTTGTTCAAGCAATATGCTAAAGTCGGTCACACGGGTTCATTCACTCGGCACAGGGTCGTTTGCCTAATTACTAGGTCAGCTCAAAAGGTCATAGGTACAAGTTCAAGCACATGATTCATCGTACAATTTTGTCGCACGATGCTCGCCCTATTTCCTAGGGTTAAACCATTATTTATTTGTACGGGGTAATCCATCCAAGATCGTTTTACTCAGATTTCTAAACATCAAGCACGGATCATCCTACTCTCATTAGCACGTTCGTTTGTACGGGGGTTCGAGTCCGTTCAGTAAAATCTATGGTATATCCAAGTTGCAAGACAAGCCTAGTAATTTGTATAGTCTATCTCTCCAAACATATTTTCATAGAATCCCTGTCCATTTCATGTCTAGACCACCAAGCCAAGATTCAATTCAAAACCTTAGATTATAATTCTAAGTCGTTCAACCTGATTCACGTATCCGTTCACGAAACTATCAAGCGTGATTTACTCCAGGTTCTAGGCTAACTTATCCTCGAAACATTTTCGATCACTTGCATTCCAAATTAATCTTATCGTATCGAACCAAAAGTCGAGACGATCCATAAGTTGTTACGCTCCGGTCTCCCACCAGTTCGATCACCCTCGTTGGACGTGAGATCACCACGTCAACGCTCCTGCTGGATAATCGTCCTTATCTGTGCATGACGCATGTACGAGCATAGAGTTACATTCGCACAAGACAAGAACATTTGAATGTTATGGTTATCTTCGGCACGATCAAGACACCTTGTATTTTTGCTTTGCTCCATCCAAGTTATATATAAAATCCACCAAGTCATGTCCGTTCATGCAGTGATAATAATTCGCCTAGTAAAATCATACAACTCCAATATTATCGTTCAGTAAATCTATAGTCTTACTTCTAGCATTCCTCAAGCAACTAGTTTTAATTATTCAAGCCCAAGTTCTATCTCATTTTGATACGTTCTATTCATCGAGTTCATTTGGAATAATCATCGAACATGTTCCCGTGAGTTCGATCATCCCCGCTGTACGTGAAATTACTACACTGTCGCTCCCGCAGGATAATCATTCTCGTTGGGACTGATTTCATATGTTATCTCTTCGAACTAGATTTCAAGATCGTTCTTCCAAACTCTAAGTCAAATCCATTATCGCTTACACTTCTATTCGAGCGATAATGTATTCAAGTTCAATCTGTTTGTTTTAATCCAAAATCGCTCGTACGATCCTCCAAGTTTCAAACAAGTTTTCTTAAGCAAGATATTGATTTCCATGAATCCCTATTCGATATAAGCTTTATCATTTATTCGAGAGATTCTCAATTCGTTCAATCCGACTATCGCACGAGACCAATGAGTCCATTAGGATATTTTTTAAGTAATTTATATACTACTCGAAATTGAGTCACCCAATCAAATCTTCAATCGATGTTTGCATCAATCGCTAGAATATTCACCAAGTTTTCTTTAGAATTCATGTACGATACTAAGTATCGACTGATCAAATCTTAGCCTCGTATAAATCATGTTGATAGTCGTCCAAGCAAACCATATTCGATTTGTATCTTCCGACACGAAATATCGTTCGAGCTATTTCTCAAAATCCAAGTACGATTTTCTATGTTCGCCTAAGCGATAATCTGATAATGTTTCTATCGGTTGTCATTCTAAGTCTGACTTATCATATTCCTAAACGATATCCTATCTCGTTTATAACTTAGCTTGCACCAAAGGGTCTTGGCACGTGATACTCTACACAACTTAGCCGAAAGGCTGTGTGCATAGCTATCCATTCGGGCAATATTTGATTTTGTACACTAACCAGTTGGGTAATCACGTATAGGCATCGGCTTCACATATATCATGCAAATTCTAGCACGAGGCTAATCCCAAGGGTCTAGTACAGGTCGGCACAAAGACCTTAACATCATAATTTTGTACAAGCAATCATATTATTCACATGCACTTTTTAAAAGTATTTAGACTTATTGTTTGGAACATTCCGATGGGACATTGAGAAAGAGTGTGCACATAACCCACGAACGAGCTTTCAAAACTGAAAAAATCAAAACAAAGTCCAAAGGCGTAAAGACATGATCTGATACCAATCTGTCACGTCCCGATCTTCCGCAGGATAATCGGTCATCCTTGCTAGGCGAGAATCACCGCGCCAGCGCTCCCGCGGGACAATCGCTTGACCCATCTGGGTGTGATATCGTACGAGCGTGAGCCGCGCCCGTGCAAGACCGTGGTCCATGCTGGCGGTAAGAGGTCTAAACCACAGAGTTGCACTGATTGTCCGAGTGCAGCGGAATATAAATGCATAGGCGATTGGTAACAAGTTCACAGAGTCGTCAATAGCGGAAGCATTGAATAACACAAGTATAGAAGTAAAGCAAACTCTTTTATTGATATTAAATAAGTATTACATGCGGCATATAGCCGAGATTACAAGTCGCTCAAGCCTCTCTCTCTGAAACAGTAAAAGTGTGCCAAGTGGCTACATTTGTGAAGTGATTGTATAAGCGATGTTCTAATATTATGTCTTGTATATGTGCTTCAGTTCCGAACGCAGCGCTCCAAGGCTCCAGGGTGAACTCCATGCCTTAGCACGCACGAAGGAGACATCCGCACCGAACGAGGTTCTCCCGCACCCTGTAAACAATCTGGTGGGTTATCAGTACATGAATGCACTGGTGGGGAGGCTACTCGCCCGCTCCATAAATCCAAACACGTTCAATAGGTTTCGTTCACCATCTATTAAATTATCTTTCTAGTCTTGCCTTAGGATCAGTTTCATGACAAAGATGAATAGTCTAACTCGTATGGCAATGTATCATGCGATATAAGAGAAAACACGACGAAACTTACCAACTCACCATTTGTCCTTCCCTGTCTAAGAAAAATCAAGTTAATACAAGCACGAGCATATTTATTATGAAATCCAATGGCAATAGCATATGCAAACACAAGTATTGTGAGCGAGATTATGTTTCAGGTGCACGAGCATACTAGTTATCCAGAAGTGTTGCAGAGGACGTTCAAGTGTTCCATATGTACAAGTGTTATACTCAATATCGTTCAGGTGTTCCAGATATTCTCGATGCGATGTAATGACTCGCATGCGGATAGCCGCTAAGCGAGGATGACTTATCTATATAAACAAGAGGTCGCTGACATAGCCATCAATGACGGGTCTTTGACGAGGATGGAATGCAACGAAAGTACAAGAGGGGCTACAAACTATCCCGCCAAGCACATGAGACACCACATTCATTTCCATTCCGGATCGGATCGGGCCCCGGTGCCCCGGTGCCCCGGAGACCGTCCGTAGAACAGGATCCGAAGATCCCACTCGTTTCTGAGTTGTCTGCGACATGCAAGTCTCTAAAGTTATCCAAATTCAGATCTTGATAAGACAATCCATGATACTTGTTCTGAACGAGCATTGCTCAACGAGATGTGATACTTGACTTGCTTGACAGGATTTTTGTTCAGATGTAAATTTGACATGATTCTCGTTCAGATGTAAACTTGACATGATCCTCGTTCAGTGTTCAGTTTAACTTGATGCATTCCCCTGGTGCGGGGACTGCCTTGGCGACCCAACGGTCCCAGATGCTTACAGGTTCACATTACACAGAAGAGCTATTTGATAGTCTCCTGGCTACCTAGATGCATGCATGATACGGATAGTGTTTTGATTATGGCACAAGTTTCGTGTGGCAAATATTCAGTCGAAGCAACATTTCAAGTTAACATATAAGCAGGCAAGCATTGCACTCATAAGAAAACTTAAGCATTCACGTTGGCTCGGGCCTAAGGGTAAGCCGAGGAGTGAAACCGTAAAGGGACTTATCGAGCGACATAATCTAGGGTCGTGCAGTGGAAACAAGTGAACAATGCACTAAGAAGAGCATATACATATAGTTCTACTCAAGGCATAGCGGGTCTAGTTGCACAAGGCAAAGGTAGCATGCGAGGGTCTGTATATAAGCAATGTTTCATTTTTATGTTCTAACACAAGCAATACAAGTTGGGATTATTCCCTTAGCTAGGTCCGTTTTATTCTTATTAGCATGCAGGGGGTGATTTACCTAGCGACTAGCATGAAACATCCATATTTTAAGTGTGCTGGCTAAGCAAAGACAAGTTCATCGTGGCCACCCACCTTAGCAATAATTCGCCTCGGTCGAGCGATACTCCGAACGAGCCTTTGAAAGCCTAAGCCAGAATTCCTGAAGGGCCAAGTCTGAAAATCCTTTTGCCTCAAACGAGTATTCTCGCTGAGCAAAGCGGGTCGGGACGTTGCACTTTTGCCGTTTGAATCGGCAGTCCGCTTGAGCGGAACGGAACGGATTGTTACACATAACGTGTGAGGGTACATACCCATATCTGCGAACGCCAAATGTAATCCTAATTCCAATACTAGGTTCGACCTGAGACCAAAAATATTTTTTTATTTGCTCTTTAATTGTTGACTGTTTTGTTTGTTATTATTATGACCGTTGGGACTTTATTGGTCATGTTTATACTCAAGTGGCAGAATAATTAGCATGTTTATTACTATTAAATTTTTGGAGCTTATTTCTCCATTTCATTTCGTGGGACTAAGGGGATGCCTATATATACTCACTAGTTTATATATTGTTCCCTACTTCTTGCGAGAAGAAAAAAAATTACAAAAAATTTACTGTCCCGAAATTATTTTTATTAAAAATTTGTTCAACCGAAATAAGTTTGAAAAATTAGAATTAGAGATATGTTCCACCAACCTAGATGGCGAAAAAATAAATATCTAACAGGGGGCCCATGCACCGTTTTTTGCCAACTTAGTTGGCAGAAAAATGGCGGTGGCGGCCCGCGTTCGGTTGGGTGGATTTGGTTTGGTTTGGTTTGGTTTGGTTTGGTTGATGAGTTATTTTTATTTAGTTTTGTTTTAGATTTTGGTTTTATTTATTTATTTAGTTTAGTTTTGTATTTTAGTTTTTTTACTTAGTTTCTTTTTCTTTTTCATATTAAAGTTTATTTTAATAAGAATTTTTATTAATTAGTTTTGTTTCTTTGCTTTTTTTTTTCTTTACTTAGTTTTTTTTTCATATTAAAGTCTATTTTCATATTAGATAATTTACTATAGCAAAATTTATTTTAATAGAATTTGCTGTAAAGAAATAATTTTGAAAAAAATTATCTCCGTAGATACGTTCTGGTGGAAAAACGAGCACTACAATTTTTCGTGCGAGTATGGGACGCAATGGGGACGTGTGAGGAGTAGAGGAAAAGGGGGCCCACACGACCAAATTCAGCCAACAAAGTTATTTTTTATGAGTTATTTTTATTTAGTTATGTTTTAATTTTTTGTATTTAGTTTTATTTTGGATTTTGATTTTTTTATCAGTAACCTAGATTACCGATACGAGGAGTGGCGATTCCAACATCGGGCCGTGGATGATGCTAGTTGTCGTGAATGGTATCAACATGTAAATGAGATGGTACGTACATGCTTGAGTAAAAATGTGTCTCTATAGTACTTTTTAATATGAATTAATTGGATTCTACTTAATATTTTTAAATTTGAATCTAGCATATGAAAATCATCATGTGAGAGACCCGTTGAGCACAGCAGTAAAATTATTTTTGGATTGTATGCAAGCAATTCTGACTCCCCTGAACCCTCCGTTACATATTCTGCCGGATTATCCTCAAGGCTTTGTTAGCCGATGGCAAGCACGTCCGCGTAGAAAGTATACAAATGTCTGGCGTATGGATAGTTCGCCTCAACAAGATGACGAGGTCCCTCAGCAGACTGAGCAGGGTAGTTCCCAACAGGCTGAGCAGGACACTTCCCAGTGGGATGACCAAGACACTTATCAATGGGCGGGCGTGGGGACGTCACAGGCACGTACCCCACAAATGGACCAAGAGGCGGACGAGGGAACGTCACAACCTGGTGGTGACGTTTGGGATTATTACATGCAGATGGCCACTTCCGTATTTGATGCACCACAGTTTGATACAGCTATTCAGTTATTTGTGACTTCAACAACGCCGGTGCAGACACAGGAGACTGATGAATTTAACCCATGGGAACCATTGCCAGGAAAGAGACCCGAGGATACAGTAGAAAGAAGAAATAGACTTGATCTTAGGCCAATGCCTCGTAGGTATTATGATAGGATAGCTAGAGGCAGAGAATAAAAATCTTGTACTTCTAGGTTTTATTATGCACATGTTTTGCAACTCTTTAAAATTTATGTTTATAAATGAAATTACATCAATGAACTTTTTTTTTTCTTTACTTAGTTTTTTTTTCCTCTATAAAATTTATGTATTAGGCACGTACCCCACATGATGGCTAGAGGCAGAGAATGAAAACTAAAAAAAAAACTAAAAAAAAAAACCAAAACTAAACTAAATAAAATAGAACTCATAAAAAAATACTAAATAAAAAAACCTAAGTAAAGAAACAAAACTAAGTAAAGAAAAAATATTAGTTTTTTTTCCTTTTTTTACTTAATTTTTTTTTCTTATCTCAAAAAAAATTTAATATAAAAAAAAAACTAACTAAAGAAAAAAGTACTAGTTTTTTTTTTCTTAATATGAAAATTAATAATATATTTTGGTTTCTCCTCTCTCTCTCTCTCTCTTTTTATATATATAAAAAAAGAAACACAACATTTTTCACCCAACCGATTCCCCCTAACCCGACTGCTCCTTAAACCAACCCGCCCCCTCTCCTAAATCGGACCGGACTGGCTGAAGCAACTCAGCCAACAGCATTTGCAAAAATTTGGCAATGCCAAATTTTCGTCAACTAAGATGGCTGAATTTGGTCTTCTCTGCTCCTCACACGCATCCAATTGCGTCCCATCTTCGTACGAAAAATTGTCCGAAAAATTGCAGCCTCGTTTTTCCGCCTTCTTAGATGGCGGAACATATCTGCGGTGATAATTTTTTCAAACTTATTTCTTTACAACAAATTTTATTAAAATAAATTTCGCTACAGTAAATTTTCTCAAAAAATTATGTCCCCCTTTCTCCTTCACTAAAAACTCACTTTTATTCTACTTCTCTTGTGTTCATTGTAATTTCTAAGCAAAGTTAAGTTTCGATCATTCTTCTGGAGCTGTGTGCAGTGACGTAAAGCCGGTAGAAAGAGAATTTTATCTCTAGAAAAAATTTGAAAAAGCCTGCGTATATTTCTCAAATATTTCTCTTAGAAGTGTTTCGTACACAACTCTTCTCGAAAACCGGTAACACTAACTTATTTTCTTTTATATATATTTTTTGTTAACAGTAATGTTAATCATTTTATTTTTCCTAACACTACCTATGTTTGAGTTAATGGTGGAGCATTCACCAAGGTGGATTTATCATTTATGTCTTTGACAGTTATATACATACTAATGATCGCATTCCATAGATATTTACTATCTATTAAATTTTGCATTATTATTTAGTTTATGTTTCTCCATCGTCTCTCTGCTCATTATAAAAAGGTTTAAAAATGACTTAAAACGAATCGTCTAAATCTTATATATATTATTACGTAATTAAAAATAATAAATAAATAAATTATAACTAAATATTTAACTACTTAATATTTTTTAACTATATACAAACACTTCTAACTAGAATGGTTAAGATGAGGTTGGTTGAATAGTTTAGATTCCACGGACTATCGATATCTATAACCAATTTTAAATTTTTAAAATTTTTTTTTTTTTTTTACGTACCTACAATGAACATGCACCTTATTAGTGTGAGTAATAAAGCTATGTAGAGGGTTTCCATCATAATGCAAATATAGTTGAAGAATTTTTTTTTTTCAATTTTCGCTCAATGTATTTAAGAGTTACTATTAGGTTAATACACCCAGGGTCAGTCCTGGCTCAGGGCAGCCAGGATGATCGTCCAGGACCCCATAGACTAGGAGGACCAAAAAAAAAATCAGTTTAAATATATAAATAATTTTGTACGAAAATTAAAATTAATATGTACCATGTGCCCTTTTTACTACAAAATAATTGTGGTGTAGTGGTTATTATGTTAGACTTACATACAAGAGGTTTCTAATTCAAATTTTGGTGGAGACATTTTTTTTTAGCTTTACTTTTGTTTCATTGTTTTCTATATTATGTATGGAATCTCATTTTAAAAATTTGTCTCGAACCCTCATGAGCTCAGTGTCGGTCCTGGTTACACCCGACTCTACTTATCATTAGCTCAATGCATAAATTCTGTCATTGTGTAAAATTAAACATGGATTCTTACCGAGTCGGATTTTAGGTCAAACCCTTTAGACCGGAAGGTTTAATAATACGTGTACAAGTTTGGATAATATATTTGCATAGGAGATTTTAGTCAAGATATGGATCCTACCGATTTAAATGGTGTTCCCAGTGACGTATTTCTGACTTTTGTTGTTATTAAGGGATGGACAATGACAGAAGTAATAACTGAGATACAACTCAATTAATAAATAAAAAACTCTTTTCATTCCATGTCCTATATAAATTAGGTTAATTCTAAATGCACATCAAAAATTGTTCAAAAAGTTCAAAGTGTTTATTTTTATTTACAAATTTGCTATCGAAAAGTTTTATTCGTGGATGTTCAATTTTTTTTAGGATTTGACAATCCTTCCTAAAAATTTGACAGTCATTCTTATTGAAAGTACTCTAAAAAAAATTTGACAGTCCTCGACGACGATGACTGCTACCAAAGAAAAAAAAGAAAGTTGAGGAACTCACCAAAAGAAGGTCAGTCGACTAAAGACCAGCACCAAGCTCGACGGGAGCGGGGGTCTCCTCGCGGCCAACCATCGATATGGGCACATCTGAGATCAATAGTAATTTTTACTTGTTCTCAATAAATTTTATTTTAATTTAAGCTAGTATGAAGTAACGTACTGAACAATTTTTGATGTGTTTTTGGAACGAGTTATAAGTTATGGGCACCTAATAACACATTCCATGAGGCTCTTGTACGTCTATTTGACATGGAGTTGAGTGGACCCAGCTATATATAATGTAGCCTAACAACATTCTTCAAGATCGAGGTCCACATTTATTTTTAGTTGGGAAATTTGATGAAGCCTCTGCTCTCTCTCTTTCTTTTTCTTGTGAATTAATTGTGATTAACCCCACTCACCCACCCACCCACGCACCCACCTTCTAATAGCTACTCCACTGTCTCCCCTTCTTTTTTTTTTTAATTACTTTTACCTCCCGCTATAGTAATTGTACTTATTCCTCAAAAAAAAATTTATCTAATTAAAAAATAACAATAAGAAAAGATGGGAGTGAATATAAATTAGTAACAAAAATGCCGCCTCCACCAACTTTTATTAAAATATCTGCCAAGTTCTTATACTGCAGTAGTCCATCATACTACAAGAGCTTTAATCATCATAAAAATGGTCTACATTACGACAGAGAATATAATAGACATATCTAAAATAGAAAAAAAAAAAAATTATGTGCCACTTTTAATTCAAAAAAATTGTGGTGTATCGATTATCATGTTAGATTTTCACCGTAGAGATCTTGATTCAAATTACAATGACATCAATATATTTTTTATATTTATATTTATATTTTAGTTATTTTTTTTCCATAGAGTTCTATTTCAGAAATAAGCTTACAGCCATACATTCATACATACATACATACACAGTGGCAGTAGAGCTTTGTTTATCATAAAAACTATTGCGTAATTTTTTTTTTTTTTTTGGTCCAATTGTTATTGGATTTTTTTTTCTACAAAGATTTTCTAGTCAAGGTCGCTTCTTTGACCAGGGATGGGAATTTTGGGATGTTTCAAAACTAAGTTCCACGCGGAGGGTTCTTAACCGAATTTCAAGGTGTTTTCTGAATAAAAGTCCCTTAACTTTTCCATATTTATATACATGAGTCCACAAGATTTTTTTTCATTTTTCTTTAGCTTTTTTTTTAAAAGCATTTTTCTTTAGGTTGATTATGGTTAAGTGAAACGCAAGAAAAAAAAAATGCATTTTTCTGGTTGACAAGAAAAACTATAAATAAAAATAAGGGAGAGAGATTGGGAATATATATATATATATATATATATATATATATATATATATATATATATATATATATTCTTGCACATATTTCGTATTTTAACCTTCTTTTAATTTATTCTTTTTCTACTTTGGAAAAGCAAAGGTAATAAAAGTAAACTATATACATAACTTTACTAATTAATTAAAAGAATAAATTAAAAGAAGGTTAAAATACAATATATATATATATATATATGGAACTCATTATATATATATATATATATATATACATATATATATATATATATATATATATATATATATATGGAACTCATTATCTGTCACGTCCCAGTCCTAGAATACTGGGTAAGTACGGGACGGACATGGCCAGCTACCCCGTACAAGATATGAAAACGTCTTACGACGATCACGACTATCACTAGACTAGTGGTACATACTACAATCAAGTCACCTAAGGTCACACAGA
This sequence comes from Iris macrosiphon, assembly GCA_036927795.1. NCBI lineage: Eukaryota > Viridiplantae > Streptophyta > Magnoliopsida > Asparagales > Iridaceae > Iris > Iris macrosiphon. The sequence continues at coordinate 152,149,710 of JAYESA010000013.1, read as the reverse complement.
ACAACTATGCCCCGATCAGTCAATCAAGAAAGAGTAATAATGAGCATGTAAGGCGTCCCCGACGCTCTATCAAAATAATTAGAAAAGTAGCTATACAAAATGAACAGCTAGTACAGTGCCAAAGAGTACATAATCATATGTCAACTGCAGTCTGAATAAGTACAATCATGTAAAAGAAACTAAATATCCAGAATATTAGGCTAAACAGATGTCGGTGGCTAAACGCCCAAAAGAGTACAAAATGCTATATGTGTGGTGGAGAAAAAATCTACTCAAGACCCTCGACGATCGATCATCCTCTTGGTGCACGCCATCGGTCAGGAAGTACGCTGGATACTCAGGCTCCAACACCAAATCTAGCCAAACAAAACCAGCGAGGTCAGACCCCGATAGCAAGTATCACAAGGAAGTAAGAGTGAATGAACCAAAAATCCAAATAAACATATAAGTAATACATGTGCCATAATCATGGACGTATATCCTATCATCGAGGCAATACGACACCCCTACACCAAACAAGGATACTAGGTGTTATATCACGCTGAGATAGAGTATATCTCCTAACTATGGTCATGGTATAGGTCTCTCTGTCGTAGCTTCGGTTCATAACCTATTGTAGTACAATATCCCACCCTACAACCAAACAAAGACAAGGATTGGCCACCGCACCACGATAGTTCATGTTCCTAGACTATTAACATATGGTACAAACACAATAAAATAAAATAGGTCAAAGTAAGTCGGCCAATCAGTCCTACGGCTTACTACGTAGTATCTGGGTTACCTCAGTAATGTAATATATCAATAGGGATCCTCAAATCGTGATATGTTTGAGCGAAGCTAGCCGAGCCAAGTATATATATATATATATATATATATATATATATATATATATATATATATATGTAAACCCCCAGATTTTTCAGGATTTTAAAAACAAATTTTCAAAATTTTTCTGGAATTTTTAACTAATTAAAATCAAGGTATTCTGGTTTTAAATAATTTTAAATATTTTTATTAAATATTAAAATATTATAAAAATAATATTTTTGGGTGTAAAATGAAATATTAGATATAGGATAATTTTTCAGAAATTTATTGGACCCCAGAACCATTTTTAAAGACCTACAAATTAAGTTATTTATTAAACCAAAATAAACCCAGTTTAATTCTAAACCGAACCAATCCAAACCGGACCGACCCTGAACCGAACCCCTAAACCAACCCTGCGGGTCGGGTCGGGTCTGAACCCGACCCATCAACCCGACTCGTTAACCCGCTACTGTTACGAAACCCTAACCGTCGAAACCCCGATCCCCCGTCTCCCCTCCGCCGATTCTGGCCGACCCGCCGTCTTCTCGGCTTTCCCCGTCGGCCGTTACGAAATGCTGCCGCCTCTTACCCTTCGCCTCCCCTCTCCGCCAGTAACGACCGGCCGACCGTTCTCCTCCCTCTCCCCCTATAAAAACCCCCAACCACCACCACATCCACCATCTCTCTCCACCGCTCTTCTTCGGCCAATCGACCCCGACCCTGCCACCGCCTCTCGACCCTGCAGCTGACCACCACTACTATTCCCGAGCCCCACCGCCTTCCTCCTCTGCCACCACCACTCACCACCACATCGCCCTCCGTCGTCCGGAACCCAACTCCCCTCCGTTTGACCCGAGCCCCACCGGCTGTGCCTCGAACCCCGCTGTCTCCGGCCGCCAGTCCCTCGAACCCCGCTGTCTCCGGCCGCCAGTCCCCGGCTGCCGCCACCCAACACTCCGACGAGCCTCTCCGACGACCCCAGCAGCCCGCAGAAGCCCTAGTCGCTGACGCATCAGCCCTAGCTGCCAACGTGCCGCATTGTGCCACCTCGCGGAATCGTGATTTTAGTCTTCTTCGGAGCCCTATTCAGGTGACTGTTTCTCTCTTCTCACTGTCCTATTTTTCATTCCGTCTGCTATAACGCGTAGACTGAATGACCCTCTCGATACCTGTGCAATTTGTTTGGGGTATCCCGTCCTGTGGTGATCGTAAACTGAGACCCAAAATCAGAAAAATTAATACCCTGTTTTTCTCCGGAATTGGGTGCGCCCCGCTAAACGGGATGACTTGGTCGTGTGCGGACTTTACCAAAAGGTGCGCGCCGTTAATACGGACGTGTGAGATTTCGCGAAAGTTGATTTGGATGTGCGTGCACACCGGAATCAACGCGTATCCGTCGACAACGTCCCGTATCGGTCAAGTTCTGGAACTTGTTGTAACTTCGTGTACACGCGTCGTATCGAAACAAAACTTACGTCATCGGACTCATAGCAATACGCTGGTCCTGTGACCCAAGTTTGGTTCAATTCTGAGAACGATGACAAAATCGCGTATCGTGGGCCCCACGACTCCACTTTATGGGCGATTTTGTGATCGGCTCATCGGAATCCAGTTTTGGACGTTCCGTTGGGTTCGTATCATCGTTCTGGACTTGTAGACACTAAATTTGATGAATTTGGAGAACATTATCTCGGACACATTTTTCGGTGCGAAGCGGGCCACCTGTGGATCCCGCTTTGACCAGAAACTGTTATTTTTTCCTCTGTGTCCAAATTGGACTTATAGACAGGCAATTCTAGCTATTTGATATCTTCTGAACTTGATGGTAATATTTATTTCAGCAATCGAAGGAGTACCTGCAGATTTTGCTGATACCAGAGCAACAGTTGGAGTCAGAACCCCAGGCAAGTGTACCTTGCCATACTTGCAACATTTGTTTATACTATTCTCTTGATTTATTACTGTAATATCTCTGTTACATCTAGGATCGTGTGACATTACTTAGCGTTCGAATAATATTCGGGTGCCAACGTCGTACACGGAGTTGTGTAACGTCACCTAGTCATGGATATCGAGACCCTATACATTCTCGTGCTTGCCTTATCAAGTACGTCATACCTCAGGACACCTGACACCATTCATGAGACAGAATCTTCCTGAGATATTCATGGTGATTCTGTATAGGTTACAGGTTTCATGATATATACTTTATGCTTAGCTATCATTATGACTTACTGCATCAGTTAGAGGTCATGATCTTGCGTGTCATGGACATGAGACGTGTGATTACATTGGGTGGGGAGAGACACACAGGCTATAGGTTGATTATATTATGACGGAATCGTAGTCTCTCTCTCCGAACTAGACAACTACATGATATCCCTGCTACCGGCTCCCCGACACCGATCTTGTAGTGGTCTCAGCCTGAGTTCTAGTAATGCTCTCATCTTGCATATCACTTAGCTGGTTATATAGTTTACCTTATTGATTCATTTATTATTGCTCTGCATTTATTATGGCTTGAGTTATTCTTGTACCTTGTTTTGTCCCCTGAGGACTTGGATCCGGATTATGTCCCCAGGAATCGCAGAGAAGATCTATCCCGAGGTATACGGCACATGAGCATTAGCAGAAGCAGAAGCAGGAGCAGGTGCATACACTGGAGCAGTACCAGATCCAGAAGACGAGGTGATCGTCGAGGATTTCTCCTAAGTATATGCTTTATCCATTCTCAGTATTTGTTGTTGTTATCTTTATTCTTGTATCTTGACTATTGTTCAGACTCATTATCGGGTTATTTCCCCGAGTTATGTTTTATTGAGACTTGATATTGCTTTATATTCTGATATTGTTGTATTCATTTCTGTGGATGAGATTAGTATATTAGACCCTTTTTATTGTATTACAGCTTAAGTATACCCTGATGGGTCCATTAAATTGGGTTTGCCCATCGGTGTGTGCTGCTGGCCATTGCCATGTGTCTAGTCCCTCGATATTTTGGGACTGGGGTGTGACATGGTTTTTGTGGTGTCCCATGCAGGTCAACGACTAAATTGCTTTGGTTTCAACTGAGGAACCGAGCAAGCCTGCAATAAGAATAGGATAAGTTTTAGGATCTCATCCACTTGCTTGAATCGTTCTTGCTCTCAATCTCGGATTCGAATTAATTCCTTGACTTGCATCCTGCCTTGATTCTCCTGTGTGCCTCTTATTGTTTATTTTGGATGCAGAGTAATGGATCCACGAGCAAACGATGAGACTCCTACAAGATCACCACGAGATGCTATGGTAACCAACGAAGATGAAGTAACACTAGTGGATGGAGGTCAATCAGCACACCGAAGTAGTCAAGCGAATCAGTATGCCTCGAGAATCCAGCAAGATAACATCCCACCTCCGCCGCAGTTTACTCCACCAATGCCCGTATTTCCACAAGGACAGGCTATGGACGGGCAACAGATGTTTCAAATGATCTACGCAATGATGCAAGCTCAACAGCAGATTCAATATGAGGCTCTGCGTCATAGCCTAGCAATCGCACTGGAGCAGGCGAATCTACCAGCACGACGGCCGACGACGGGCTCTATCACCGATTTCCGCCAGCTGAAGTCCCGCACCTTTTTAGGCAAGGAGGAGCCCACTGAAGTTCATGAGTGGCTCACCAACACTCAACATCAATTAGAAGCAGTTTAACTTCCAAAAGAACGTTGGATGACTGCCGTCCGGATGTAGTTGACGGACAATGCACATCACTGGTGGCTATCTGAGGAGATACGGCTCGGACCAGACCGAGTCACTTGGGAAGAGTTCTCTAGACTCTTTCAGGAGATGTACATTCCACCTATTGCTCGGTCAGAACTTCGGAACAAGTTCAATCGCCTCACTCAAGACAATATGACAGTGGAAGAATACAATGCGGAGTTCATTCATCTGAGTCGCTTCGCCCCAACCCTGATCCTGACAGAAGAAGAGAAGGCTGAGAAGTTCTTCGACGGACTAAACTTCGAGCTACAGAGACTGATCGGATCCGTTGCACCAACTTCTTACTCGGACGTCCTTGCTGCAGCCCGACGCATAGAGCACATCACCAGGAGAGAGACCAGCCTGAAGCAGCCTTCCACATCAGCACCAGCCAGAGCACCACAGAAAAAACTGCAAAGAGACCTCACATGCACCAGCCACCCGGAGCATCTCCACAGGCACTATCTATCTGTCAATATTGTGGCAAGCGAGGTCATATTGAAAACGAGTACAGACGCAAAATGGAATTATGTTTAGCTTGCGGATCCAGTCAGCATTTAGTAAGGGAATACCTTAAGCGTCGAGAAGGAGCACCAATGGTAAACCAACAAGTGTTACCAGTACCGAGGCCAGCCTATCCAGTATTGGGAGCACCGCAAATGGGAGTTGAAGGAGTCATACCACCACCTCCAGGAGGATATCAGCCGAGGCCACCTTTGATACCCCAGGCAGTACTCTTCCAGCAGGCTCAGCAGCAGTAGAGGAATCCACCGTAAGGAAGCGGCCAGGCTTTTGCGATGACCTTGGAGGACGCGTAGACTCGTGGAGTAGCGAATACGCGTAAGTTATTCATTGATATTATTTCTAGTATTGCTTTAGCTCGTGCCTGTTAGTTCATGACCTTAGCCCTAAACCTAGTATTTTTAAACTTGTTAATAATAACTTAGCTTTTCTAAGCTGTAGTTTTCTTGCTTTAACCAGATTTTCTTCACTCTTGAATTTGCATAACTTTTATTGCTTAGGGAAATGATATTTTTCTTTCCTAGGTATTTTTGCTTAACCCTCATCCTTTGATTCTCCTTTATCATGATTCTTTGATTGTGTCGTGCTTCGAACCTGTTTTGCAAATAGTGTCATCTCTGCTGACCGGTTATTTCTTTGATTGCGAGGACGCAATCCTCTTAAGGGGGGTAGATTATAAACCCCTAGATTTTTCAGGATTTAAAAAAATTCAGAATTTTTCTGAAATTTTTAACTAATTAAAATCAAGGTATTCTAGTTTTAAATAATTTTAAATATTTTTATCAAATGTTAAAATATTATAAAAATAATATTTTTGGGTGTAAAATAAAATATTAGACATAGGGTAATTTTCTTCGAATTTATTGGACCCCAGAACCATTTTTAAAGACCTAAAAACTAAGTTATTTATTAAACCAAAATAAATTCGGTTTAATTCTGAACCGAACCAACCCAAACCGGACCGACCCTGAACCGAACCCCTAAACCAACCCTGCGGGTCGGGTCGGGTCTGAACTCGACCCATCAACCTGACCCGTTAACCCGCTACTGTTACGAAACCCTAACCGTCGAAACCCCGATCCCCTGTCTCCCCTCCGCCGATTCCGGCCGACCCGCCATCTTCTCGGCTTTCCTCGCCGGCCATTACTAAACGCTGCCGCCTCTTCCCATTCGCCTCCCCTCTCCTCCAGTAACGGCCGGCCGACCATTCTCCTCCCTCTCCCCCTATAAAAACCCCTAACCACCACCACATCCACCACCTCTCTCCACCGCTCTTCTCCGGCCAACCGACCCCGACCCTGCCACCGCCTCTCGACCCTGCAGCTGACCACCACTACTCTCCCCGAGCCCCACCACCTTCCTCCTCTGCCACCACCACTCACCACCACATTGCCCTCCACCCTCCGGAACCTAACTCCCCTCCGTTCGACCCGAGCCCCACCGGCTGTGCCTCGAACCCCGATGTCTTAGGCCGCCAGTCCCTCGTCGTGACCCGAGCTCCCCGGCCACCACCACCCAAGACTCCGACGAGCCTCCCCGGCGACCCCAGCAGCCCGCAGAATCCCTAACCGCCGACGCATCAGCCCTAGCCGCCACCGTGCCGCGTCGCGCCACCTCGCAGAATCATAATTTCAGTCTTCTTCGGAGCCCTGTTCAGGTGACTGTTTCTCTCTCCTCGCTGTCCCATTTTCTGTTCTGTCTGCTATGACACGTAGACTGCGTGATCCTCTCGATACCCGTGTAATTTGTTCGGGGTATCGCGTCCTGTGGCGATCGCAAACTGCGACCCAAAATCAGGAAAATTAATACCCTATTTTTCCCCAGAATTGGGTACGCCCCGCTAAACGGGATAACTTGGTCATGTGCGAACTTCACCGAAAGGTGTACGCCGTTAATACGGACGTGTGGGATTTCGTGGAAGTTGATTTGGATGTGCATGCACACCGGAATCAATGCATATCCGTCGACAACGCCCCGTATCGACCAAGTTCTGGAACTCGTTGTAACTTCGTGTACGCACGTCGTATCGAAATAAAACTTACGCCATCGGACTCGTAGCAATATGCTGGTCCTGTGACCCAAGTTTGGTTCAATTCTAAGAACGTTGACAAAATTGTGTATCGTGGGCCCCACGACTCCACTTGACGGGCGATTTTGTGATCGGCTCATCGGAATCCAGTTCTGGATGTTCCGTTGGGTTCATATCATCGTTCTGATCTTGTAGACACTAAGTTTGACAAATTTGGAGAACATTATCTCGGACAAGTTTTTCGGTGCGAAGCGGGTCACATGTGGACCCCGCTTTGACCAGAAACTATCATTTTTATCCCTGTGTCCATATTGGACTTATGGACAGGCAATTCTAGCTATTTGATATATTCTAAACTTGATGGTAACATTTATTTCAGCAATCGGAGGAGTACCTGCAGATCCCGCTGATACCAGAGCAATAGTTGGAGTCAGAACCCCAGGCAAGTGTACCTTGCCATACTTGCAGCATTTGTTTATACTATTCTCTTGATTTATTACTGTTCTGTTCCACCTAGGACCGTGTGACATTACTTAGCATCCAAATAATATTCGGGTGCCAACGCCGTACGCGGAGTTGTATAACGTCACCTAGTCATGGATATCGAGACCCTATACATTCTCGTGCTTGCCTTATCAAGTACGTCATACCTCAGGACACCTGACACCATTCATAAGACAGAGTCTTCCTGAGATATTCATGGTGATTCTGTATAGGTTACAGGTTTCATAACATATACTTTATGCTTAGCTATCATTATGACTCACTACATCAGTTAGAGGTCATGATCTTGCGTGTCATTGACATGAGACGTGTGATTACATTGGGTGGAAGAGACACACAGGCTACATGTTGATTATATTATGATGGCGTCATAGTCTCTCTCCGAGCTAGACAACTATATGATATCACTACTACTGGCTCCTCGACACCGAGCTTGTAGTGGTCTCAGCCTGAGTTCTAGTGATTCTCTCATCTTGTATATAACTTAGCTGGTTATATAGTTTACCCTATTGATTCATTTATTATTGATCTACATTTATTATGGCTTGAGTTATTCTTGTACCTTGCTATGTCCCCTGAGGACCTGGATCCGAATTATGTCCCCAGGAATAGCAGAGGAGATTTATCCCGAGGTATACGGCACAGGAGCATTAGCAGTAGCAGAAGCAGGAGCAGGTGCATACACTAGAGCAGTACCAGATCCAGAAGACGAGGTGATCGCCGAGGATTTCTTCTGAGTATATGCTTTATCCATACTCAATATTTTCTGTTGTTATCTTTATTCTTGTATCTTGACTATTGTATCAGACTCATTATCGGGTTGTTTTCCCGAGTTATGTTTTATTGAGACTTGATATTGCTTTATATTCTGATATTGTTGTATTCATTTTTATGGATGAGATTAGTATATTAGACCCTTTTTGTTGTATTACAGCTTAAGTACACCCTGATGGGTCCATTAAATTGGGTTTGCCCATCGGTGTGTGCTGTTGGCCATTGCCACGTGTCTAGTCCCTCGATATTTTGGGACTGGGACATGACAATATATATATATATATATATATATATATATATATATATATATATATATATATAATGGTCGAATTTTGCACTCTACTAGTACAGATGATATACAATATCCGTGGTGGCCAGCCTTGCATGCATAACAAATATCTGGGGTGACTGGCATGCACGATCTCGGGATCCTGTTCCCTCCCAATATTACTACTAGCTTTAGTTGACTAGATTAACCTTACAGTTATATGGATTCTCATATCATGCTCACATGATAATCCTCCTAGATATCATATCTCAGTACGAGTATGCTAAGTATAGATCCATATTGATTATCGAGGGTCTCAATCTAGATTTATAACAAACGTAAAGCACAATCAAACAAACATCCTAACCACGCTACAACTACTGACTAATTATAAGAATGTCAGTGCAAAAAAAATCAGGAATAGACTATAACAGGAATATCAAGATCAGGTAGCACCTCAGTACAATATGGAACCTTAGTGCATAATACGAGCAGTAGAAACTTAGTGTGGTATCAGAAAGTATCAGAATGGATACAAGTAGTCAAGTTAGGATACATGATAAATCAGTCAATCATTCTGTCAAAGTACTTGTCAGGTCGGGTGTACAGTAAGTACTACTATCATAGTCTATCAAATACATTCTAGGAGCTACAGTCCTATTATCAAGTCCCTTGAGCAATGATCACTATCCATAAAATTGGGAACAATACAAGTCCTCAAGTTCAATATCATATACATTCTATATGAGGCCAAGAAGTCCTCAAGGAGTGACACTAAACTATAATACATGTTCTATAAACAACATGTGAGAGAGTCCCCTAAGCTATAAAAATGACCATACTCAACTAAGAAATCACTATAGTTGAAGAAATTAACAAAAATGGACAAAACGGCCCCAAAACAACATAATTGTGCCAAAATAGCCAAAAAATGGTATATCGGCGATATACTGTAGTACCGATGGTATACTGGTTAAAATTTGAGAGTTTTTGGTATATAAAACTGGTATATCGGTGGTATACTGTAGTATACCGTCGGTATAGTGGTCTATAATATCACCAAAAATCTAGAATTTATTTCGACCATAAAATCGTCATTTTAAATCAAAATTAGGATTTTCAAATGTCAAAATTGCATGAAATTGAATTCTCTACAACATGTAAGCATTAGCTTCCACAAATTTTGAGCTTTGAAAGATGGATACAATAAAATACTCTAAAAAAGACTATTTAGAAACTTAGATATACTCAAAATCATAGGTCAAAATCAAAATGCATATACTAAAGTTGAAGACAATATAATGATCTACATTATTGACTAAAAATATTTAGCATTCTAAGAAAAACTAAATTTTAAAAAAAAAAATCAAGGTTTACATTCACATTGAGCAAGATGTACTTGCTTTAGGTCTAGCTATCCGAGCTTAGTCTTCAACTCCTCCTCCAAGGGGGGTTCATAAATCACACCCTAGGTTCCAAAACCTAGTTCCTAGGGAAGTCCAAGAAAGAAAAAGGAAGCGGAATGGAGAGAAAATGGTGAAGATGAGGAAAAAGAGACAAAGATAGAAAGAAAAGGGTTTTGTGTGAATGAGGAAGGATCCTTGGCCATTGATCATACCAAGTCACCCATCCAAGGCCCCCTTATCAAATCCTACCCATATAAACAAAAATGTCACGACCCGCATCCGGTGTAAGGGATGCATGTCGGGATCAACGCCCAGCCTACGTCGCAGAATCGGCGGTAGAACGCTGTTTGGGTAATCTATCTAGAAATATAATGAGCCACCAACAATATCAATATACTCAATCACAGATCTAAGATGGAAATGAGCACAAATATGATAAAGAATAGAATAGTCACATACAACTCATGAGTCTAAAATATTAATCAATGAGTCTGAAGAAATGCTAAACAATAATCTGGAGACAAATCCAGTACAAAGAATGACTAAGAAGCTAAAAGTCCCGGGTCATCTGTCTCAATCGGGATGAGTCCCTCCTGAGCCAGGGTCTCTGACTCTAAGCCCACAACATCCCGAGGCCCGTAATGTGTAGGGTACCACTCCTCAGTGTCATCTGGAAAAAATATATCCAGTCAGGAAAGGAGCAGAGTACATCTCTAACAGCAGTTCTAATCAATGATATAAATTATGTAACAGTAAATAGATGTGAATATACAAGATACAACAATAGATACAAGAGATATACAATAAATGAATACTGGAAATAAATACAAGAATGAACAAGAATACTAAATGACTAAGTGAGTGAGTACCAGCTTTAACATGTGATCGACTTGGGAACTTGATACAAGATTTCTGGCATGGCTAAACATACGTGCGGTGTATAATTAACACTATTCAAGAACAAGACTTGATACAAGGAAGGTATGATCACATATCTACACTACATACTCCCCAACCCGACTGGTATAGTGGATTCAACCATGGAATGCTATAGCACGGGATTCTCTAAGAAGATAGCTAGTCTCCCCGAGAATCAGTGTCTGTACAAGTACAAGAAGAACAATGAAACAAGGCTTGCACAAGATATACCATATATACCAAGAAATAACATCTCATAAGGAGATCTAGATATACCAATCTGTGTAACCATCGTGTCAAGAAAATATGGATATATACACTAAATATAATGAACATAGGGGATATCATAAATCTGGACACAAAATCCATAATAATGTGCTCCTACTTCCACTCTGGAATGGGTAATGGCTGAAGTAAACCTCATGGCCTTTGCCTCTCGACTTTTACCTGCTGGCACACTAAGCATTTGGATACAAACTGTGCCACTTTTCTTTTCATGCCATACCACCACAAACTCTCTCGCATATCCTAATATATCTTGTTGGCACCTGAATGTATGGAATATTGAGAGCGATGCACTTCCTGCAATACCTCCTTACGCAGATCCCCACTAGGCACACACAATCTAACTTTTTTCCACAAAGATCCATCCTCAGCAATAGTGAAATCATCCTCCAATCCTGCTCTCACCTGAGATCCGATGCTCCTAAAAGATACATCCTCATACTGGACTGCTTTGATCCTGTCCATCAACTCTGAATGTATCTGCAATCCCCATATCTGCATAGCAAAACCAGAAACTATCACCTTAATGCCCAAGCTCTCCAAGTCCTCCAATAAATATCGATCCTGTGTCAAGAACATAGCTACCGGATACCTGCTCAAGGCATCAACAACTACATTAGCTTTCCCAGGATGATACTGCAAAGAGATGTCAAAATTCTTCATCAGTTCCAACTACCGACGCTGCCTCATGTTCAACTCCTTCTGCATAAAAATGTACTTCAAGCTCTTGTGGTCTGTGAAGATCTTCACACGCTCTCTGTATAAATAGTATTTCCATAACTTTAGGGCAAAGATGACTGCTGCTAACTCTAACTCATGGGTAGGATAGTTTTTCTCATGAGGACGCAATTGCCTGGATGTATAGGCAATCACTTTCCCATTCTGTTGAAGAACACGACCCAAATATTTTTCCGATGCATCACTATAAATAGTGAAACCTCCAGACCCTGATGGCAATGTCAAAATAGGAGCAGACGTCAACATCTTCTTCAATTCCTCAAAAGCAACCTAGCAATCCTTCGTCCAAACAAACTCTCCATCCTTCTTGGTGAGTCTGGTCATTGGCTCGACAACCTCAAAAAATCTTTCACAAACTTCCTGTAGTAGCCTAGCAATCCCAAGAAACTCCTGATCTCTGCTACCGAACTCAGGGTCTTCCAAGACTCCACTGCTGTGATCTTCTTCGGATCCACTGAAATACCATCACCAGTCACAACATGCCCCAAGAACTCCACTTTGTCCAAGAAGAACTCACACTTGACAACTTTTCGTACAGCTTCTCCTTCCTCAGTACCTCCAGCATAATCCATAAATGCTCTTCGTCCTCCTCCGGTGTCTTCGAGTAAATGAGTATGTTGTCGATGAACACCACCATGAACTTGTCAAGGTACTGATGGAACACCTTGTTCATCAAGTTCATAAATACCGTCGGGTCATTAGTCAACCCAAACGGCATCACCATAAACTCGTACTAACCATACCGAGTTCTAAAAGCAGCCTTCGGTATGTCCCCCGGCTTTACTTTCACCTGGTGGTAGCCTGATCTCAAGTCTATCTTAGAAAATACCTTGGCACCACTCAACTGATCGAACAAGTCATCAATCCGGGGAAAAGGGTATTTATTCTTGATAGTAAGATTATTCAATACCCTGTAATCAATGCACATGTGCACTAATCCATCCTTCTTCGATACAAATAATATCAGGGCTCCCCACGGTGAAGAACTCGATTTAATAAACCCCTTATCCTGCAATTCGTCCACCTGCTTCTTCAGCTCGACCAGCTCGCTGTTGTTTACTCTATAGACATGTTGCAAAATTGGTTCTGCACCTGGCACCAAGTCTATAGAGAATTTAATATCTCGATCTGGCGGCAATCCTGGCAATTCCTCAGGAAACACATCCAAGAACTCTGCTATCAACGGATGCGGCAACTCCTTGTCTTCTACCATAGCTCCACAAATAATGCCTTCTTCCTGCTCTACAGCTCCTTTAGCAAAATCGAACTCTGGCACTCCTGGCAGACCAAACAAAACTCTACCTCCTCTACAATCTATACTAGCATGGTACATACTCAACCAATCTATCCCGAGTACAATATCGTAGCTCGAAAGTGGCATTACAAGTAGACACACACTCAACTCCCGGCCTCCCAAAGTAACTCTTCGATCCTTGCAAATATCATTAACCAGGATAATACCTCACCCGGTCATGATCTTGTAAGTCTCAAGCAAAGACTCAACTACCAAACAATGCTTCAGAGCAAAAGAAACAGATACAAAACTATGGGAAGCACCACTATCAAACAAAGCTAAAGCTGGAATAGAATTAAGAAGAACAGAACCTGTGATGACATCTCCGGTGGGCTCGTCCTCCTCGATAGTCATAGCAAACGCTCATCCCTGAAGTGTACCTCCCTGATGCTGATGATGATGTTGGATATAACGTTGCTGTTGGGTCGAAAGTGGTCCCCTCGGTTGTACTGCAGGTGGTCTTGCCTATGCCCTCGGTGTAACATCCCGTTCTACTCAGTGGACTGCCGATTCAAACGGCAAAAGTGCAATGTTCTGACCTGCTTTGCTCAGGCTAGAATACTCATTTGAGGCGAAGGATATCTAGACTTGTTCCTACAGGATTCCGGTTTAGGCTTCTAGAGGCTCGCTTGACGTATCGCTCAACAGAGGCGAATCATCGTTAAGGTGGGTGGCTACGGTAAACTTGTCTTTGCTTAGCCAGCATACTTAAAATACGGAACGATACATGCTAGTCGCTAGGTGAATCACCCCATGCATGCTAATAAGAATACAACGCACCTAGCTAAGGGAATAATCCCAACTTGTATTGCTTGTTTAGAACATAGAAATAAAATATTGCTTATATTCAGACCTTCGCATGCTACCCTAGATAATGTCGCTCGAAAAGTCCCTTACGGTTTCACTCTCGGCTTACCTTCGGGCCCGAGCTAACGTGAATGCTTATGTTTATGCAAATGTATGCTTGCCTGCTTATATTATTGCCTCGATTCAATGCTTGTTGCATAAACTATGCCTCAATTGTGTAATATCGTGCATGTCATGCATTCATCTAGTTCTCCTCGGAAGATTATCTAATAGTCATTCTGTGCAAGAATGATCCTGAAAGTATACGGGACCGTTAGGTCACCAAGGCAGCCCTAAACCAGGGGAATGCATCAAGGCAAGTTATTCACTGAACGAGAATCATGTCAAGCAAATCAAGTAGCACAGCTCATGGAGTAATACTCGTTCAGAGAAGAAAATCAAGATTCAAGTACTCATGTATCTCGTGTATCTCATAAAATTGGAAAGACCAAAAATTGCATGTCGCGGACAACTCAAAAACGAGGTATAATTTCACGGACGGTCACCGGAGCACTGGGGTCGATCCGATCTGGATGGAATTCATGTTTAGTCTCACGTACTTGGACGGGATAGTTTGTAGCACCTCACGTACTTTCGTTGCATTCTATCCTCGTCATTGACTAGTGTCCTTTATGGCTATGCCAGCAATTCATGTTCATATAGTTAAGTCATCCTCGCTAAGCGGCTATCCGCATACGAGTCATTGCATCACATTGGAAATAACTGAACACCTGAACGATTATGTTATAATGACTCTCGTGTTTGCATATGCTATTGCCTTGGTTTTCATTATGAATGCTCGTGCTCAAAATTAACTTGTTTGCCTTGGACAGGGAAGGACAAATCGGTAAGTTGGTAAGTCTCATCGTGTTTCCTCTTATATCGCACGGTGCACTGCCACACGAGTTAGACTATTCAATATGCCATAAAACTGATCCTAAGGCAACTAGAAAGATAACATAATAGTTGGTGTACGGAACCTATATTACGTGTTTGGATTTGTCGAGCGGGCGAGTAGCCTCCCCACCAGTGCATTCAATGTACTGATAATCCACCATATCGTTTGCAGGGTGCGGGAAAACCTCGTTCAGTGCGGATGCCTCCTTTGTGCGTGCTAAGGCCAGAAGTCCACTCTGAAGCCTTGGAGCGCTGCGTCCGGAACTGAAGCACATATACAAGACATAATGTTGGAACATCATCTGAACATCACCTGTATAATTATTCCACAAATGTAGCCACTTGCCATGCTTTTATTATTTCAAAGAGAAAGGCTTGAGCGACTTGTAATCTCGGCTATACACTGCCTGTAACACTTGTTTATATCAATAAAGAGTTGCTTTACTTCTACTTGTGTTATTCAATGCTTCCGCTATATTGTCGACTCAGTGAACTTGTTACCGATCGCCTACGCATTTATGATTCCGCTGCACTCGGACAATCTGTACGACTTTGTGGCTTAGAACTCTTAACACCAGCCAATAAACCACGGCCTTGCACGGGCGTGGCTCACGCTCGTGCGGCATCACGCCCGGATGGGTCAAAGTGATCGTTCCGTGGGAGCGCTGGCGCGGTCATTCTCGCCTAGCGGAGACGACCGATTTAGCCTGCGGGAGATCGGGCCATGACACTCAGAGCTGGAGCTGCTCCCTGAACTGCACTACGAGGACACTCTCTCATCTGATGCCCTTCGGTACTATAATACAAACAAACTCCCAACCTCCTCCTACAAACTTTCCAGATATGACCAGACTTCTTGCAGTAGTGGCAAGGAGCTTGCTATAACTGTCTCTGCTGCTGTGGTGCCTGGTAAAATGGTGCCATAGCTGGAGTCTGGTGTTGTTGTGGCTACTGAAAAGGCCTGGATTGAAAATGAGGATGTTTGGCAGATACTGTACTGTTGTTGGCCTCCAAAAAAGAATTGCAATCTCTCTTGGGCTTCAAACCCAGCTCGCGCTCAACCTTGCGTGCCTCTGCAAGTATCTCCGAGTATGTCTCATAAAAAGACGGAATGAGGATCTTCACTTTCTAGTTTAGAACCTCACGAAAATGAATAGCCTGAACCTCCGGCTCTCTCACCAAATACTCTGCAAATTGGCTCAACCTGTCAAACACTGCAGTGTATTCCTCCACAGACATTCTTTCCTGAATAAGGCTCTCAAACTGCCTCCCCAAGTCCAACTTGTCTGCCTGAGCAAAGAACTTCTTCTTGAAGAGGTCCTTGAACACCTCCCAAGCCGCGCTTCCCGAAAGGGGAGAATGGGACACCACAACCCAGAATCAATATGTCATCCACGTATAGACAAATGATGACTCCTCTTCCGTCAACGAACTTTATCTTAATATACTTGTCTGTTTCGCTGACTCTGTAGCCGTTAGATCTTATTACTTTATCAAACTTCTCATGCCATATCTTGGGAGCTTGTTTCAAACCGTATAATAATTTTACCAACTTGCAGACTTTGTCTTCAAGCCCTTTGACGAAAAATTCTTTTGGTTGTTCCATGTAAATTTTTTCGGCCAACTCTCTATCCAGGAATATTATTTTAACATCCATTTGATGAATAACTAGCTTGTAAATTACACTCAGAGCAATCAACATCCTGATGGTCGTTATCCGTGCTACTGGAGCATATGTGTCAAAGTAGTCGATCCCTTATTTCTGAAAAAATTCTTTGGCTACCAGCCTTGCTTTGAACTTGTAAACAGTTCTATCGGCATTCATCTTTTTCTTGAAGATCCACTTGCATCTGATTGATTTAGCTCCTTCAGGCAGATCGACCAACACCCAAGTTTTGTTGGAGGTTATTGAGTCATACTCATCATTGATAGCCTTCCTCCAGAAGAGAAAATTTTTGGTATTCATCACCTCATCATAAGTAAGCGGATCTGCTTCCACATGATAGGTGACAAAATCGTCTCCAAAGTCCTTCTGTCTCCTCACCCGCTTAGATACTGTTTTTCGATTTCTTATTCGAACGTTGTTTCTTGAATGACAACTTCTTCTTTGACCACATCTTTATTAGAAGTGTTAACCTCCTGTATACCCATACTATTCTTTAGAATATCCGCGATAACAATATTCTTGTGCGTTGCAAATTTATCTTTAAAGAATTATGCATCGCGAGATCCGGTGATATGATTTTATTCTATATTAAGAAACCTCCGAGCATCACTCTTCTCAGAATAACCCAAGAAGATGGTGTTCGTAGTCCTCGTACCTAGCTTCTGAATCTTCAAGTTCGGAAGCTTCATATACGCCAGACACCCCCATACTCGAATGACATTCAAGTTGGGTTTGACTTTGAACCAGAGTTCATGAGGAATGACATTGGAAGTTACGTACGACACTCTATTCAGAATGAAAGTAGCCGTAAGCGCAGCTTCCCCCAGAAGCAGTTTGGAAGACCCTTAGTCAATATCATTGAGTTCTTCATCTCTGTCAACTTTATGTTCTTCCTTTTAGCTACTCCATTTGATTGAGGAGAATACAGAGCAGTCATCTCATTGACAATTATATGCTTCTTGCAAAATAATGCGAATTCAAAAGACTTATATTCTCTACCTCGATCACTTCTGAGTCTCTTGAGTTGTTGCCCTGATTAACATTAAGCTTCAGCCCTCAACTCCTTGAACTTCTCGAATGCTTTATCTTTTTACTTGAGCAGATAGACGAACTCGTACTTCGAGTAGTCATCGATGAATATAATAAAATACTTTATCTTGGCCTTTGTGGAGAACTATTTGAAGTCACAGATATCATAGTGTACCAACTCTAGAAGATCTATGCTTCGGTTAACCCGTTTGAACAGTTTTCTTGTGATCTTTGTCTACAAACAGACCTCACACTTCTCCACCTCCTTACCTCCACATTTAGAGATAAGCCCTAGACTAGATATTTTGTTTATTCTTTTACAATAAACATATCCTAGTGTATTATGCCATAACTTAAGAGTATAACCAGAAGAAGAGACTTTATTTATCATCTTAGCAGGAGTTACAAGTTAAAGTTTGAACATTCCTTTGTTACAACATGCTTTTTTGAAGCATGTTCCTTTATAAGACATCACAATTTGTTTAGCATTGATGTCCATCCTCAAGTCTGTGTTGCAGAGCAGACTTTCTAAGACCAGGTTATTGGCAATTACCGGTACATGCTTCACATTCTGAAGCGTAAGTGACTTCTCCGAAGTCAAATTCAGTACCACCGTTCTGATCCCTTGTACTTCAGCTTATGCTTGGTTTGCCACCATAACCTTCTCAGATGTAGGCTTGTATATGGTGAACAACTCCCTCTTTGAGCAAACATGGTAGGATGCGTCAGTGTCCACCCACCAGGCAGTGTCGACACCATCCGTGACAACCTGCGCAGTCATAGCAACCTTGTTAGGCTCACATTTCTCTGTTTGTTTGGGCTTGGATTTGCATTATTTTCGGTAGTGGCCCTTCTTGTCGTAGTTGAAATAAGTCACATATGACTTGGGTTTTGGCTTGAACGAAGCCGACTTCACCTTCAGATGGTTGAAGTCCTTCTTCTTGTGGTGAGAAGCCTTCTGCTTCTCCTTGGAGTCACCAGCATGCACCAAGTTGTCTTTTGCCAACTGCTTGGACAGCGTGTCCACTTTGTTTTGAGCTCTCAACTCATCTTCAGCGTGGATGTTGTGTAGTAGTTGATCAAGGTTCACTTCCATCTTCTTTTGGTGCATATCCGAGATAAAGTACTTACTCCATCCAGGTGGGAGCTTGGCAACAATACATTCCACGACGAAAGTGTCAAACAGGGGCATGCGATCATCCCTAAGTTTTTGACGAAGCTTGAGAAATTTCTTGACTTGAGACAACATCATCTTGTCGTCCTCAAATTGCATCTTCCAGACCTTTTCAGTCATATGGATCTTGTTGCAATTTTTGTCCGCCTTGTAATGCTTTTCCAGTGACTCCCAAACGACCTTTGCATGGTCCGTCTTGCTGTATGACTCAGCCATAGTATCCTCCTTGGAGTTCAGAATCAGCAACTTGTAGATGTTGTTGTCTCTCCTCCACTTGTTCTGCTTAGCAGTTGCATAGGCAACAACCCAAATAGCATCACCCTCCGGAACAATAGGCTCAAGATCTGTCAACACGTAGTCCACGTTCAAGAGTTGAAGATTAAGGCTGACATTTCTCTTCCATACATTGTAATGCTCCCTGTCAAACTTCTCAAGTTTGTTAAAACTTGTGTCGAGAATGTTTGCACGGTTGTTCTCCATCTTACTCGGATCTTGCTTTGAGATTGTTAGTCTCGAGGCTTAATCAAAGACGGAAGAACGCGTGGCCGAGATCAAAGGTTCACACAAAATTTTTCTCTCTGACTATCCTCGATATCCACAAAGAACTATAATATAATATTCTGATTACAACTTGCTGCTAGAATTACAATAATTAGAAAACGACATATGTTCTTTCTTGCAATCGCAGTTGCTGACAAACAGAACAGATTACAACTCGCAGAAGAGAAGAAGCAGAAGAAGACACAACTCTTGCTGGGGTGATGAAGATCACCGTTGCTCAAAGCAAGATTCGTCCCATACGATCTGCTCCCAAGAACCAATAATTTCTTGAAGAACTTCTGGAATGCACGTGTCACCTCCTTTTTATACTCGCACAATTTTCTTGGACTCTAATGGCGGCCACCGCAGAACCTCTCTTCGTTTCTCTATTTTCGAAGTAAGTTCTCAAATGGGCTACGAATAGAGTATTTATAGGCATAGGGACAAAACCCTAGTCCTAATCCTGGTCGCCCATCAGTTACGAAAAGATTGGAATGGATTTAATTCATATTCTACCAGATTGGAATGAATTAAATTCAAATATCATAAATATCGGATTTAAATAAATGATTCAGTCTTCCATAACTGATCAAATTCCGCAATCAGCGGAATCATGCGCTAATCACACTACATGCGCATCTGCGCACAATAGTGCATCGGCCCATGAAGTACAAAGTGCGCCAACAAAGCGCCACTTTGCGCCTTTAAGACCGAATCGCGGTTAGCTCATAAGAAATTTTTTCCAAGAGAGTGACAAAAAGCATAAATACTTTTCTTTGAGCAGTTAATATTTTTTCTCCTAATACAACATCTCCACATGACACCCACATGTGCCCCACCACACCCCATGTGCACACCTCAACACAAACAAAACATTATATTGAGATACTCACTTGGTGGTGTAGTCAATGTGGTACTATCTTTACTAGTCCAAAGACAATAACACCAATATATAATCCAATCTAGTATGTTTGGGTTGACAAAAAAAAAAAATCTCCAAAAATAATTCTTCCGAAGAAAGGACAGGTCAAAATGTTTGATTATTGTTATTTAATCTGAGCTTGGGAAACCTATAATCTGAATTCCTGGTGAATTCAGTAGTTGTTTGCTCTGCAAATGACCCTACTGTTTATATCTCGAAAATTTTCTAGGTTGTTCGTTGCAATTTTTTTCGGAGTACATTGTAGTGTTCTATGGACTTCCATATGCTACAAGTAATTTTACGTGTCCAAATTATCCTTAAGGATGTTTCTTGCACTAATGTTCAATTATTTTTAACTTTGATTTGTAATCATATCCATCTTTGTTCACTAGTAAAGAAAAAAAAAAACCCCTTTCATTGTATTCGTCCTTTCCTTTTCCGTCATGGTTGACATAATGTTTTATATATTCATGGATTAACCAGGGAGCCTCAAAACGCAATAGTTAGTAATTTTGGGGACTTTGAAGCAAATAAAGAGGTAGGGACTTATCTAAAAATAAAATGAATGCAGGGGACTTACACAAAATACTCATTCTATTAATTTGCCAGCGAAGAACGCAGCCTCTCTTTACTCGGTCCAACGACTCCTCCTCACTCCTCAGCAGCCTGAGAGAATCGTTAATAGAAGAAGAAAGAAATAAGAAGAAGACAGAAATAAGAAGAAGAAGAAAGAAGTAACAAACATGGGAATAAGGAAGAAGGAACAAAGCAACATGGGTTCATGGATCTTGCCATTTCTTACGTGTTACACGTCTTCTAATTCTTCTTCTCGGTCCAAAACTGGAGATGACGGTGGTAAGTACAGTTTATACTGATTCCTACTTTATTTGCATGCTTGGCTTCTTCTTTTTCTCCCCCCCCCTTTTTTTTTTTTTTCCTTTCTGTTTATGGTTTATAGTTGTAGTATTTGGGTTCATAGTTGTTGTTGCTCATGCAGTAAACGTTGTTTGTTACTCGTACAAGACCCTGAGGACTGCTGCCCAAGGTTTCCAGTCCAGCTACAAGATTGGGGAAGGAGGTTTTGGCTCTGTCTACAAGGCAATAACTCTTACTCAACTCTGCTACAAATGGGTCATTCTAATAACATGGTTTTCATTTTTTACTAAGGGTGCATTTGATTTGATTGCAAGGTGGAAAATATGTGGAAAATTAATCAATTCCACGGAATTATTTTCCTATGAAGTTTTCTTTTCATAGAATTTTAAATTTGTTCATAATGGCGTTGTTTGATTGCAATTATTTTCTTGTAGAAAATCAAATAAAATTTCGATAAAAACTTAATTTGGGCTTTTGATTGACATTATTTTCCACATAAAATAGTTATTTTTCATGGAAAATAATATTTTCTTTTTGGGTGGGCCAGTTTTATTTTTCACTATTTTGGAAGAAAATATGAAAAATGATAGTTTTGGAAAACAATTCTATGAAAAATATAAGCTATCAAACACTACACATTGGTGAAAAATTTGTGATGGAAATATTTTTCGTGGAAAAAAAAAGCCGGGTCAAATACAGCCAAGTTTTAGTTTGGATTGCCCAAATTCTGGCTTTATGCTTGACTTGTTTGCAATAGTGATAACGATATGTTGCACAAACACGTCGCCTATTTTGGTGTCCTAAAATATTTTGGAGTGTGCCGTGTCCGATACACGAGATTTTCGGAGCGTCCTTGCTCCCTTGGTGATGAGTAAGCATCATGCTAAGAACTTGGAAGTGCAAGATACAGCTTGGTATGCATCTTTTGCAATTAAAATCATTTAGGAGCTAGTCATTTTTTACAAGGTGTTGGGTAATGAATTTGGGCTAGAGACGAGTTTGACTCAAAAGTATAAACCTTTTAGATTTTGTGTATGACCACATATATGGATACATCAAATTTCCCCCATCTTTCTAATATGAGAGATCTTATCGCACAAAAATGTGGATGATACTACCATTAGGCTTAGCCACCAAAACCTTTCAAGTGCACAATCGGATGCTAGAGGCAGGCCAACAATCTTATCCTTGTCAGTACCAACAAATTTTCTTAACATCTCAGAAACAATGGTTTTATTAGCTAATTGTTTCACAAGTTCAGAGAAGAAAGGAATGTTTCTAGCATAGGTTTGTGAATATGTGAAAGAAAATTATTGAACGAAACAAGCATCAAATAGGGAATACGATGATGCAACATTATAGTCTATCTATATCTGGTTCATCTTTAGACCCTTAAATGTTTTCTGTATTTGCGTACAGTCGAAGATATATAAGGAGCTTTTGCTTCCCAAATTTACTCGACTGTATACCTTTGAAATAACAGTTTCCAAACTGTTCAAGAATAAACTTCTCTTGGCTGAAATTGAAACTGAATCTATGGGTAAACAAGGATATCAAGAACTGGTGGAGAATTACCGGAATGCTGAGAATACTTTGATTAGAATAAGTTTGCACAACCTAAAATTGAATTATGCACCTTACTATCCTTTCATTCAGAGAAATATAAGTCATGCTCTTTCTTGTCAACAATATTTTAGCTCAGGGAACAAAATAATATGGTCTCTTAAAGTTGTGATTGTGTTGTCCAGGGAAAACTAGGGGATGAAGCGGTTGCCATCAAAGTTCTTTCGGAGAAATCTGTACAGGGGTTGAAGGAGTTTTTGGCTGAAATCGAATCCCTGAGAAATGTCAAACACAAAAATCTTGTAAGGCTTCGAGGTTACAGCACCAGCGAGAACAACAAAGCTTTGGTGTATGACTACATGGAGCGGAGCAGTCTTGCTCAAACCCTGCTAAGTAATTCCCTTCTCTAACCTTTTCTGATTGCATTCCAACAAATTCATCATATATTCAAACAATGTCTGTCAAAACAAAGAACAGGCTTATCATACCACCATACCTGACCAACTTCCTACTATGCTTCTGTACCTAAATCCTCATTATTGGGGCTTAAAAATCATAGCCTAATATCTTTATAGAAGGTCACTAGTTTTATTAACTCTTCCTCTTTTTGTTAGAATAATATGAATATATATCCTTCAACCCTCACTATAGCTCTAAAGTTTTGGTCAGTGGTAAGAGACTTTAAAAATGGTATTAGAGCAACTCTTGAGTGCCCAATCATCTGTCACACATTTTAAGTGGATTAAAAAAAATTTGCTTGAATCCACCTCAGTCCAAAATTGGTCTTCACCTACAAGGACGTGTTAGAATAATACAAATATACAATCCTCGACCCTCACTACAGTGCTAAAGTTTTGGGACAAAGTACTTTAACATATTCCATTCCATTAATTTCCTTTCTATAGCCTAACTGTTTTTGGCTACAAGCCTACTTCATCAATAGCCTAACCCTTTCAAGCAAATAGCAAATTCTTTTGTATGTTCATTGGATAATGATTTTGGCATCTTATATCAGGTTCGCGGCGTTGTGACATTAATTTCACTTGGGACGTGCGAAGAAAAATATGTTTGGGAGTTGCACACGGCCTCGCTTACCTGCACGAGGAGGTTAAGCCGCATATCATACATCGAGATATCAAACCAAGTAATATACTTCTCGATGCGGACCTTACACCAAAGATTTCTGATTTTGGTCTTGCGAAGCTCTTCCCTGACAACATGACACATATCAGTACGCGTGTTGCTGGAACTTTGTGAGTTTCGTAACTAGAACTAATTTGATCTTCCTCTCTGTCAAGGGTCTGTTTTGTTGCTGGGAATTGGAAACCAGGAATCTCAGTTCCGCAGTTCGGACTAAATTATTGTTTGGTTATTAGGTACTTGAGAATTGTAATTTCACTAGGAATTCCAATTCCCAACTTGATGTACAAGAACACAGAATTGGAATTTCAATTCTGTGACGACAATACAGACCTGGCAATCAAGTTTCGTCTGATTTTGACTTTTGTCCACCTCCCTTTTCTTATGTGATGAAGCGGCTACCTCGCTCCCGAGTATGCCAGATTGGGGAAGCTTACTCGCAAATCGGATATCTACAGCTATGGGGTATTGCTTCTAGAAATAATGTGCGGAAGAAGCGGTTCAACGTGTGCAGAAGACTACAGTCTAGTGCAGAAGGTAAGATGAGAAGGATATTCTTTTCTTTTAGTAATTAACAAATCATACTTTCATTGTTAAGAACTATGTTGTTAGTATCGTACGCTATACGATACATATCTTCCGATACGATACAATATCCTACCATTTCGTTACGTATTTGTTGTTCATTCCGACATGATGCATACATGATGATAGGTATTATTGGGTTTTTTACTTGACTCGTATAAAACATACTTAAAAATATGGATTCTAAAACTAGATATACCTGTAAAGATCAAAAAAAAATTATGAGAGAATTATAGTAAATAATGTCCTGATATTGATTTAGAAGTATGTACCTGAACTCCTATAGTTATTGTATCATGATACAACATTCAAGATTTGTTGTGATACATTAGCAAATTGATAAATGATATGGATCGCGAGTTGACAACCTAGGTTAAGAACTTCTTAACTTGATATGATATTTTCCAGCCAACGCAAGTTTTGTTAAGAACTTAACTTTGATTTGATATTTTTCCAACAAAGCAATTTAACAAAACATACAAGTTATTATTTCCTAATTCCTCACCTACATGTCGATTACTTGTAACCATTAATGTTTCTTTCAAAGATTGCCATGCCATACACTGAATGTGATTATGATGCAGGCTTGGGAGCTGTACAAGGAGGATCAATTGATACAGCTTGTAGATCCCTTGCTTTCGTTGCAGTTTCCTGCTCAAGAAGCCGATCAGTATCTGAAGGTGGCCCTTCTTTGCGTGCAAGATATGCCCAACCACAGACCACCCATGTCTCGGGTGGTTAGTATGCTGTCTAATAAGATCGACACAAGCGGCATTCAGATTTCACAGCCAGCAGTGATCTCTGATCTGAAGATACTAAAGATGGGTCAAGAACAGAGAGTTAGGCGCACGCCTTTGGGACTTCCCAAGGGATCGACATCCTCCGCCGCCTCGTTGTCGTCTAAGTATTGGACGGATTCGTCCCCTGATCACCAAAATGGCATTGCGCGTGCAGGATCGTAGAGAAGCCAACACAAAATAGCAAGGCCTCCACTGCACATCCCACCTTACCGCAATATTCTCCAGTTCCGGAGCAACTTTAACAATCCAAGTTCGAGTCATCGAAAGTGGATATAATATGCTGTAAGGATTCAGGATTCAGGTACCTACACAATAAGGGGGTGTTGCCATGTTCTGGTTTCGCTCTTTTGGTGAGTCTCTAACCCGTAGAGGTCAAGTCTCGTATAGCCTCCCCATTGACGGAGTGGAAGGTCTTGCAAAACCTTATGCCTAAGTCAAAGCTTTGATGTTAGATGATGCAATCGAATAGTTGAAGTCACTTCAGTTGCAGGTCGAGGCATATTTGTAATATGGGATACATCTAAATAGTTGAAGTAACTTCTTAAAAAAAAAAAAAAAATTTGAGTTGTTGCATTTTGTTTTTTTCGTTTTCCTCTCGAGGGCAATCAATATATTGATGTTCTCAATCATAAGCTTCATGTCTCAATTAGAGCAGGAGACGTAGAATCATTTGTCAGCACGGGGACATCACTCGTATATGTTTGCTAAGCTTTGATGACTGTAAATGACCTCGAAATCGAAATATAGAATAGCAACGAAGGCAAGTAAGGTGATCTAAAAGTGAGAACCAAAGACAAATACACAAACCAATATGTCAAATCACAGTAAAAGTCAAACGCAAACACTAGAAAATTCTGACGAAATAAATCATTGGAGGATCGAAGTTCAATTCGCACTACCAGAAAAAGTCAAATTAGCGACGTCTAAAAACGTCGCTAAATAACCAAAAATCGTCGCTAATTTGGTTTAGCGACGTAATTAGCGACGTTTTAAAGCAGTCGGCAAAAACCAAGTCGCTAAAACAAAAAACGTCGCTAAACGTCGCTATGTCGACGTTTTTTAGCGACTTTAATGTGTCGCTAAATTTAGCGACGTTTTGCGACGCCAAGTCACTAAATAGCGACGTTTATTAAAGTCGCTAAACGTCGCTGATTAGCGACGTCTATCGCGACGTTACACCGACGTCTTTAATGACCTGGCTATACTGCCATGTCAGCAATTGGCGACGTATAGCGACGTCATTAGCGACGTTATTAGCGACGTATTTAGCGACTTTTTACAACATCGCTAATTAGCGACGTATTTAGCGACGTAACTTAACGTCGCTAAACGTCGCTAAACGTCGCTAATAACGTCGCTAATTTAAAAAAAAAATAGTGTCCAGAAGCAAACATTGGTGATTCCCTGCAGTTTTACACCATCTTCATCACACACACCAACATGATTCAATCTAGTTAACTATATAATCCAATTAAATTAAAGACCACAAGAAGTATCAATCCAATTAAATGTGGATATGCAAGATAACTATATAATCCAATTAAATTAACTACAAAATTAAAGACCACAAGAAGCATCATACATCATGTCTATTGTTGAAGTATCAATAATTCATAATATACAATCGCATCCTAAATAATAATAAAAATAACTATACTACTACGGATCTGCAGGAGGCTGACCACCGGCGCGCTTGAAGGATAAGAACTCCTCATACTCGTCCCGTGGAATCGACACCGATGTCGATGGAGAAGGCAGTGACGTCGGTGGAGGCCGTGCCCGCTCCAAGTCTGCGAGTCGCTGGTTGTAAGAATCCAGGGTAGATAACAGCCTCGTACTGCTATCACCCATTGAATCCTGCATCCTCGTCAGCTTCTCGCCCATCGATAGCTGTGACGCCTGCAGCTCCATGATGTTGCGATCATTGGAGGCTCTAATATCATTTGTCAATTCCCGTAGCTCCGTCATGCTGCGGTCGAGCATATCCAATCGTGCGATGAGCATCGGATCGTCCGCCTACGGCTGGGACCGGGACTGGTCCTCCATACTTCGCAGCAAGTCGTCACGGAGAGACGCAATCTGACGGTCAACGGCCTCCTGGACGGCCTCCTGGACTCTGGCCGACGACTGCGAGGGCTGCGACTGCGAGGGGTGTGTGGAATGCGCAGCTGTCGGGGAGGCCCTAGATGACTGCGTCGCAACCAGGGCACCATAGGAGCCCGTACCGTAGTACGTACCCCTCTGGAGACCACCAGCTGCGATCACCCACAGGTCGTCCGCCGACGGAGATGGACCGGGCTGCGACGAAGCACCAGCCTCTCCAGGTGTAGGTGCACTAGCAGTCGCCCGCTCACGAAGCCTAAGATACTCGGCCTAGAAAAGGTTTGGAAACTCGATAATTGCCTAAGTTATATTAAAATAAACACAAAGTAAAGTAATACTTACATAGGTCTGTGAGGCCCTCTCATCAATGAGATTTCCGTCCTTGCGATGGGTGGCCAAGAAGACGGTCACCATGTTTGCATCCTCACCCCTCTGTACCTGTTAAAAATATATTATTTATTACTAAACTTAAATATTTTTTCCAAGTACCATTTTATGGTACTTATATTAAAATAATATATTTTAAAAGAAAAAATATATCAAACGACGGAAATGTTCCGTCATCGGAATCGAGCCACCACACCACTTGGCAGCATTCTGCCTAGCCGCCTTGGCCTTCTTAGACCTTTCCTTGTAGCTCGGATCGTCGAATCTAGCCCTCATCGCAGTCCACTGCTCAGGCGTGATCCAACCTTGGATCGGTTTTCCAGCACGATCACGAGCCTTCTGGTCATCCAGAGCATCTCGGATAAGCTTGGCGGCAATGGTAGGAAAGAGCCGCTCGATCAACTCTGCCCGGTGCGGAGGATAAAAATACGTTTGCTACAATAAATAATTCATTAAGTTAGCATCACGAATATGCATAAATTAGAGGATTTATTTAATATACTTTTACCTGGAAGTGCGCAAACCAGAACGCCTTCCTCTCCTCCGGAGCCTCAGAGTAGTTGATCCAAGGGCCACCGTAGTTGTTCCTCAGAAATTGGCCCAGGCGTCTCTGAACCGACGATGGACGATATCTATACAGAGATAATAATTTAGATTACTGAAAAAGTCAATATACGATGAATAAAGAGAAACACAAATATATACTAAACCATCTAATTGACTTACTTTGTACCGTCGGCCCAAATCTCTGTCCTCGTCTCCTCCGGTGGTGCGCATGGAGGATCTTGCTGATGCTGGGACAACGTCGGTACAACCTCCTCGACATGCTCATCTGTCCCCATGGTTCCGTCAGCAGGAGGAACGCTCGACGAGGGTGTACTATCACGCCAGGAACTACTCGTCCCAACAGTCGGGCATGTCTGTGATCGATATACTGGAGTACTGGGCGACGATGATCCGGAACCAACAGTAGGCAGTACCGGAGTGGCACTCTGTCTACCTCGGGACCTGCCGAATCCTCCGCATCGTCCTGTCATATCTGATAACAACATATGATGAATATAGAGAAACACAAATATATACTACATTCTACAGTCGAAATGTGATACATATCTCAAAGCATTATACAGTCAAAATATAATACATATATTCGTTAATGGGTACATCTACTTCTACATGCAATATTTACAGTCAAAATATAGTTACATTCTACATGCAATATTTTTTATTTTCAATCATCTTCAGAAAATTCATCTTGTTCGCCTTCGTCGTCCTGCTCTTCCTCTTCCTCGTCTTCACTTTCATCTACTTCGTCGTCCTCTTCGGATAATTCTACATCTTCTACATTATTACTCGTGTAATGAGTAACTTCCGTTAAGTCCACATCTACAATATTTGTTACAAGAGGTAGATCGTCCTCCTGATAAGCTATTTCGTCAATGTCAAAGGTATTTCTAGCTTTAGTCTTGCATACTGCCCACCAATCCGACCTCGCTGTCCCCCGTCTAGGATAAGTTGTGAAGTACACGAGCTGAGCCTGACTTGATAGGACAAATGGTTCGTAGCCTTGATATCTACGCTTGTAGTTTATATCCACAAGGCCATGCTTGTCAATTTTCCAACCTTGATCTTGAATCGGATCGAACCATTCACACCTGAATAGCATGATATTAGCAGGTTCTGTGCCATAATTATATGTCAACTCCACAATCTCTCGTAAGATGCCAAAAAAATTATTGCCCGGATTGACGTCTTTGTAGTTTGAAGATTTGATACACAAACCACTATTTTTCGTGGAATCAAGATCCAGAAAGCTGTCTCTGATAGGAGCATTTGTTGACTTGAACCTGAACCCATTCACACAGAAACTTGGCCATATTTTTACGGCAGTAATTGGTCCCTTGGCTAGAGTCCTAATAGATTCAGTCTCGGATGATATTAGACGATCGACCTAAATACCAAAGTAGCGATAGTAAGTTATTTGTTTTGCAAGTGCAGAAATAAAAAGTAATTACCAAGCATCTTACATATGCGCTCAACCAAGAAGGAAAATGGCATCTCATATCTTGTTCTACTTCTTCGTCTGTTATGTAGGGTCTAACCGACCTCAACTCATCATTATATATGCTGAAAAACAATGAAGCAACTGCTGATTAGTAGCATAATAGTATCTTATACTATTACATTGAGATGAAGTAAACGTGGACGTATTAATTACTTACCCCTCTAGCTTCTCCACTTCATCCTTGTCGCAATTGAGTAATATATACAATTGAGCAGCCCTTAGCTCATCGTCATTCAAATATCTCTTCTTCATTTTTGCCGAAGGCTTTCCGGATGCATTGAATACTTTGAGTATTGCATCATTAGATTCCTGATATGCGTTGTCGTTTCTGGGAGCTTTCGTCCTATTAGTAGCAACATGCGGTTTGAAATACGTCGAGCAAAAGTTTGTAATCTCCTCGAGAACATAAGCTTCACAAATAGAGCCTTCAACCCGTGCCTTATTTTTTACTTTTCTCTTTAGGTGATTCAGATGGCGCTCGAAGGGGTACATCCACCGATAACCGACATGACCACCAACACGTGCCTCATAGGAAAGATAAATTGGCAAATGCTCCATAGAGTCGAAGAATCCAGGAGGAAACACCTTCTCGAGCTTACATAGTGTTACCGCAATGTCCCTCTCTTGCTTTTCTAGACGATCGACGAGCAACTTAGTACAACAAAGATCTCTGAAGAATATGCTCAGCTCTGTCAATGGGTCCCAAACGACCTGCGGTAAGAATTCCCGAAATGCAATCGGAATTAACCTCTCTATGAATACGTGACAATCGTAGCTCTTCATACCTACTAGTTTGTTCTCCTTGAGGTCGACGCATCTTTTCAAGTTCGACACGTACCCGTCTGGAAACTTTAGACCCTGAATCCACCTATAAAGTCTACCTTTATCCTCTTTCCAGTGAGAAAACTGACTTAGGTTGCTTTAACTTTCCATTCCCTTCCTCTATCAAATGCAATGCAGGACGTCTACATATGTCTTCTAAGTCTAACCTGGCCTTCGGATTATCTTTCGTCTTCCCCTTTACATCCATTACAGTATTAATTATGTTATCAAACACATTCTTCTCGATATGCATGACATCAAGGTTATGTCTGATCAGATTGGTGCTCCAATATGGCAGATCCCAGAATATACTCCTCTTCGTCCAGTTATGGGTGTGACCAAATCCGTCACACTTGTACCCCTTAGCAGGCTCTTCGATAGCACTTGGTAAATCTTTTACCTCTTTCCATATCGTGCATCCGGGCCACCTTGGCGGTGGATTGGCCTTCTCCACAACTCCCGCACGAAAAGCATTCTAATTCCTCCGGTACGGATGATCCTTCGGCAAAAATTGTCGATGACAATCGAAGAAGCACGGTTTGCCTCCGTATTTCAAATGGAAAGCCTGAGAATGGTCCATGCAATACGGACATGAGAGACGACCATGGGTGCTCCATCCCGATAATATTCCATAGGCCGGAAAGTCGTTGATGGTCCACATAAGTGCTGCCCTCATCTGAAAATTCTGCTTTCTGGAAACATCGTACGTGTTGGCACCGACTTCCCACAGCTGATTCAACTCATCTATCAAAGGCTGTAAATACACATCGATGTTCCTCTTCGGATTAGTCGGACCCGGGATAATAACGGTTAGGAACATATACGGAGTCTTCATGCACATCCAAGGCGGTAGATTGTATGGAGTGATGATCACAGGCCAACACGAATACTGGGAGCCCGAAAGTCCGAATGGGGTAAAACCGTCAGAGCAGAGCTCCAATCTGACATTACGCGCTTCCTCGGCAAAATATGGATACTCTCGATCAAAGTGCTTCCATGCTTCTCCATCGGATGGATGATCCAATACTCCTTCGATCTGTTTTTGCCTGTGCCAACTCATATTTTCTGCAGTCTCCTTAAGCATAAACAACCGCTGCAACCGCGGCGTCAAAGGCAAGTAGTGCATCGAATCGGTAGGCTTCCTTGCACTGACAGACTTTCCTCTAACAGTGGCCTTGTAGCGATCAGCACCACAGAATCTGCACGCATCTTCATCGTTGTCGTCTTTGTAGTACAATATGCACCCGTTGCGACATGCATCGATTTTCTCGTATCCCATCCAAAGCGATCTCACCATCCTCTTAGATCGATAGAAGTCTTTAGGCAACTTTGCACCCTCGGGCAAGATCTCTATAATCAAATCGAGCAGTCGATTATAGCATTCTTGTGACATGTTAAAATCGGACTTGATGCTCAACAATCTTGTAACCACCTCCAACGGTGAATGATCCTCACAACCAGGATATAGTGGAGTCCTTGCATTCTCAAGCAACTCCATAAACTTTGCAACATCGACATTCGGTGCCTCCTCAGCTGCATCATAATTGTCCGGATTGAAACTAGGTCCCGCCGCATCATAATTGTCAGGATTGAAACTAGGCCCCGCCGTATCATAAACCATGTTCACCAACCCGTCGTCGTAAGCATCATGGTCTTGGACATCCATATACGGCTCCACATAGGGCTCCGACTCCGATGCTAGAGATACAAGTTCTCCGTGCGTGGTCCACTGATAGTAATTCGGCGTAAAGCCCTTCGAGTATAAATGATATGTAACTTCCACTTCTAGATGATATTTCCTGTTGCGATATCTCACATACGGACACTTAATTTTGGTACCGTCCATGTTCTGAGGGAACGCCTTGGCGAACTGCAGGAACTGCTGTACACCCTCAATGAATTCATCCCGTACACCGCACATGTTATCAGGATGACGGTCGTACATCCACGAACGATGACGCAGATAGTAATTCATATCCATTTCTAGATACTTCTGCAAAATTGACAGTATCTATCATATAAATCATTACATGCAAAATTAACTTCTGTGTCTGTGTCAGTGTCCGTTATGGGAAAAGCAGTATATATATATATATATATATAACATTACCCAAATAATATCTTAATACCACTTTACTACTATACCTTAACCCACTGCCCCAAGATACTAATCCACAACCTTGGTACTAGCTTAACACACACCCAAGTACTGGAGATACCTACTTGGTTACACCCTTAGTATCCTAAGCTCATAAACTAATTTTCTTGAGATACTTGATTAACAAATACCCAGACCGCAGGTATCCTTTACTACTATACCTTAACCCACTGCCCCAATATCATTTGTCAATAGTCGCCTAGGCTGTCGCTTGGGCACCCCTAGGCGACCATTGCCACAACTGAAAAATTTAATACAAAATGAGTCGACATATATTTGTCCGCCTAGGTTGCCTAGGCATGTCTAGGCATTGTGTCACGCCCCAGTTCCAAAATGTCAGAAACTAGGCCACGTGTCACTGGCCAGCTGACACGTCACTAAGGCTTAATCCATTTTGAATGGACCCAAAGGAACGTGCTACGCTGTCCTAAAATACTACATGTAAAATACAGGTAAATTTATCTCATCCACAATAAAATGTCAGGAAATAAATGCTGGATATATATATAAACTGAGTCTGATAAAGACATAGTACAACTGATGGGAACAAGCCCATAACAAAAATTAATAATAGTGCAAAAAAATAAGATAGACTAAGCAGCGTCTATCTGAGAAAAACATCTCCATCTCCAGGTGGCAGGCCTCTAGGGTCAAGCATACTCTGAGGGTGTCTCCTCGAGCTCCTCCTCGGTAGCACATCTGGTCTCCTGATCAGGGCCGTACACAGTGGGGTAGAAAGCCTCGTCTAGATCTGGCAGGGAACCAGGTCCTTAGTGGGACATAACAAGATACAGAAAATGGCATGCCATGTATATAAATACTGAATAAAAAAATAAATACAGGGTGCTAACCATCTAAGTGATATGCAAATAAAGACCTTGTAGTACGCATGGGAATGTGTAGGCTAGACATACTGTAAACTCCCTCACCAAAAATAGGTATTTTGTGTATATTTTATATTATTATATTTATTATATATGTTGAATTTATTTAGAATATGCTCTTAGTTAATTAGAAAATAAATTTCTTGATATATTTACTTATATAAATATTCATTTAGAATTATTTTAGGTTATTTTAGATTTTTGGAGATTTTTCTAGAATTTTTGGTAATTAAAACTTAGAAAACATAAATTTCTAGGACTTCTATGATTTACTATACGACCATACTTGCATGTCGTTCCTACCAAATATTTATTTTAGTTTAAAATATTTAATTATATTTTTTTGTAATTTATTTAGAATTTTATGAAATTTATTTAGATTTTAAAATTATTTAGGATTTATTTGGATATATATAGTCTTAATATTAGATAGATACTAATTTAGTGTTAATAGATATTAATAAGATTTTATAAATTATTTGTATTATCTTTAATTATATTTAAGATTATAAATTATTGAGATAAATTTAAACTCTATTTTAAATTAATTCAAATCCTGAACCTACTAGGAAATCAACTTCATGCATATCCTATCCTTATTTAAATTTATCATAATCCTATCCAAATTAACCAATCCTATTCGTATTTAATTAAGTAGTGTCCACCATTATAAATACCTCATCCTTCATATTTTTCTTCCCCAAATTCCTCTCTTTTTCGTCCATAAATAGTCAAAATTCGTCATAAATTCAGCCTCATTTTCTACTAGTTATGACGAATTAAAAAGACGATATCTCCTAGCTCCGGACTCCAAACGCGCTCCAGTTTTTTTTGTTAGAACGATAATGAGGTTAGATTTCTGATTATATAAATTGTTTTTCTAAATTATTAGTATTAAATTCTGGAAAATTTGTAGAGCACAGCATATCCGAAAATAGACGTGTTTCGATGTTTTCGCGATTCCGGGAGAACCAGGAATCAGAATCATGAACCGTTCAAAGTTTCGGAAAGATAATGTCGAGATCATCAACATATATTTTTCCCAAAATTTATTTTGAAGTATTTATATACTGTTAATTCTGTAGAACTTCTAGGTTAGAATTTAACCATCGGTGCACAATACAAAATTTGTATGTGCCATAATTCCCAAACGAATTTGAATTCAGACAAGCCATAAATTCTAGTATATTTTTGATGCTGAAACTATAGGAAATTATACATGAAAGTTGAGTTTGTATCTGTTGACTTTTTGGTCAACAGATCGCCTCGATTTGCGTGCCATGAGTCTCGAGTTGATAAAATTCAGTTTCTTTGGACAAAATTTAGGAATTAACATAAAAATCAGAATAATAAGATTAAAATAGGATTTTAGAGTAATTATTCCAGAATTAAATAAATTAAAATAAATTAATGGTTATATTATTATATAGTTATATGAATATATATGTAAGTAAATGCTAATTGATAATTATGACTAAATATTCAGACTATATGACCCTAGGACATCGTGGACTATCCCATACTTACCTTGACCATGTTGACCCTAAGAACTTGTGAATTTGTCTGCCTTGCATACACTAACGTACTGGCATAGACACCTGTCAGTTGACTGACTGATTTCATACAGTACTTGAAGACGCGACACCCGCGTAATTCAATGTATAATTGACCGTGTTCGATGACTAGTATTACCCCTAGTATACCCCTGATTCCAGTGTAAATATGGTTGAGTATGTGCTAGTGTAATGACTAATGATTCTATTATATTATATTTATGTGTACATAGGATATTGGATTGTTCTGTGCAATTTCTGGAGCAGGTTATTGGTACATTGCAGCTTCCTTGCCAGGCAAGTATACCTTGCCATTGTACTGTTATTTATATTCCATATGTTGCATGCATCTTTATTTTCTGTCTTTAGTTCATATATTTTAACTGTTATATAAAATGCGCGCGACGATGACGTCGCGATATATTTTTATTTATGTATTGCATTGACCTTGTTCATGAGACTACCCCATTATCATTTAGCACCATTAGGTTCATTGGCCGTGACACAGTGGTTACACGAGTGTGAGTCTCATATAGATCACGGACTGCGTGACAGGTCTGGCCTCCTGTACGTATGGGCCGTGCGTTAGGAATAGCTGCTGTTAGAAACTTTGTATGCTAGTAGACTTGGCAGTTATTAGAGGTGTTATTGTGTCATGGATGTGACATGCTTAGAGCATGGGGTGGGAAGAACAACAAGTACCGCATTTGAGCTCCTTTACACTTTTTCTGTGACGCCCGGATTCTCCGCTGGAGATACGGGTGGTGATGACCCATATATATACATTGGCGGGCCTCCGCCGTTCAAAAGACGATGTGCCTTTGGGCCCCTGGATCTTCAAAAGAGAACCATGCCAAATCCCAGTTTTTAGCCAGATAGCTCACTTGTGGGGAAAGTTGTTCTTAACTGCATTCACTTTAGACGGTTAGGCGACCCCTTTGGATATTTATTTTAGTACTTTATTGGCATGTATTTAAGTATCTTGTTATGTCCCTCTGAGGACCTGGTCCGCTGCCAGGTGTATCTTTTCTTGAGTATTTGCAGGAGCGCAGATTTGGATGGTTACATGTGATCCGAGGATGTCTTCTCTTCGAGCTGTGATGGATAGCTGATATTCTTATATTGTGTTGTGGTGTTGTACTCATATTGTATTTGCTCTTATATTCGAGTTGGTAGTGGATTTGTTTCCATCCAACTATCATCCTTAGATACTTCTTATTGAGATCTAGTTTCATAGATACTGGTTATTTATTTCTATATAATTTTTGTGGATGAGATTTAGATTTTATCCTGTGACTTGTGACATATGTTTATACCACTTGTGGATTTTGTATTCATATTACAGCGTACGTATGGATTTGGTTTCCATATATTGGAGTTGTCATATCCATGCGGCTGGCATGCTTACGTGTTCCTAGTCCTACGTATTTGGGACTGGGGCGTGACATGTTTTTGTGGTGGCCCATGCAGGTCGAGAGCATATTGTCTCGGTTACGTTACTGTACCGAACAAGCCTGCACATAGGACTAGAGTATAGGATCTCATCCACAATTGACTATGATTTATCTTCCTCCTCTATGATCTATTCGAACAATTGTATCCTGCTTGATTCCTGTACTTCCCTAATAAGTTCCTTGAGTATATATGGCCTTCTGCTAGAATATAGGAATCCCTGTTATTAGGATGATAATTAGAGTAGCACACCTATTAAGAATACAACAAAAATATAGACACACCACTAAGTTTAGAATATCTAGTGAACCCTAGAATTCCTTATCTTTAGAATTGATTTACCATTACCCCCTGATGTATTATGAAGACTTGAATAGACACTACTAGAGTTAGTTAGAAGTTTTACCATAATGTTTGACCCTAGTATTGAGGAACCAATGGAGAACCAATATTGAACATTAGGACTGAACCTAACCCTCATAATTGGATAGTATTAGAGAACTATAAAACTTATGTCATTGTCTTGTTACTAGTAGACAGCACCCTAGGAAGCCTAGAGGAATGTAATCAACCCTTTCCCTTGATCATACCCCGAACATGGCAACTAGCATGCCACCCCCTTAGAGAACCATGATGCTATCTAGAGCCCTCTATTTTTGATTTCATAACTTGTCCCCCTGCAACCTTAGCATTCGCTAATTGTGTGACGACTAAATTATGATTCTTCTTTCTTCATCATTTAACTCGTGCCACATAACTCGTATGATTGAAGGCCAAGTAATCTTATTCTATGTTAGGACATGTAGTTTGCTAGGGTATAGCTTGGTAATTTGAACTTTGAATTTTGTGCGTGATAGTTGGGATTTGATAGTTTGCGTAGTTCCCTTAGGTTGTGACCTAATGATTACCCCTTAGCTTTAAATCACGAAATTTGTACCCATAGCTCGATACGAGTTAAATTCCTTTCCCCTTAACGGCTAGTAACTCTTCTATCCCTACGATTGACACCTGTTCTATGAGCACTTGACCCTTACCTATATAATGCAATAGGAGACCCTAATAAGAGTTTCTGTTCTATGTACATGTACAAGGTTATTTTTGTAGGTATCCTTAAGGCAATACAATAGTAGTTAAATTATTTTAAGTTGGATAGTATACCTCACCACCTAGTATCACGTAGTCCCTGTGATCCATTGATGAAGTGTAACTGAATGACATTAATTGTATGCTAGCAAAGACGACAGTGTTTATTCAGACGATAGAATTTAGAGGTCCATGTCCCTATTGGTCGACTAGTGACTTAGACAAGGAATTAGTATGACAACTGTAGAGATTGTGTAGTCTTTCATTATTATTGCATATTTTGCTTTTGTTTTTGTGAATTTGAATTGTTATGAACCTTCTTTCATCATAATCTAGCGTATTCATATTTGCTGTACTACCTTGACTTATGCTGCTATTATAGCCTAATTTTTGCAAGCTTATTCTTTATCGAGCTTGTTCATGACATACGTATTATTGGGGGCCCACAATAATACATTTCAGAATCAGTGTATTAGGGTCTAGCTAACCTTAGTGCGCTTGGTTCGCCCTTCGCATAACTACTTTACGTGGATTGAGATATATAGTGATTAGTAGACGAATATACTTACCCTCTAGATACGACAAAGCATATCATATCAAGTACATAACTGCACCTATTTGAGCATGCGAATAGGAAATTACCAAATTAAGATTTCAATCCACAACTGTCTTAATAATTCCTATTTGAATTATTTAAACGCTTTGATTCCCATACTTCCATTCTATTACCCCTCCTTGAACTCTTTTCCGTTGCATTCCGTCTTCCCTTGTTTCGGAAAGACGAAATCTCGTGCTTGGATATAAGTGATACACGGATAGTACAAGATATACCCCATAGGCCAATCACATTATTTGGTGACTATCTTTCATAATTGATTAAGGGCATATCACATATGATATAGTTGGTGTTAAAGTTTTGAGGATTGAATGACATGAGAAAATAAATTGAGGAATATTTTTCTTAAGTGTAAGAGCCTTATGTGATAGATGGGTAAATTCTAAGTTGGATAGAAATTGCAGTATTAAACTTGAGGAGAATTCTTTTAGATTGTGATCAAGTAGGATTATATTGAGAGATTAAGTCCTTTTAAATGTGAAGAATTTTAAAAGAGGGATTAAGATAATGAGAATTTAATGAATTTTAAAAATCTTGATATTGAGGACCCAATATTTATACTTTGAGCACATGATTTAAATTTTGAATATTGAAGGATGAATCATCGATTTAAATTTTGAGGATAAATATAGAATTTTAGACTTGAACAATTGGTTAATTAGATTTAAATTTTACAATTTGATGATTTGAATTAAAAGTTCAATTTTGATTGTTGGGTCACCTATTTGAAATATTGAGGATGTAAATTGAGTTTAAATATTTGAATAGTACAAAATTCTTAAGTTAAGAATAGGAATAAGATTTGATTAGAATTGTTTATTGTTCAAAGTCTAGAGCAGATTATGATAGTTAGAAATTATGATATAAATTTTGATGTGGGATGTCATATAGACTTGAGTCAGATTTGGATGTTGATTATTTAAAAATCGAGAAGAGATTACGACAGGTTGAATTTTGATTTAAACAGTGGTTATATTAATTTTGAAGTGATCGCGATAGATTCGAATAGATTTTGTTATTTAAATTTTTGGAAGAGATTGCGATTGACATACCTTATGT
Source organism: Iris macrosiphon (assembly GCA_036927795.1). Taxonomy (NCBI): domain Eukaryota; kingdom Viridiplantae; phylum Streptophyta; class Magnoliopsida; order Asparagales; family Iridaceae; genus Iris; species Iris macrosiphon. Next base: position 152,110,198 of record JAYESA010000013.1, on the reverse strand, counting down.
ACGAATGTGAAGGATTTAACAAATTATGTCTTATTTTAATTTCGAGGACGAAATTATTTTAAGTTGGGTAGATTGTAAACTCCCTCACCAAAAATAGGTATTTTGTGTATATTTTATATTATTATATTTATTATATATGTTAAATTTATTTAGAATATACTCTTAGTTAATTAGAAAATAAATTTCTTGATATATTTACTTATATAAATATTCATTTAGAATTATTTTAGGTTATTTTAGATTTTTGGAGATTTTTCTAGAATTTTTGGTAATTAAAACTTAGAAAACATAAATTTCTAGGACTTCTATGATTTACTATACGACCATACTTGCATGTCGTTCCTACCAAATATTTATTTTAGTTTAAAATATTTAATTATATTTTTTTGTAATTTATTTAGAATTTTAAGAAATTTATTTAGATTTTAAAATTATTTAGGATTTATTTGGATATATATAGTCTTAATATTAGATAGATACTAATTTAGTGTTAATAGATATTAATAAGATTTTATAAATTATTTGTATTATCTTTAATTATATTTAAGATTATAAATTATTGAGATAAATTCAAACTCTATTTTAAATTAATTCAAATCCTGAACCTACTAGTAAATCAACTTCATGCATATCCTATCCTTATTTAAATTCATCATAATCCTATCCAAATTAATCAATCCTATTCGTATTTAATTAAGTAGTGTCCACCATTATAAATACCTCATCCTTCATATTTTTCTTCCCCAAATTCCTCTCTTTTTCGTCCATAAATAGTCAAAATTTGTCATAAATTCAGCCTCATTTTCTACTAGTTATGACGAATTAAAAAGACGATATCTCCTAGCTCCGGACTCCAAACGCGCTCCAGTTTTTTTTGTTAGAACGATAATGAGGTTAGATTTCTGATTATATAAATTGTTTTTCTAAATTATTAGTATTAAATTCTGGAAAATTTGTAGAGCACAGCATATCCGAAAATAGACGTGTTTCGATGTTTTTGCGATTCCGGGAGAACCAGGAATCAGAATCATGAACCGTTTAAAGTTTCGGAAAGATAATGTCGAGATCATCAACATATATTTTTCCCAAAATTTATTTTGAAGTATTTATATACTGTTAATTCTGTAGAACTTCTAGGTTAGAATTTAACCATCGGTGCACAATACAAAATTTGTATGTGCCATAATTCCCAAACGAATTTGAATTCAGATGAGCCATAAATTCTAGTATATTTTTTATGCTGAAACTATAGGAAATTATACATGAAAGTTGAGTTTGTATCTGTTGACTTTTTGGTCAACAGATCGCCTCGATTTGCGTGCCATGAGTCTCGAGTTGATAAAATTCAGTTTCTTTGGACAAAATTTAGGAATTAACATATAAATCAGAATAATAAGATTAAAATAGAATTTTAGAGTAATTATTCCAGAATTAAATAAATTAAAATAAATTAATTGTTATATTATTATATAGTTATATGAATATATATGTAAGTAAATGCTAATTGATAATTATGACTAAATATTCAGACTGTATGACCCTAGGACATCGTGGACTATCCCATACTTACCTTGACCATGTTGACCCTAAGAACCTATAAATTTGTCTGCCTTGCGTACACTAACGTACTGGCATAGACACCTGTCAGTTGACTGACTGATTTCATACAGTACTTGAAGACGCGACACCCGCGTAACTCAATGTGTAATTGACCGTGTTAGATGACTAGTATTACCCCTAGTATACCCCTGATTCCAGTATAAATGTGGTTGAGTATGTGCTAGTGTAATGACTAATGATTCTATTATATTATATTTATGTGTACATAGGATATTGGATTGTTCTGTGCGATTTCTGGAGCAGGTTATTGGTACATTACAGCTTCCTTGCCAGGCAAGTATACCTTGCCATTGTACTATTATTTATATTCTATATGTTGCATGTATCTTTATTTTCTGTCTTTAGTTCATATATTTTAACTGTTATATAAAATGTGCGCGACGGTGACGTCGCGATATATTTTTATTTATGTATTGCATTGACCTTGTTCATGAGACTACCCCATTATCATTTAGCACCATTAGGTTCATTGGCCGTGACACAGTGGTTACACGAGTGTGAGTCTCATATAGATCACGGACTGCGTGACAGGTCTGGCCTCCTGTACGTATGGGCCGTGCGTTAGGAATAGCTGCTGTTAGAAACTTTGCATGCTAGTAGACTTGGCAGTTATTAGAGGTGTTATTGTGTCATGGATGTGACATGCTTAGAGCATGGGGTGGGGAGAACAACAAGTACCGCATTTGAGCTCCTTTATACTTTTTCTGTGATGCCCAGATTCTCCGCTGGAGATACGGGTGGTGATGACCCATATATATACATTGGCGGGCCTCCGCCGTTCAAAAGACGACGTGCCTTTGGGCCCCTGGATCTTCAAAAGAGAACCATGCCAAATCCCAGTTTTCAGCCAGATAGCTCACTTGTGGGGAAAGTTGTTCTTAACTGCATTCACTTTAGACGGTTAGGCGACCCCTTTGGATATTTATTTCAGTACTTTATTAGCATGTGTTTAAGTATCTTGTTATGTCCCTCTGAGGACCTGGTCCGCTGCCAGGTGTATCTTTTCTTGAGTATTTGCAGGAGCGCAGATTTGGATGGTTACATGTGATCCGAGGATGTCTTCTCTTCGAGCTGTGATGGATAGCTGGTATTCTTATATTGTGTTGTGGTGTTGTACTCATATTGTATTTGCTCTTATATTCGAGTTGGTAGTGGATTTGTTTCCATCCAACTATCATCCTTAGATATTTTTTATTGAGATCTAGTTTCATAGATACTGGTTATTTATTTCTATATGATTTTTGTGGATGAGATTTAGATTTTACCCTGTGACTTGTGACATATGTTTATACCACTTGTGGATTTTGTATTCATATTACAGCGTACGTATGGATTTGGTTTCCATATATTGGAGTTGTCATATCCATGCGGCTGGCATGCTTACGTGTTCCTAGTCCTACGTATTTGGGACTGGGGCGTGACACATACGCTGACGTAATTCACCAATCGTGGTGACTGGCTAGTATATGTGTCGTATGCCCCCTGACTCAAGGGCACTCTGCAATCGACCATCACTGGTACGAAGGTATAAAACATTTATGGAGGGGGTGTCCCATACGCCTACTAGTTATCTTTTCCATCCTAATGAAACTAAATGTCAAGTCATACTTTTCCTGAATTATTCTAATCCGTGATGCGGTCACACGTACTGGTAGCTAATCAACTACGCAGCTCGTATCCCAACATGTATTGCAACCATGTTGCGTGTTCCCGTGATAGGGTCTAGGAGAATATCAGGATACTCTCACATTGTTGGTGAGTCTGTAACCCTAAGTTATTTATACTAACTGTCAACGTATCAGTTGACTGTACCAGAGACAGTCTCAGGTACACATAGTATATGAAATTCAGTAACAAGAGTATATAGCAATATTGAGAATTTAAACAGTAAACTTGGCAAGGTATACTTGCCTACTCCTTGATAGTACTGAAAACCTGATCTCACAATCAGGTAGAGGGTGCTTGTGACAGGGGGTCACTGGTTGTGCTGGAGATATTCTCTGTTAAAATAGACAGGGTTTGTGAATATCATGGTTGTAATATAAAGTATATATATATATACTTATATATACATATATAATATAGATATATATATATAGTATGTATATATATAGATATAATATATATAGCAGTATATATAGCATATGAAGAACAAAAAAATGCAGGTATATATATATATTAATTATAATAGTAGCAGGGTATATCCACTGCTCTATATATATAGTAATATGATATTATCAGGGTGTATCCACTGATATATATAATATAATAATCAGGGTATATCCTCTGATATATAATATAAATAAATTGAAATGACAGGACAGAAAGTAAATACATATATATCTATGTACTGTATTATACAATACTATATATAGTATACATATATAATAAATTGAAGACTGTGCAAGAATTGAAGATATACATATATAATATATATAAGCTGTATTATCCAGCTGAATATTAATATATATATACATATAGATAATATATATATATATATATATATATATATATATATATATATATATAGATATATATATATATATACATATATAATAAATGCAGGAAATATATTAAGTGCAGAAAATAAATAAAAGAAAATGTATAGTATACATATATACTATATTATATAATATATAACATGTAGTATACATATCATATATAACTATATATATATAAATATATGTACACACATATTTATATATACTATATATATATATATATATATATATATATATATATATAAACAGAATAAAATGTATATATATATATATAATAATAATTATTACATAATATTATACAGTATATATAAATATACATATATACATATTAATATACATATATATATACATATATATACATATACATAGGAATATATATATAAATACATATGTATTAGGTTTAGGTAATATACCCTCTGACAGGTGGGGTCCACAAGTCGTCGACGGCGGAAGGACGGTGGCGGAGCTGGCCGGAGGCGGCCGGAGGAGCAGGAACAGCAGTAGTAGCTGCTAGCAGCAACAGCAGCAGCAGCTGAGTGCGGGGGCTGCCGGCGGCGGAGGAGTGGCGGAGGTGGCCGGGCAGGGTGCGGTATCGACGGAGGAAGGAGGGGCGGTCAGGTTGGTGGTGGTGGCGGAGGTCCACGACGGCGGTGGTGGAGGCTGGAGGCCGTCGGAGGTGGAGGGTGTCACACCCCAGTCCCAAAATACGTAGGACTAGGATACGTAACCATGCCAGCCGCCCGTATATATGACAACTCCAATATATGGAAACCATATATACGTGCGTACGCTGTATAATGAACAATAGTTCACCAGTGGTTTAATTAATCACAAGTCACAGGGTAATATCTAAATCTCATCCACAGAATATCACATATACAGGAATAACCAATAATCAGGTAACTAGATCTCAATAACAAATATCTAAAGAATGACAGTCGGATGAAAACAAATCCACTGCCGAAATAGAATATAAAAGGAACCAGATACACACCATATAAGAACAACATCTGACAATCACGAGGCTCGAAGAGAAGACCTCATCGGGATATACGTAACATGCCTGGATCTGCTCTCCTGCGAATGCTCAAGAATATATACACCTGGCAGGGGACCAGGTCCTCAGAGGGACATAGCAAGATACATAAAAATAATATGCCATAATGTAAATACTGAATAAATAAAGGGGGGTGTGCTAACCATCTAAGTGAATACAATTTAAAGACCTGATAGTACGCATGGGAATATGTCGGCTAGACATATGCTGACGTAATTCACCAATCGTCGGGACTGGCTAGTATATGTGTCATATGCCCCCAGACGCATGGGCACTCTGCAATCGACCATGAGGAGCATGGTACGAAGGATATAACATCATGGAGGGGGTGTCCCATATGCCTACTAGTATCTTTCCCGCCCAATATAGATGTACAAGTCGTGAAAACGACGTGGACACCTCCTACTATGATGCAAGTCTCAATAAAATAACCAACTAAGCTAAATACCGTTACACGTGTTGCTCACACTGATGGCCAGTCGCGCATGAGGCACGCGTCCCTATATGAACTCACTCTGTGACGTGTAATGATACGTGTCAAGGCCTGGGAAGTTATATCAATAACTTTACAACTTTTAGGTGAGTCTACTAGACACTAGGTCAGACACAAGTCCTAACGTCAACGCCTTCGTTGACTGCACCCGAGTCTGCTCGGACGCGCACATTTATATAATAAATAAACATGTAACTAACAATAACTGAATTTAAACAGTACAACAAGGCAAGGTATACTTGCCTGGCAAGAGAGCTGTAAATGTAATATCCAGATGTCAAATACCAAGTGTCAGAAACTATGGCCTCAGAAGGAAAGTCTCCGGATGCTGAAATAAACATCACTAACAGTCTCAGAAAATATCAAATAGCTAGAAATGCCTGTCCTTAAGTCCAATTTGGACACAGGGACAAAAATAACAGTTTTCGGTCAAAGCGGGGTCCACATGTGGGCCGCTTTGCACCAAAAAATGTATCAGGGTCAAAGGTCTCCAAATTCGCCAAACTTAGTGTCAACAAGTCCAGAACGTCGATACGAACCCAACGGAATGTCCAGAACTGGATTCCGATGTGCCGATCACAAAATTGCCCGTCAAGTGGAGCCTATGGGGCCCACGATACAGAATTTTGTCAACGTTCTCAGAATCGAACCAAACTTGGATCACAGGACCAGCGTATTGCTACGAGTCCGATGGCGTAAGTTTCGTTTCGATCTGACGTGTGTACACAAAGTTGCAGCGTATTCCAGAACAGGCAGATACGGGGTGTTGTCGGCGGATACGCTTTGATTTCGGTGTGCACGCACATCCAAATCAACTTCTGCGAAATCCTGCACGTCCGTATAAGCGGCACGCACGTTTCGGTAAAGACCGCGTGCGACCAAGTCGTCCCGTTTGGCGGGGCGTACTCAGTTCCGGGGTGAATCGGGTCGTTGTTTTTCCTGTATTTGGATCGCGGTTCGCGATCGCCACAGGACGCGATGCTCCAAGCGGGTTGCACGGGCACCGAGAGGATTACATAGCCTACGTGTCACGGCTGACGGAATTAAAAACGGAACTACGAGGAGATAGAACGGGTTACCTGAACAGGGCTCCGTGGAAACTGAATTGTGTGTGTCCGTGTGTCGATTCGACACAGGATTTGTGTCCTAGACGTGTCCGGGCTGCTGTGTCCAGTCAGAGTTCAACGGGTCTCTGGCGGGTCTCCGGTGATCGTCGAAGTCGGCTTCAGCAGCGGGTCTCCGACGATGGACAGCGGTGAGTCTCGACGGGGTGGCGTCATAGGTTCCGGTCGAGGGAAGGTAAGCAGGAAGGAGTTGGTGGGTCGGGGCACTGCACTGCTGGTGGTCGGGGGCTCTGCACAGGCCGGTCGGGGGAGCTCAGTCGGTCGGTGAAGCTTCCGTTGGCCGGCTGAAGGAAGTTTGCACCGTGGGTCGGGGGAGTCGCACAACCGGCCGGACGGGGGAGGAACTGAACCGGAGTGGGGGTACGGGGGCGTGGAGCTGGCTGGATGGGGGTTGCGGTGTCGAGCCGGGGTGGCTACTGACTCCGGCGGCGGGAGGAGGAGACGAGGTCGAGGGGGTCCGGCGAGGGGCTCGGCTCAGCCGAGAGCAGCGGGGCTCCTCGGTCGAGACAGGCGGAGGAGTGTTGCAGGCGATGGCGGTGGGGTCTGTCGACTAGGAGCTGCTCGGATGGGGGGGTCGGCTTACCACGGGGGAGGTGAAGGTCAGGGAAAGGGGGTGGTGGCTGACGGCTCCGGGGTGGAGTCGGGTTAGGCTTTGGTTATATAGAGAAGAAGAAAGAGGCGGTGGAAGAAGAATGGGGGGGGGAAATGCAGTGGTATTGAATACCACTGCTGCCGCTGTTTCGTTCTTATTCTTCTTTTCTTACTTTTTTTTCCTTACTTTTTGCTTTCTTTCTTTCCTTTCCTTACTTTTTGTTGTTGTTTGCTTTCTTTCTTATTCTTCTTTACTTTCTTTCTTTCCTTTCCTTTCCTTTCCTTACTTGCTTTACTAACTTCTTTGTTTCTTTCTAACTTAGTCTAGGTGCTACTGCTGCTGTTTCAAGTGGAATGGTTTTGGTTTGGAAAGAAATGGGTTTGGGTTTGCGGGTTTGGGTTTGGATCCATTAAGGATCCAATCCAAACCCACTTTATATTTCTTTTCTTTTTCTTTTTCTTTATCAACTAAACTAATATATACATATATATATATAATTATATATATACATATATATACCTATAAAATTCTAGAAAAATATATTTGTACACACTATTAAGCTGGCAACTGTCCACCGGGTCTCCTACATGGAATAAATTAGAAAAAATTTATAATGGCTCCAAAAATCTTCTAGATGCACAAACACCTCAAATAAAAATTAAATAAATTCTATATTCTCTATTTAGCACATAATTACTAAAATAATTAATTAAAATAATAAAAATTTAACTAATACGGTTTTCAGAATTTGGGGTTTCACAATCTACCCAACTTATAAAAATTTTGTCCTCGAAATTAAAACTAAGTCACGGTAGAAGTCAAGGACGACATAAGATATAATTTAACAAAGTAATTTATATCTTGGTTTACGAGTAGGTTCGAAAAATGTTTTCGCATGTCGTCCACACGCTCCCAAGTAGATTCTCCTGGCGCGCCATGTTTCCATGCCACATGGACCAAGGGAATAGACTGATTCCTCAATACCTTTTTCTCGATGATCAAGGATTTCTACGGGCTGCTCCTGATACGACAAGCTCGGCCTAATGGTGATCTCCGAATGGTTGAGAACCTGACTACTGTCTGTCACATATCGCCTGAGTTGCGACACATGGAATACAGCAAGTACTTCCTCAAGAAGGCAATGATCGTCCTCTTTGAATTCCAAGGGACGATGATGATGGTCTGCCCATTGCTTCTGTCTGTCTTGTACTGCTCGCGAGTATCCTTGTATTTACTTAACTGTCTCTACGGTGTTGACCGTCGTAATTTCTCTGAAGCTATGGAGCCATTACTAATAGGAGACGTATCGTAAGATTGCTCGGCATACCAGTCAGCATTTTATCATCTGCGGGGGCTCTGGCCGGCGGAGGCGGCGTCGTGGGGCGGTGAGGGGTGGTGGTCCGGTGGAGGGGAGGGTGGCGAGTCGAGTGGTGGGGTGGTGGCGGTGCACGGTGGCGGAGGGTGGCGCAGGGGGTGGTTCGGGTGGTGGTGGCTGCTGTGGGCAGTGAGGGAGTGGGGAGGTTGCGGGGGCTGCTCACGGCGGAGGGGATGGCCGGAGGCGGCGGGACTTGGCCGGAGGGGAGAGGGGGTCAGGACGAAGGGTTCTGGGGTGGTCCGGCGGGCGGAGGGTGGCCGTAGGAGGAGTGGTTTGAGTTGCAAGGGGAGGGGTACTCGGGTTTATATAGGTTTTATCCCAATAGTATTTTAGTAAATAAAGGGAACTTTGGGGGTATTTTGGTAAATTTGATTTTTGGATATTTTTGACTGAAAGTTTCTGGATGTTTTGGGTAGGTCTCATACACCTATTCACTAACCAATAGGATTATGCCAACTTACATGCAATTTGCATAACAACCCCTAACTTTTCATAAATTGCATAAAAGCCTAAAATTTGTATTTTGCGTAATTTTTCAGTTTACCTGATTTTAAATACTGATTTCCCGAAATACTAAATTGTACAAAAATGGGGGAAATAGCTGGGAAAATGTTTTGGACAGTGTGGGGTGAGTCTGGGCAGAGGCAGGGTCTGATTTCTTAGGTGATACGGGTCACCGTATTTATTATTTAATAAATACTTCGCACGGTGTTCACTAATTATTTAGAGGCAGTTAGGGTCATAATTTCTCTACGGTGTCAATACGATAATTGTAATACAATTAGAGTAGAATATTTTCTTATTTTTGTTTGGGCAAAACAGGTGCCTACAGGTCCTCAAATCTCTAGGGGTACAGAGATGGTAAAGAGCAAAATTTTTAATAGGAAATAAATACGTACGTCTGTAACGATATTTGTGCGACTAAAACGATGTAACAAACAAGGTTTCTGGGAGTTGCACAAAATACAGGAAAAGTAGTCTAACAAGTCTAGGGCAGGTATGTGGAATTTGTTTAGGATTTAACAGCTAGTGGGATGCCCTAATTAATTGTAATAAACAGGTGCACAATAGAATATATAAAAATTTAAAAAAGTTACAATAATTCTAATTAGTCAAAATTAATCCTAAATTACTGAAATCTGGTCGAGGGAGTTTACACATTGCCTCAAACAGCATAGCAGGCACTTTTACTTTACAAATAATGTCATACAAATTTATGTTACAGCAAGGATTCCCCCACTGGAAAAGCTCCAAAAATCCTTTCTCCGTCTCCCTTGAAGGTTGCAGCAGAGTCGAAGCCCTTGAAGGTTGCAGCAGGAGCTCAATGAAAATGGAGCAACACAAACCAATGTAGGTCTCAGTGAGCCTATCAATGGCGAAGATCATAGGTGAGCCGTAGTTTCTCCTCATGTCAAAAAACCTAGCCCTAACCCTAACCCCATGTCAAAAAACCTAACCCTAACCCTAACCCTAACCCTAAGTCCTGATCAGTGTCTGTGTCAGTGTGTGTGTGTGCCGTGTCAGTGTCTGTATCTGTGTGTGTGTCGTGTTTGTGTCAATGTCACATGTGTCCTGTGAGAGAGAGAGAGAGAGAGAGAGAGAGAGAGAGTTTACCGGAGTAGTCGCGGTGGAGAGCCGGTCGACGGAGCGGGGGGGGGGAATTTTTTTTCTGTTCGAAATTTCAACAGATGAGGAAAAATGAAACCGAGCCCTAATTAACCAAATGTTAGCGACGTTTAGCGACGTCCAATAAAAATGTCGCTAAATTAAATTTTAGCGACGTCAAGGACGTCGCTAAATACGTTGCTAAATATTTTTAATATAAAGGTCGCTATATACGTCGCTAAACGTCAGTAAATTAGACATATTAGCGACGTTTAGCGACCTTAATTGAACTTATAGCGACTTATCTTTTAAAATCTTAATAAAAGTCGCTAAACGTCGCTAAATATCGCCATTTAGCGACGTCTAGCGATGTTTTTATAAGGAGTCGCTAATTTATATATTATTAGCGACGTTTATTTTGACGTCGCTAAAATACGTCGCTAATCCCGCTTTTTCTAGTAGTGTCGAAAAAACTGTTGGAGTGGGTGGAATTTTTAACTTATGTGGAGAATACTCCGGAGTGCGACGAGCGCCATCCGTGTGTCGAAAAAGCTCGAAAAGTGCATCGAGCGTCGTGTATTGGAACATTTATGGTAAGCAGATATTATATTAGATTTTTATTTTTGACTTTAATTATATATTTTTGATTGGATCTTTCATATATTAACTTTCCATATAATTGGATTTCCAATTTATGGTAAGCTAATTTATGATTTGATTTCATTAAATATATTGTTTGTGGTATTAAACGAAAGAATGAAAGTGTATTTCAATGACGGGGTTTATACGAAACCCGTGCCCTTTGGTTTACAAACAAACTTGTACAATTTAATCCTATACGAGGATGTGGGAGTACAATTTATTTAATCTGGGTATAAATTGCTATAGGTGTCTGATCTGCAGTCGATCACTTTAGCCCTTGGACCACACGATGTTGAAGAAGTGTCGTGGAAGACAGGTAGCAGCTTCGAAGGTTGCAAAGGAGAGTGGATGCACGATGCCAAAGTCGTCGATCCCTACTCTTTGCCTGAGCTCCGGACTCTCTCTCTCTCTCTCTCTCTCTCTCTCTCTCGCTTGACCTCCGGTTCGATCTTTCTGGGAAGTTCGACCTTGTTCGATCCTTCTTTCAAAGTTTCGACCTTGTTCGATCTTCAAGTTTGAAGTTTTTCGACCTTTGTCCCCATTGATAGGGGTCTCTATTTATAGAGTTTTGGTGACAGTGACCACTCCGTCGGTGTAAAAAATCGAGGAGTAGAAAGTACAGCACCCTTTTACACAACGGTTAAAATAACCAATGCCTGCGTATAGATGACCTTTTGAGTGAGTATGTGACGCGTGTCCAACTAAGGGGACAAAATGCGTATATCTGTTGCGAAGATCACGGCGTAGAAGCCACGTAGGTAGGTATCCCTTGTGTAGAAGAGGTTGGCGTAGAAGCCAAATGACTGTCACCCTGGCGTAGAAGCCAAAATAGGCATAGAAGCCGAGTAGGCGTAGAAGCCGAATGGGCATAGAAGCCGAGTAGGCGTAGAAGCCGAATGGTCATAGAGACTGAGCGAGCGTTTGAAGCCGAATGGTCGTAGAGACTGAGTGGGCGTTTGAAGCCGAATGGGCGTAGAAGCCGAATGAGCACAGATCTTGAATGGACGTAGAAGCCGCTGCATACCGTGCCAGAGTGCTGATGTGGACATCTTAGCCGGAATTACGGCTTTTGAAGATATAATCAAATCTTTTGCAGAGATTTGTCACCATCTTGTGCATTAAATGCGGAGGCGTGTTTTGAAGGTCTGCAGCCCTTCTGTGCATCCGTCGCAGAGACGTGCCTTGAGAGAAACTGTCACCGCTCTGTGCAATTAGACGTAGAGACGTGCCTCGAGCCCCGTACGAAGTGCAGCTTTTGACGTGGCAGGCAGTTTGTCTACTGCGGAGCGTAAAACAGCTCATGTTTGCCTGTGTAAAACAAGTCAGCATATCCCCTTGTACGCGAAAGAGCAGTTTATGCTGAGGGGACGTTAGTAAACGACGGTTCGGTGATATTTTAACCAAATCCTCTGCATTAAATGCAGAGATCCGCATCATGCTGTAGTGCGCGTCCCGAGGGGTCTGTCCTCGTTTCCAGCCGTCGTTTGGGTAGCCGTGCAGCACTTTTTTTCAGGAGTCAGAGGTCAGGTTCACTGCGTGACTTGACAGGTTCATTTCGGGGAAGACGAAGCGTTCCTCATACGCTTTAACGCTGCTTTGAGATCGGCTGAGTTTTACGCCACGGAGGCGATGAAGAACCCTGTTTACGCTGGAGCGGCCTGGACGTACTGAACTTACGCGGATGGTCCTTTGAGCTTGTACTTCACGTTGTGTTTAGCGGAGAAAGCTCTGCTTGTACGCTTGATGGCTCTGAAGGCCTCTGTTTACGCTGCTCTGTATCCGTATGCTGCGTAGCTCCTCCCAGCGTATTTTTTATGCTTCTACAAGACCCCCTTCAAAGCTTTTAAATTCTTCGGAATTTGAAACGCTTTGAATGAAGCATGAACGGCCCCTCGTAACTCGAAATATTTCTGAATGGAGCGTTAAAACGGTCGATGCGGACTTTATGGCGAATTTATTGGGGACCGCTGTGATCTCTTTCGCCTATAAAAAGGCTGGGGGAGTTAACCTGTTCTCCCCATATTCCCATCACCATGCAGAGATGATCGCCGGAGTTCGTTGGGTCGACCTGAGGAAGAAGGAGATCATGTTCTTCCAGCATATAGGGAGACGAAAAAGACAGCATCTTCGAGCAAGTGTCCACTGCAACGATGGATCATGGAAGGATATCTTAGCCTCCCTTGCTCGGGATAATCAGCAACTTTATATGGCTGTTCTTCCAGGAGAAGGGAAGGGTCGTATTAGACCACACTGCTTGCAAGCGGCGCCTTCTCCAGTTACCTCTGGTGATGAGAGACAGACAAACCGGCTAGAGTGGTGGTGGTCTGTAGGAAAGCAGAATTACCCTGCTTTCTTTCTGTTGGAGGATGGGTCATATGCCCAGTTTTGTATCCTCCTGCCACTGATCATCTTCTTGGAAGAAGAGGAAGATCACCAATGCGAGAACCTGTCAGAACAGATTTCGAGGGCGGCCTTCAGACGACGAGGGGGTATCTCCTTTGTAGACGGAGTTTCCCTCAGATGTAATCACGAACACGAAGAAAAAAAACCTTGTAGATTGGATTTTCCTCATATGTAATCATGACTTTAATCTTTTAATAAAATCGTCTTGCTTCTTCATATGATCATCTTGCCATACATTGCTGTGAAGTCTGAATATGTGTAGCTTTGACACGTCTGATTCTTTACACCAACTCTGATAAGAAGAGTATTAGGCCCGGTCCTTTACGCGTAGCGAACAGTCCATAGAACGCTGTTAAGCATTTTGGAACATTTAGAACTGTCATGTTGCTAGGACTGAGGGACCGCGTAGAGCTCTGAACTGTTGCTTCTGATGAGCAAAAATTTTGTTCAGACTTCGTCTTCAAGAACGACCTCTCGAAACTCCCTTGGAACAAAGTCGAGGATTTGTCTGTCAAACTAAGTTTGCCATCTTGATAGACGAGATGTTCAGACTGGAGTCTGGATGAACCTCCAATTTTGGACCCGAGAAGAGTAATTTCTCAATGTTTGAACTCTGTATATTTCGGGTACTTTGGGGTCAAGAACGAGTATCTTCTGTGTGAACTCTTTGCAATTGACCGCTTCGGGGACTGTTCGGATATACGGGAGCGTAAAATTATCAGCCTGTAGCCTCTGGGCATAAAACACCATCGAGCGTGAAATCGTAGACTTGTGATTCCTGAGCGTGAAGTCGTAGGTTTGTTGCCTCTCGAGCATAAAAGCTACCGAGCACAAAGGCATCCGGGCGTAAACCATAGACTTATTGCTGTCGAACGTAAAGCCGTAAATTTGTAGCTGTCGAGCGTAGAAAGCTCCTTTAGCGTAGGACTGGAGATCTGTAGCCTGTGAGCGTAGAACACCATCGAGCGTGAAATCGTAGACTTGTGGTTCCTGAGCGTGAAGTCATAGGTTCGTAGCCTCTCGAGCATAAAAGCTACCGAGCACAAAGGCATCCGGGCGTAAAACCATAGATTTATAGCTGTCGAACGTAAAGCCGTAGATTCGTAGCTGTCGAGCGTAGAAAGCTCATTTAGCGTAGAACTGTAGATCTGTAGCTCCTGAAAAGAAAATTTCTCCGAGCGTGAAGTTTGCGGATCTATTGCTTCTGAGCGTAAACTGAGCGCCACCGAGTGTGAGATCATCGATTTGGTATCTGCTGAGCATAAAGTCGTAGGTTTGTTGCCTCTCGAGCATAAAAGCTACCGAGCACAAAGGCATCCGGGCGAAAAAACCATAGACTTATAGCTTGCGAGCGTAAAACCGTAGATCTGTTGCTGTCGAGCGTAGAAAGCTTCTTTAGCGTAGAAACCGCCGAACTGCTTTGCGCGAAGAATTTTTTGAATTCGCTGACTGTCCGTCTTTTGAGAGTAGTGGGCTGACGTAGCATCCAATCATAACCACCTATTAATTGCGAGATTTGGTTAGGGTCTCGAGGAGTCCGTCCGAGGATTCGAGGAGTCGACTCGAACTCTATATATATCCCAAGCCTTTGAGAGAAAAACTTTTTATCCATCTTCTGCGAAAGAGAGCTTTCGACTGTTTGAGTTTTTCTTCGTTCCTTCTCCGAGCACTTTGAGTCTTCAGAAATGGCGTCGAAACAAACCCCCTCTACTAAGGGAAAGAGCATAGGTTCTTCTTCTCATTCTTTTGCCCCAGCGAGGGAGTCTTTGGTCGGGCAAGGTGAACTTCACTCTGAGCGGAGTATCCCGCCGACGAGCAGCGCACCCGGTCTTAGAGGTAGAGCCTTTTGGGATGACAAAAACGACAAAAAAATCTTTCGCACACGTTGAACGTGACCGCGCTAGGTCATCTTCTGTGCTGATAGCCTCTTTGAGGAAGATGATGCACGGAGGCATTTTTATCTTTTACGCCCACATTTCTAATGTGCCAGCGTCAAAACTCCATATTTTCGTAGTTCCGAGCGTAAAAGCTCTGGCTAACGAAAATTGGCGTATATCGTAAAATTTGAGTTTTACGCTTGTGAAGGGGACTTCCGGCGTAAAATGACCAAATTTGTGCAATCTTGGCGTAGAGCACAGACTGTCGTTTCTTTGGTCTGTATGTTTGTGCAAGATTTGTAATGACATATTTTCCTTGCACTTTTGCAGTTGATTTGGGTGAGTCTCCACTGGCCGAGGTGATGGGTTCCGCTGCCGGGATACTGCACTCGAACTATCTGGAGGATCTGTCCCACATGACATTTCCTATCTCCGGACCCAAGTATCCTGAAGGAAGGGGGATCTTGATATCGGCTCAGGGTGAGCGGACACTGCTGAACATGATCAACGGGGAGCCCCTGACATACGTAGACGGAGAGCAGTACATAAAGCCGGCTTTCCTCTTTGGGGACATGATTGATAAACAGTCCCAGACGAAGCCCAAGAGGGAACCCTGGGTTTTCCCTGCCGGGAATTTGGTTTTGTATCTGCCAACGATGCCGAAGGATTATCCCATCTCGGCTTTCTTCCATGAGACGCATCCCAGGAGGATGTCGTGGACGTTGACTCCCGATCTTCACGGCAAGCCGGGGAATATCTTTCATCTGAAAGGGGCTGACCAGGGGTTGTTTGTCAGTCGCCCTTCCGGCGTTGTGACGTTGTTCAGGGGACTATGCCCGGGTAGTATCCCGAGTGAAGACAGCTCAGTGATCCAGCCGGTCCAATTGCCGACCTTCTGCAATGACTTTATGGGACGAGGTGGGGTATATCCCAAGGAGAATCCTCGGTGCAACGGGTGGATCACCCCAACAAACCTCCGATGGACTTGCCTAGTTGACTGGGCTTTGAAGCACTTTCGGAAAGAACTGGAGGGCATTGGACTGTATGCCGCTGTGAGTGCGACTAGTGTTGGGTTGCCTCCCAACCCTAACTTGTTCTTGGCACTGATGGAGCGATATATTTCGCTTACCGGGACTTTCGCCACTCCACTGGGGAGTTGGGATTGGCCCTCCATGAGATGGCAATGGTCTCGAGACTGCCAATGGGGGATACCCCATACGAAGAGTATGTTCCCATCAACCGGGAGTTGGGGGACTTGGACACTCGGGTGGCGGAAGTGTATCAGGAGCTGATGTGTCAATACTTCGCGTGCACCACTTTTTATAACGAGCCTTCTGATTTGGCTCACACCACCAAGTAGATGTCCTATCTCTTCTTCCACCGAGCCAGGGCCGCCAAGTCGGAGAAAGTCTCGGGGGGGTAAGAATGAGCCCGTGAACTGTTTAGGCGTGCTTAGTGCCCAAGTCGTTGAGGATCTTATGGAGGAGGCTAAAGCTCCAGATCAGATTCTCGTTGAGGGGGTAGGAAAGTACCCTGAAGGCACTAAGTGTAACACCCTGTTCCGCTCAAGAGGACTGCCGACTCAAACGGCAATAGTACAACTGTCCCGACCCGCTTTGCCTCAATCAAGAAGCAAAGGATATCCAGACTTGTCCCTACAGGAATCCGGCTTGGACTTTCAGAGGCTCGCTCAGACGTATCGCTCTACCGAGGCGAATCATCGCTAAGGTGGGTGGCTACGGTGAACTTGTCTTTGCTTAGCCAGCATACATAAAATCTGGAATATTCATGCTAGTCGCTAGGTGATAACCTTCTTCATGCTAATAAATCCAACGCACCTAGCTAAGGGAATAATCCCAACTTGTATTGCTTGCTAGAACATGGAAAATGGAAATACTGCTTATATTCAGACCCTCGCATGCTAAGTCCTTTAACGGTTTCACTTCTCGGCTTACCTTCGGGTCCGAGCAACGTGCCTGCTTATGTTCCTTTAGAAACGCATGCTTGTCTGCTTGAATGTTGCCATGTTTTCATCCAAACCCCGGGAGACTACTAAGTAGTCGTTCTGCACATGGAAGAACCGGAAAGTATTCGGGACCGTTAGGTCACCAAGGCAATTCCCGAACCAGGGAATCTGTACCCTGAATGAATAAATCACTGAATCACAGCTCGAGGAGCAAACTACTGAATCAACTGGCCTGGCAATCGATATACGACTGTGAACAATCATGCCTGTACATTGAACATGATATGTCCTATCCTGAACTTGATCCTGTGCCTAGCCAGACCTGAATACAGACCTGCATGTCGCGGACAACTCGAAAACGAGGCACCGTTCCACGGGCGGTCACCGGGGCACTGGGGCCGACCCGATCCGGATGGAAATTTCCTGTTTAGTCATCTTGTGCAAAGACGGAATGGTGTGGAGCGCATCCTGTACTCTCGCTGTACCCCATTCTCGTTAGTGACTAAAATTGGTAACTTTCCTGTTTAGTCATCCTGTACAAAGACGAAATGGTGTGGAGCGCATCCTGTATTCTCGCTGTACCCCATTCTCGTTAGAGACTAAAATTGGTCCTTTATGGCTATGCCAGCGACAACTGTTCATATAGATAAGTCATCCTCGCTTAGCGGCTATCCGCGTGCGAGTTACTGCATCGCATCAATGAATGACTTAACACCTGAACGATCATGTTAAAAACGACCCTCATGTTTGCATATGCTTGCCTCCTGAATGCTTATACTTGCCCGTGCTTGAATTAATCATGTTTGCCTTGGACAGGGAAGGAGTAATGGTAAGTTGGTAAGTCTCACCGTGTTTCCTCAAACATCGCACGACGCACTGCCCGACACGTTAAGCTATTCAATGTTTGCATGAAACTGATCCTAAGGCAACTAGAAAGACAACTAAATAGTTGTGCACGAAACCTGTATTACGTGTTTGGATTTGTCGAGCGAGCGAGTAGCTTCCCCACCAGTGCATTCAATGTACTGATAATCCACCAGTTTGATATGCAGGGTGCGGGAGAACCTCGTACGGTGCGGACGCCTCCTTCGTGCGTGCTAAGGCCAGGAGTTCTCTCTGAAGCCTTGCAATGGTGCGTTCGGGACTGAAGCACATATACAAGACATAAGTTGTGAACATCGCCTGACCATCGCCTGTACAAATCATTCCACAGTTGTAGCCACTTGGCACGCTTTACTGTTTCAGAGAGAGAGGCTTGAGCGACTTGTAATCTCGGCTATACGCCGCCTGTAATACATGTTTCATATCAATAAAGAGATTACTTTACTTGTTTCGATGCTTTCGCTATATTGTCGACTCAGTGAACCTGTTACCGATCGCCTATGCGTTCATGACTCCGCTGCACTCGGACAATCTGTGCGACTCTGTGGCTTAGAACTCTTGCCGCCAGCCAATGAACCATGGCCTTGCACGGGCGTGGATCACGCTCGTGCGGCATCACGCCCAGATGGGTTAAGCGATCGTTTCGCGGGAGCGCTGGCGAGGGTGATTCCCGCCTAGCGGGAACGGCCGATTTGCCTGCGGGAGATCGGGGCGTGACAGGTTGGTATCAGAGCCTGGCTTCTACGCCTTTGGACTTCAATTCGATATCTCTGTTTCGAAAGCTCGTTCGTGGGTTATGTGCACGCTCTCTCTCAATGCCTCGATGGGATATTCCAACAATAAGTCTAAATACTTTCAAAATATGTTTTGAATGATATGCTTGCTTGTCTGGTTGTATGCTGCGAGTGGCCTTTGTGCCAACCTGTGCGAACCACTTGAGAGTATCGCTAGTAGCTTGTCCGAGATTTTTACTAACTCTAAGTTTGGTTGAATGCATCTATTCGAGGGACGCCTTGAACTAGTGCACTATCCAAGACTTAAGAAAAGGTGAAACTCGAGTGCTAAGACTTCGCTATCACTAAGCTGGTTGACGTGTTCACGCTAGAGGGTACCTTCGAAAGTGCGCACGATCCAGTCTAAGCGATATGTTGATTTTGAAGCTTGTGCAAGTGAATATCCAAATGAACAAGTACAAACGACTTGTCTAGGATTGCCTCAACCCTAGATTACTGCTTGTCCTTAGTAAGTCTCGAGGACGAGACTTTTTCTAAGTTGGGTAGGATGTAACACCCTGTTCCGCTCAAGCGGACTGCCGACTCAAACGACAATAGTACAACTGTCCCGACCCGCTTTGCCTCAATCAAGAAGCAAAGGATATCCAGACTTGTCCCTACATGAATCCGGCTTGGACTTTTAGAGGCTCGCTCAGACGTATCGCTCTACCGAGACGAATCATCGCTAAGGTGGGTGGCTACGGTGAACTTGTCTTTGCTTAGCCAGCATACATAAAATCTGGAATATTCATGCTAGTCGCTAGGTGATAACCTCCTTCATGCTAATAAATCCAACGCACCTAGCTAAGGGAATAATCCCAACTTGTATTGCTTGCTAGAACATGGAAAATGGAAATACTGCTTATATTCAGACCCTCGCATGCTAAGTCCTTTAACGGTTTTACTTCTCGGCTTACCTTCGGGTCCGAGCAACGTGCCTGCTTATGTTCCTTTAGAAACGCATGCTTGTCTGCTTGAATGTTGCCATGTTTTCATCCAAACCCCGGGAGACTACTAAGTAGTCGTTCCGCACATGGAAGAACCTGAAAGTATTCGGGACCGTTAGGTCACCAAGGCAATTCCCGAACCAGGGAATCTGTACCCTGAATAAATAAATCACTGAATCACAGCTCGAGGAGCAAACTACTGAATCAACTAGCCTGGCAATCGATATACGACTGTGAACAATCATGCCTGTACATTGAACATGATATGTCCTATCCTGAACTTGATCCTGTGCCTAGCCAGACCTGAATACAGACCTGTATGTCGCGGACAACTCGGAAACGAGGCACCGTTCCACGGGCGGTCACCGGGGCACTGGGGCCGACCCGATCCGGATGGAACTTTCCTGTTTAGTCATCCTGTGCAAAGACGGAATGGTGTGGAGCGCATCCTGTACCCTCGCTGCACCCCATTCTCGTTAGTGACTAAAATTAGTAACTTTCCTGTTTAGTCATCCTGTGCAAAGACGAAATGGTGTGGAGCGCATCCTGTATTCTCGCTGTACCCCATTCTCGTTAGAGACTAAAATTGGTCCTTTATGGCTATGCCAGCGACAACTGTTCATATAGATAAGTCATCCTCGCTTAGCGGCTATCCGCGTGCGAGTTACTGCATCGCATCAATGAATGACTTAACACCTGAACGATCATGTTAAAAATGACCCTCATGTTTGTATATGCTTGCCTCCTGAATGCTTATACTTGCCCGTGCTTGAATTAATCATGTTTGCCTTGGACAGGGAAGGAGTAATGGT
Source organism: Iris macrosiphon (assembly GCA_036927795.1). NCBI lineage: Eukaryota > Viridiplantae > Streptophyta > Magnoliopsida > Asparagales > Iridaceae > Iris > Iris macrosiphon. Next base: position 152,089,529 of record JAYESA010000013.1, on the reverse strand, counting down.
AAGTTGGTAAGTCTCGCCGTGTTTCCTCAAACATCGCACGGCGCACTGCCCGACACGTTAAGCTATTCAATGTTTGCATGAAACTGATCCTAAGGCAACTAGAAAGACAACTAAATAGTTGTGCACGAAACCTGTATTACGTGTTTGGATTTGTCGAGCGGGCGAGTAGCTTCCCCACCAGTGCATTCAATGTACTGATAATCCACCAGTTTGATATGCAGGGTGCGGGAGAACCTCGTGCGGTGCGGACGCCTCCTTCGTGCGTGCTAAGGCCAGGAGTTCCCTCTAAAGCCTTGCAATGGTGCGTTCGGGACTGAAGCACATATACAAGACATAAGTTGTGAACATCGCCTGACCATCGCCTGTACAAATCATTCCACAGTTGTAGCCACTTGGCACGCTTTACTGTTTCAGAGAGAGAGGCTTGAGCGACTTGTAATCTCGACTATACGCCGCCTGTAATACATATTTCATATCAATAAAGAGATTACTTTACTTGTTTCGATGCTTCCGCTATATTGTCGACTCAGTGAACCTGTTACCGATCGCCTATGCGTTATAACTCCGCTGCACTCGGACAATCTGTGCGACTCTGTGGCTTAGAACTCTTGCCGCCAGCCAATGAACCATGGCCTTGCACGGGCGTGGATCACGCTCGTGCAGCATCACGCCTAGATGGGTTAAGCGATCGTTCCGCGGGAGCGCTGGCGAGGGTGATTCCCGTCTAGCGGGAACGGCCGATTTGCCTGCGGGAGATCGGGACGTGACACTAAGGCCTACATTTACTTGAGGCGCTGCCGTAGGCCTCTGTCTAAGGAAGCCCAGCTGGCCGGTTTCCTCTCGATATGGCTGCGTCGAGTAGTAGTACTGCATCCGCGGACCGCATTCACCGGAACATCCTGTGGCCGGCAGTGCGTCTGGTATTCGGGGCAAGACTGGGCTTGCTTCCTGCCATGGTGTGCCGTATACAGGCTGGCCTGAGAGCCATGACTGATGGGTTGCTCGTCGATGAAGCTCGGCGTGAGAGTTTTCCCCGGGTGGAATTACCATACCTGTACTTGATGGGATGGTTAATTCTCCACAATCCCGGGGTGATGTCTTCCGGCTCTGGTAGCAGCTCGGGGGGTAACTTCTTGACGAACTACAAGGACTCTCCCTGGAATGTGAACACAACTTTGGATTGTCGGCTGGTGTTGAACCTCAGTCACGGCTGGAAGCTCCTCTGTACTCCTCCTCCTGTACATCGCAATCAATCAGGGGTGAGACTTGAGGATTCAGGTGGAGAGAAGACCGATCTTTCTCCGAAAGCTTTCAATTGGTTGGTCTGCATTAGACCCTCCCATCTGCTGTACAGGAGCGAAGACCATTGCTTCTTCGAGCCCTACTTGTCTAGTCGGTTCGCCAGGCAGTTTGGGTACGATCAGTTGCACGTGGGCAATGCCGTTACCAGCTTTAGGTCCAGGGGTGGACTCATTGATGGAGCCAGAGGGTGGCAATATTTTATCATGGGTTGTACGGGAGCAATCTTCATTGTGCCGGTCGTTACAACCTCCACGGAGCTCCGCATTCTCCATTCTTACGCCCAGTTCTATGTGGCGATTAACACCTTCCATCACAATTTTGACATGCGTGGAAGCTTCAGGGTGCCTTCTCCCAAGCTTGGGGGAAGAGTTGAAGTCCCCTCGGTTTCTTCTGACGAGGGTGAGGAGTCTGGCACTCCGGATGAGCCTCTGGTGTCGGTGCCGAGGTGTGAAGTGCCTCCGCCTGCGGGTGCTTTGGTAGTCTCTTCCGGGAAGCGACGGGCTTCTGCCCCGAAGGAAGCTTCTCTTCGTAAGAGGAGGAAGGAGATGGTTGCTCGTCCTCTCCGCATTCTTGGTATTGAGGCTCCCGGGAGTGAGCCTGCATCTCCCCATATCAGGGATGATTCTTTGGCTGGAGGTTCCTCGCCTTTTAGAGAGGGACCTTCTATAGTTCCGGCCGACGGCGCCGGAGAATCTTCGCTAGAGGTCGCTGTCGTTGCTACTGCTCCAGGTAGTGGAGCGAGATTGCTTGCGTGGCCGCGGCAGATGGGAGAATGTTTCCCTAGACCAGCAACGGATAAAACTTCCGCTGTATCAGCGAGCATGCCTAGCGAGATTCCAGTTGACGAACCTCGACTGCGTCTCGGTGTAGGCTTGGCAGAACTCCGGGCGATGTCGGTTGGCCCACCTCCTTCTCCAGGTATGATAGTTCGCATTACATCATTAAAGCGTGGTTTAGCTACATCGGCTGCAGATGCGCCATATATACCGTTGGCTCCGGGTAAATGTCGTCTTTATGTCTCCCTTTAGAAAGATTACCATCATATTGATATCAAATTTCTGGTCCTTTTCTCAGGGGATGGCGTCCACGGGGAGTACAGCGTTGAAGCACCTTCTGGCTCTGCTCCGACTCCTGGCGATGATACGGAGGCTTTCGACTTCGAGGAGGAAATACCTTTGGGGGCCAGCTCGCCTGGAGTGGTTTTATCATCTCGAGAGGAGGACGAACCCGTCATCGTGACTTTGCCTCTCGCGAGTATGCTGATGACTTCGACCGTCGTCGTTGCACCTCCTTTTGCCGCACCACCCGTCGAGGCGGCGGCTATGGCCACTTCGTCTGCAATCATTCCCGGAGGGGGACTTGCTGATATCGCGGCCACTCCTGGCGTTCAATCGGATCTAGTTGCGCTGACCGAGCAACATACCATCCTCTTTTACACCAGTTTAAAAACGATGATATCAATGGTGTTGGCGAAGAGTCTAGATTTTGAGCGCCTGAAGAAGACTTCTCAGTTTTTGATCGGGGCTGTCAGGGAGTTCGGCGATCCTGGGGTAGCTGACGCCCTGGAGGTGGTGGTTAATGGTTTAAAGCAACCCATTAACGAATACTTGCAGCTGACTCGGGGCAGCTTTGATGCTGAGGTCCAGGCCAGATACGACCTTATGACTGCGCGGCTTTCTACACAGCTGGAAAGCCTAGACAACTCCATCAAAACACATAAGCTGGAGATGGATAAAAGAAAAGCTGTCGTGGAAGAGGCTCTCGCTCTTGAGACGAAGCTCCGATCCGAGTACGAAGGGAACGCAGCGAGGGCCCGCAAGCTGAAGGAAAAACTCGCTCTGGCAGAGGAGTGGGCTTCTCAGTCGTTGGCAGGTCTAGATGTAGTGACTGGTCGACTGAGCGCAGCGCGACGGGATTTGGAGCGTGCAGAAGCTGCCCGTGCGAGCTCTCTTCAAGCAAGGGCTGAGCTGACCCTTACGAACAATCCCGAGGCACGGCTGGAGCGGGCTCGCGCCGATGCCTTGGTTTCCAGGAATGAGAAGATAGCTGCACTGGAGCGGCTGATTCGCGATCTGACTGCTCCCCCATCATGATGTATCCTTTCTTTTTTTGCTTCCCCGGATGTAATTCTGCTCTTTATCAGGAATAAATAAAAGCGACTCTTTTCTGACTTTGTGGACCCATCATTTCGGAATGTAAATGACAGGTTTGGACGAGAGTGATATCAGAGGTAGTATGGACATGATAGACTCTCGATAAACTTTTTAGCAGGATATATCTATTCAGAGGTCATACAGACATGATAGGATATGATCCAGCTAGTTTCGTTTTGGGAGTTGTTTTGTCAGAGTTGAGATCCTCGCTATATTCCACTCGAGCAGGGGAGATTAAGCATAGTACCTTTCCAGGAATTTGTCGTTGATAGGAGCCATTAACAGGTCTCCATTAGGCTGGGCTATCCTGTAGGTACCGTTTGAGAACATTGTCTCGATCATATAAGGGCCTTCCCACTTGGGCTGGAATTTGCCTTTACTTCTGTGAGTAAGAATTATCGACCTTCTTACGGCTAGAACTAGCTCGCCGACTTTGAACACTCTTTCCTTTACTTTATGATTGAAAGCTTTGGAAATGCGTGCTTGGTAGAGCGCGATGCGTTGTTGAGCTTGGAGGCGTTTCTCGTCTAATCCTTCTAGCTCCTGGAGCCTTAACAGGTCATTCTTTTCTCGAGTCAGCTCATTAGTCACGGCTATCCTGAGTGACGGGATCTGGATTTCAATGGGGAGAACTGCTTCGCTCCCGTAGACCAGCGAGAATGGGGTGTAACCTGTCGGTGTTCGTACCGTTGTGCGGTATGCCCAGAGACATTCGCCTAGCTTCTCATTCCAATCTCTCTTGTTTGAAGAGACGAATTTCTTTAAGAGTTTGATAATGGTTTTGTTGAAATCTTCCGCCAAACCATTAGCAGCTGGATAATATGCCGTAGAGGCAATATTGTGTATCCGATTTTTATCGCAAAATTAATGAAACGCTTGGCTGATGAACTGAGGCCCATTGTCGTGAATTATCCTCAGGGGTACCCCGAAGCGATAAATGACGTGATGCTTGATGAAGCTGATCACATTAGACGCCTTCACCTCAGCAAGAGGGATCGCCTCTGCCCATTTGGAGAAGTAATCCGTGATGGCCAGTATGAACCGGTGACCCCTGGAAAAAGACGGGTGAATAGGACCGATGATATCCATACCCCATGCTTCGAAAGGCCAGGATGCGACCGTAGGATGTAGATGTTCAGACGGTTGATGTATGAAGTCTGCATGAACCTGACAGGCTCTGCATTGTCTTGCATACCGTATTGCATCTGCGATCATAGTAGGCCAGTAATAGCCCATTCTCCTGATGCGATCCTGTAGCTTAGGACCGGGCTGATGTGCTCCGCATACGTCGTCGTGAGCTTCACGGATAATCTGATGTGCTTCGTCGTTAGAGAGACATCTCAATAGCAGTTCGTCGTAGGTCCGGCGATATAGGCATTGTGAAGATGCATCATAGTAGAAGCGTAATGATCGTCTTTTGACGGATACTGCTTCTTTGGGGTCCTCCGACAAGATTCCGTATGCGACAAAATTTATGAAGGGACTTCTCCAGTCTCTTCTGGGGGGATCTGTATTCACGGCGTAGCTACGTTCTATGTGAAAGTTGTTCTTCACACAGAATAAATCTCTGTTAAGAAGGATTACCGAATCCTGCCTTCTTATAGGAGTGGCTAAATCTGTAGCTAGACTGGCTAGGGCATCAGCTTCTAGATTCTGAGATCGAGGTACATGCTCTAGGAAGAACCCTTTGAATGTTATGGCTATCTCGACCGTCGCTCGGTGATAGGGGATGAGGTCTGGATTCCGGACTTCATATATTCCCCTGACTTGATTGACGATAAGCAGAGAATCACCGAAAGCTTCCAGGGACTCGACCCCCAGCTCTTTAGCGATTTGGAGCCCGATTAGTAGAGCATTGTACTCTGCCACATTGTTGGAGCATGGCTCGCTAAGAGAATATGCTCGATAGATGACGAGTTTATCAGGAGTGACCAAGACGACTCCTACTCCTGAAACGACGTTTCCCCTAGGACCGGTTCTGGAGGCACCATCGAAGAATAGTTGCCATGCGTCAATTTCTATTACGGAATTACATTCTGCAACTTCATCGGGAATGTCCTCGTATAATTTGGAGGCCTCCGGGATCGGATGAGCAGCTAGAAAGTCAGCCAGCGCTTGGCCCTTGATGGACTTCTGCGGTACGTATACCATGTCATATGGTGTTAATAGCATCGCCCAAGTCGTGAGTCAGGAATTAAGAGCACTGGGCTTGCTCATCAGTACTCGAAGAGGGTTGATCCTGGAGATGATATGAATAGTCTGGCCAGCGACATAGTGTCGCGTCTTCTGGATAGCGAACATCAGAGCCAAGCATTCTTTCTCCACTGGGTTGTACCGGTGTTCGGCTCCGACCATCATCCTGCTGAGGTAGTAGATAGCCTGTTCATGACCCATGTCGTTCTTCTGTGCGAGAAGAGCTCCTAGCGAATGATCCATCGCTCGAACGTACAGCAAGAATGGTCTTCCTATGACGGGAGGCACCAGAACTAGCGGACTGGTGAGGTAGCGCTTGATATCTCCGAACGCTTGCTGACAAGCTTCGTCCCATATGAAGGATACACCTTTCTTCATGAGATGAGAAAAGGGCTGACATCTCCCTGAGAGACTGGATATGAATCGCCGGATATAAACCAGACGGCCTTGAAATCCCCGGAATTCCCTCAGATTACGGGGCGGTCGCATTTCTACGATTGCCTGGACTTTGTCAGGGTACACCTGGATGCCTTTGGCGGTGATGACAAATCCCAGGAACTTGCCACTGGATACACCCAGAAAAGACTTCGTAGGGTTCATCTTGAGTTGATGTTGAAGCATTAACTCGAATACCGTCCTCAAGTCTTGAAGTCGACTCTACACTTTCTGCCTCTGATTCGGGGGCTTGGCGACCCCCAGCGTCGGAATCAGAAGAGGACGAAGCTGGTTGTCGTGACCTTGCGCGAGTGTTTTGGAACACCCCGGCTTCAGCATTCCTGAGGAGCTCACTGAACCTCCTTCGGCTCGGGGGCCTGGAGGGATGACATCTTAAGCTCGACCCTTCTCTACGTATGTGTGAAGCCATGTTCACAGATGCATGCGCGGGTTCCTCTTCCTGGAAAGATAGAGAGTAGCTCAACCGGTCAAAAATCGATCGTTTTGCTTTAGAACAGCAGCAATTAATCACAACCTTATGACTATTACAATAGTGCTCGCTAGGAGGCGTAATAGACATGTTGGAAGGTTCCCTCTCTTTACGCTTCTGGATTAGATATTTGCGCAGGTCAGGAGGAGTTGCCGAAGAAGAAGACGAAGGCTTGTTTCTTCTGTTCCCATCAGCGGGCATGCGGAGGTTGGGCACCCCGGTTTTCCCTGTGCCACCTGTGTACAACAGATTGGCCATCTGGGTGGCGGATAATCCCCTGGGAGGGTGTCTTTTCGCAACCTGAGCTTGTTTTACGCTGAGGGACCTTGCCTGGCGTAACTCGGAGATTCGCTCAGACTGGCGTAAAGCTGGAGAGGTCCTCAGTCGGCCATCGGCTTCTCGCATAATCTGGAGGGTAGGCAGACTGTTCCTTTGCTAGCGTAAAGGCCGAGAAGTTGAGTACTCTGCCGCTTGCTTTCCCTTGCGGAGATCACAGCGCTCATCTGGCTCACCGTAGAGGTCAGATGTTCTCTTGCGCGTGGAGCGTGATCTGTACCTCCGATTTGGCGTTGAGGCACCATCAGAAGTTTTGTCTGTACCGCGCGGAGCGGGAGACTGATTTCTACGCGTGGAGCGTAGTGGATGCTTCTGGGTTAGCGCTGAGGCTTTGCCCGAAGTTTCGTCTGTACCGCGCGTAGCGGGAGACTGATTTCTACGCGTAAAGCGCAGTGGATTCTTTTGGGTTAGCGCTGAGGCTTTGCCCGAAGTTTCGTGTGTACCGCGCGTAGCGGGAGACTGAATTTTACGTGCGGGGCACGGAGGGAGCGATGCTACAACCTCAATGGTCGGAGAGATCGGAGCGATCGGAGAGTCCACAGGAATGGCGGAGGATGTCTTGGGCATCCACACCTTGCGCAGCTTCCTGTTGTCTTGGACGTAGAGAGGGTGAGAGCTACCCCCGGTTCGAAGCATGTCTTCGTAGGCAGACTGGTCGAAATGAACGACCAGCGTCTTCTTCACGGTTCCTACAGATACCGCATCGTGTTGAGCAATTACTTCCTCATCAGAAGAGAAAGACGTCCCCAGCAGAGTCGCCATCTTGTTTGTGGTATTAAACGAAAGAATGAAAGTGTATTTCAATGACGGGGTTTATACGAAATCCGTGCCCTTTGGTTTACAAACAAACTTATACAATTTAATCCTTTGCGAGGATGTGGGAGTACAATTTATTTAATCTGGGTATAAATTGCTATAGGTGTCTGATCTACAGTCGATCACTTTAGCCCTTGGATCACACGATGTTGAAGAAGTGCCGTGGAAGACAGGTAGCAGCTTCGAAGGTTGCAAAGGAGAGTGGATGCACGATGCCAAAGTCGTCGATCCCTACTCTTTGCCTGAGCTCCGGACTCTCTCTCTCTCTCTCTCTCTTGACCTCCGGTTCGATCTTTCTGGGAAGTTCGACCTTGTTCGATCCTTCTTTCAAAGTTTCGACCTTGTTCGATCTTCAAGTTTGAAGTTTTTCAACCTTTTTCCCCATTGATAGGGGTCTCTATTTATAGAGTTTTGGTGATAGTGACCACTCCGTCGGTGTAAAAATCGAGGAGTGGAAAGTACAGCACCCTTTTACACAACGGTTAAAATAACCAATGCCTGCGTATAGATGACCTTTTGAGTGAGCATGTGACGCGTGTCCAACTAAGGGGACAAAACGCGTATATCTGCTGCGAAGATCACGGCGTAGAAGCCACGTAGGTAGGTATCCCTTGTGTAGAAGAGGTTGGCATAGAAGCCAAATGACTGTCACCCTGGCGTAGAAGCCAAAATGGGCATAGAAGCCGAGTAGGCGTAGAAGCCGAATGGTCGTAGAGACTGAGTGGGCGTTTGAAGCCTAATGGTCGTAGAGACCGAGTGGGCATTTGAAGCCGAATGGGCGTAGAAGCCGAATGAGCACAGATCTTGAATGGGCGTAGAAGCCGCTGCGTACCGTGCCAGAGTGCTGATGTGGACGTCTTAGCCGAAATTACGGCTTTTGAAGATATAATAAAATCTCTTGCAGAGATTTGCCACCATCTTGTGCATTAAATGCGGAGACGTGTTTTGAAGGTCTGCAGCCCTTCTGTGCATCCATCGCAGAGACGTGCCTTGAGAGAAACTGTCACCGCTCTGTGCAATTAGACGTAGAGACGTGCCTCGAGCCCCGTACGAAGTGCAGCTTTTGACGTGGCAGGCGGTTTGTCTACTGCGGAGCGTAAAACAGCTCATGTTTGCCTGTGTAAAACAGGGCAGCGTATCCCCTTGTACGCGAAAGAGCAGTTTATGCTGAGGGGACGTCAGTAAACGACGGTTCGGTGATATTTTACCCAAATCCTCTGCATTAAATGCAGAGATCCGCATCATACTGTGGTGCGCGTCCCGAGGGGTCTGTCCTCGTTTCCAGCCGTCGTCTGGGTAGCCGTGCAGCACTTTTTGTCAGGAGTCAGAGGTCAGGTTCACTGCGTGACTTGACAGGTTCATTTCGGGGAAGACGAAGCGTTCCTCGTACGCTTTAACGCTGCTTTAAGATCGGCTGAGTTTTTACGCCATGGAGGCGATGAAGAACCCTGTTTACGCTGGAGCGGCCTGGACGTACTGCACTTACGCGGATGGTCCTTTGAGCTTGTACTTCACGTTGTGTTTAGCGGAGAAAACTCTGCTTGTACGCTTGATGGCTCTGAAGGCCTCTGTTTACGCTGCTCTGCATCAGTATGCTGCGTAGCTCCTCCCAGCGTATTTTTCATGCTTCTACGTATATGATAGAATGTAATTGGATTTTCATAAATATTTTTGGCGTCCATATATAGATTTCCATACGTAAATCATACTTCATGCAAGGGTTTACATTTATGGCTCATGCAATATACAACAAAGAGAGGAAAAAATGTGGTAATAGTGCAATTGCAACTTTGGAGAGAAGAAAGACGGATTGGAGGCCGTTTCGGAGAAGAAGATCAATTTGGGGTATAATTATGGTAATCGTGTAGGGTGCACCTTGAATATGAATAAATAAAGTATGGTGCAACTCAAATTATCTCTAAAAAAAATGTCAAATCTCTACTCTTATAATGAGGCTTCATAACGGCTCAAAAGTGAACGGTCTAAGCCGATTGTAAATCTTCCACCATTTATTTTAAAAAAAAGTCAATATTATGTAAAAAATTAAATTTAAAAAAATTAAATTTATTATAAATAATGATGAAAATCGAACTTGATCAACCAAAAGACAATGCCTCCCACATTAACCACATGTGCTAAAGAAGATGTTTGATTATAGTTATATAATATTATGTAGTTAAACAATTATTAATTTTTTTTAATTTTTTTTAATTATGTGAGGATATACCTGCATCTTAGATGGCTAACTTTTTCAAAAAAATTTATAAAAAAATATAAATAAATTCATAACAAATTATAATTAAAATATATTTAAAAATTTAAATTATTTTACAATAATATTAGGAAAAAAAAATTTAAGTGCAACACATTTACTATCACATTTACTAGTAAGATAGAGATAGAAATAGGATAAAACAAATAAAAAATTTCAACTCAAAAATAGCCAAAAAAAAAAAAAAAAAAAACCACAACCAAATCCTTTTGTCGAATCCTAATACAATTCAAAGAATCCCATCTTAATCTAAATCATACAAAATTATTTTTATCTAATATCCCGATAAACCAATCCAATCCTCACAATTCACCGACTAATTTATGGAGGAGAAGATTTTTTTTTTTTTTACTTAGATTGAGGCAGGTCGTTCTTTAAATATGATCCAACGGCTATATTGTATACGATAATGAGTGAATCTGATCCAACGGCTATGGTAAGTCGTATTTCCAAATTGCTGTTGGTGAATTTTGTACTGCTTCCGTCTTCGGTTGATGAATTTTTCTGTTGGAGTGTTCTGTTACATAATTACAATTACATATTTTGAATATGTAATTATGTAATCTAATAAATAATTTAATGTATATAGTATATGTGTAAATTAATTTAGTAATAAAAGATAAAATGGTTATAACTTGGTTTCTACTATAGTTATTGATCATATGCATATAAATTGATAAAAGTTGGAGAGAGTCATTCACAGAATTCGAATGTATGTTGTAAAAAAGAAGTAGATGGACATTTACATCGTTCAAATGAGCGTTGTAAGAAAGATGGAGAGAGTTAATTACAGCGCGTCCACTTGTGCATTGTAAAACAGATAGAGGGGGTCATTTACAGCGTTCAAATGCGCGTTATAAATATATGGTTATTTACTGCAAGGCCTTTTACGACGTGTTTTGAGTGCCGTAAATGATCATTTTTCTTGTAGTGATTGTAAGTTTCTAAAAATTCAAGGACCATATAGAAAAAATCCTTCACATGTCATAATCCTATTGTAAGTTTATAATTTGAGTTCATATTTGAGTTTCTGTATATATATATATATATATATATATATATATATATATATATATATATATATATATATATAATAATAATAATAATAATAATAATAATAAAATTCCAGTTGCACCCCACACGATTATTATAATGTATAATGGCCCCCACTTTTAACGGAAACTAACGGTCAAATGGGTTGACCGTTAATTTTTGACCGAAATACCCCTTCCCTATTTCTGTTCCCCCTCCTCTGCCGTGTACGAAGTTGTAAACACCCTAAATTTTCAGATTTTTTAAATCAATCTTTGGGAGTTTTCTGAAATTTTCAGGAATTTACATAGGAGCTTTGGTGAGTATATAATTTTTAATTGCTAATAACTAATCTTAAAGTGTAATGAAAATATAATTTTATGGTGTAACATAGAAAACCGGACTTAGGATAATTTTCCTAGATTTTATTGGGCCTCAGACCTATTTTAAAAAGCCTAAAAACTATTTTTACTAATTAAATTAATTAATTACTGTTATTATTATTATTATTATTATTATTATTATTATTATTATTATTATTATTATTATTATTATTATTATTTTTCCTGTTTTGGGGCCCGGCCCGGCCCAGTGGGCCGAGCCCATTATAGCAGCCAGCCCGCCCAGCCATCCTAGCGGGTCGGGCGGGTCCGCCCAACCCGGATCCGCCGCCCGACCCGGACCCCCATCCCTTCCCCTAAGATCAGCCGGAGACCGGTTCTCCCGCGCCACGACCTGGCTCTCCGCTGCCTCCGCCGGAGAAGCCTCGCCCCACGTCCTCCTCCTCGGCCCGCGTTCCCCGGACACGTCCCGGTGCCACCCCCGCGCCCAAGCCCTATAAAACCCTCCCCTTCTCCTTCTCCTCCGCCCCATCCCTAACCCTCCGCCACCGTGCCCTAGCTCCGGCCCCGGTCCCCTCCCCTAGCCGCTGCGCTCCGCCGGATCTCCGTCTCCAGTGCCTCCCAACCGCCGAGAGCGACCAGCCCCCTCTCCAGAACCACCCTCTGTCACGACCCGCACCCGGAAGTTCGGGCACGAGTGCGTGGGTACGTCCAGCCTACGCCGCAGAGTCGGCGGTAGTACGCTGTCTAGGTCAATCCATAATTACTAACTAGCTCATTCACAACAACATAGGCAAGATAATAATGAGAAATGAAACTTTAAGATTGCAACTGAAAATAAAGGTGACAACAGATTCAAATGTTTAAGTACAGAAATTCAATATTCAAATCGGGGACAAACCCGATAAATAAGATAAGAAATAGAAATGAAAGATAGCTACT
>JAYESA010000013.1:152066825-152077117 GCA_036927795.1 Iris macrosiphon | reverse complement strand
TTGTATTCCTTGTGATTGATTTGTTTTAAATTGTGTGGTAAGGCTGTGTTTGTTTTAGGTGGGCGATCTGGTGTTTCTGAGGATTTCTGCGACACAGGGCATGATTCGCTTTAGTAGAGGCGGAAAGCTTAGCCCACGGTACATCGGACCCTTCGGTATTCTTTCGAGGGTCAGTGTAGTGGCCTACCGACTAGACTTGTCTCCTGTACTAGAGGGATTATATGACGTGTTCCATGGGTCACAGCTGAGACGGTATGTGGCAGATCCTAGTCACGTACTAGATCACTTGGAGATAGAGGTGGGTCCGACTCTTAGCTATCCAAAGCAGTCAGTGGAGATTCTGGATCGCAGGAAGAAGGTACTACGGAACCAGACGATTCTCTTGGTCCGTGTCGCATGGAGACATCACTCTCCCGGTGAGTTAACCTAGGAGACAGAGGATGAAATGCACGAGAAGTACCCTTATCTCTTCGAGCCTTGAGGTATTGTTCTTCTTGCTTTGTAGTGTTATTGTGCTAGTGTAGTCTTTAATTTTGAGGACAAAATTATTTTTAAGGAGGGTAGACTTGTCACTACCATATTTCTAGGATAAGGGTATTCTTGTTATTTTACAATATTTATATTTTATGTATATTATTTATTTATATATTATAAATATTAATTATTTATTTACTAGACTAGACTACCTATTAGACTTTATATTAGTAGGCCTAACTAGACTTGACATGATATTTTAACCCAACATTTAGACTAGTCACTTTTGGACCCAACTTAAGTCACCCTTCTTCATTAATTAGAAATTAGATTAAGCTTTCATTAGGATTAGAAGCTTCCATTAGTTAAATAACTCTTTATGACAAACCATAGGGGGTATTATGGACTTTTTGTATTAGCTAACCCTAGGGGATCATGGTCGGCCCTAATATAGAGGGAAGAGACTCTCTCCTCTCATTTTTCATTCCCAAATATTTCCTAATTACTGTTCTTTCCCAATAGTTCATTCCTTCACCAAATTTACCCCTAATTACTCTCAAATTTATTCATCATCACCATCTAAGGAGACTAGAAGCTAGTGGTTGTAGGGAGCTTGGAGAAGAAGGAGTTGAGCTTATTCCTTGTGTCCAAGTCGTGTCCTATTGAGCTTTCATTGGGAATCCATCTTCCAATAGGTAAAAATTTAAAAAAAATTTATTTAATTAATTTTTTTAGTATTTTAGAGTATTTAGAATGTACCCATGCATTAAGGCTACCCATAGAAAGAAGAACTAGGTTCTTATGACCCCTATTGTGACTTCTACATTGGTTTTGTGCCAAATTAAAAAAAAAATCCGAGATTGGTACACCAAGTGTGTTCCATTGGGTTAAATAGGTTTAATTAGACCTAAATTAGTATTGTAGGGGTAGTTACGTGTCCATAATTGGATATGGGTAGGTCGCATCGTGATAAGTTGTGATTCGACATGATAAGGGTTGACAATTTTGGGGTTTTGTGCTTGTTGGTATATTTTCTCATTAATATTCATTGTAACTAATCACATTAGCTAAGTATAGTTATATTTGATGTGTATTTATAGTATTGGTTGAGTATTGAGGGTTTTGACATGTTGGTTGATAGTGAATCATGACACTTGAGTGGGTATCTTGAGCCTTGTACATTAGGTGTTTGTTAAATTGACTAATAGGGACTGTACCTATTTAGAATGCAAAATTAATATGATATAGTATATATATATATATATATATATATATATATATATATATATATATATATATATATATATATATATATATATATATATATATATATATATTGGTGTGTTTGTTTGTGCACATACAAGAGAGTGTGGAGGGGAGTTAGGGGTGAGCATCGGTTCGGTTCGGTTCAAAAACGAACGGAATAAGGAAAATTGAATTCGATCGAAAATCGAATAACCAAAACCGAAACTGAGCCGAATTAGAACATAACCGAACCAAAATGAACCGAATTAAATCGGTTCAGTTTTCGGTTTTTTGATTTTTTTTGGTTTATTTGTGATTTTTTGAATATATATAGTAAATAAATATTCTTATATATATTTCGTATATACCTATTGTCACTACCCAATTCTAGAAAATAGGGTATATTTTTTTATTTTTATTTGATAAATAGTGGTTTGTATTTAATTGATTATATTATAATTATTTAGTGCTTGTATTATTTTTTTAATGATTGTTTTAGGGTTTTGGCTAGCCTGGACCCATGTCCGACCCTAGTGGACCCATGTCCGACCCAGCCCACACCCTTGTGAGAATTATTTTGGGGCTTAGAATTATTTATTATATTTTTAGGAGGTTAGATGGAGAGAATTGGAGCTAGTTTGAGTGCATTTGGAGACCCGGAACCCGAAACCAAGTCAAGTAGGGGCATTTTGGGAATATGGAACTTGTGTAAACCCCTATTTAATTACTTGGCCGGCCCCCTACCTAACCCACCCGTGCAAACCAGCAGCAAGCACAGCCCCCTCTCTCTTCATTCTACTTCTTCTTCTTCATTTCTTCTTCTCCACTTCTTCTTCCTTCTTCCTTCTTCTCCAAGGTGAATTCCCTCTTCCATTTTTCTTCTTTCTTCTTCCATTCCTTCTCCTTAAGCTAACCCTAATCTTACATTTTCTCTAACCTAGATGTGTGGAGCCTAGACTTTGTGTGGAGGCTAATTTTGGTGGCTTGGAGCTTGAGGGAGGTGATTTCTAGGGGTTGTGAGACTTTGGCCTTGGGATTCCAACTCCCAAGAGGTAAAACCTAACTTTTTCCTTTCTAATTATTTTTGTGTAGTATAATTAGTGTTGTAGAACCTTCATAGACCCTAACCCTACCCGTAGGAGGAAGTTGGAACTAGTTTGGGTGAGTTTAGAGACTTTGACATTAGGTTTTGTGTCGAATTCGGGTGGAATCCGAATTTGGCCCAATTTTGGGTGATGTCCTAGGTTAGACGGACCTAGGTAGACGTTGTCGGGTGTCTAGAGGCTGAGTGCGTGTCTCCGTTTGGACACGGGAAGTCGTGTCGCAGAGAAACGGGCATTTCAGGCGAAATTGGGGCTTTTTGTCGTCGCCGATTCTAAGTGCGTGTGCGTTTCCACCACGGACCTAGAATCGACGCGGGAGCACATTTTCTAGGATCTAGACATCGTGTAGAGCGTGTGGGTAAATTTTGGGCCGATTCTGAGTTCGTTTGGTGTGCGTTTCAGGAGATTTTCCGAGCCGCGCACCACGTATTCGTCGAAATGACCGAACGGCCATTTCGACTTGGTTTCCTCGTTTCGGGTTTGTGCGCGCGTTGGGTTAGTATCGGGGAGTGTGTGCTAGAGTTCTCGGACTATATTTTATATATTTTAGGGTATTGGTGAGTGTCGGGATCGTTGGGCGTGAGTGGGGCGTGTGGTTTGTGTGTCGTTGTGTGTTGTGTTGTGTTAGTGTATATGTGTCTATATATATATATTTATATATATATGTATGTGTGTTTATGTATATATATTTATATATATATGTGTGTATTTAAATCTATGTGCTTGTGTGTGTATATGTCTATGTATATATATGTACGTGTAAGTGTGCTTGTGTGTATATGTATATATATATATATAGGTGTATGGATATATATATTTGATGAGTGTGTGTATATATATATATATATATATATATATATATATCTATGTATATATTTATGTGTGAGTGTGTGTGTATTAGTGTGTTTGTGAGTGTGGAGGTGTGTGTGTTAGTGTGTGTTAGTATATAGATATATAGGTGTGTGTATATATATGTATCTAGTTATATATATATATATATATATATATATATATATATATATATATATATATATATATATATATGTATAGGAGTGTGGGTGTGTGTGTTTGGAGGGGAGGAAGAGCACAGCCGCACTGCACTGCAGCAGCAGCACAGCAGCAGCAAGGAGCTGCAGCTGCAGCAAACCAGCAGCAATAGCAGCAAAGCCAGCAGCAGCAGCAGGCTCAGCAAGAGCAGCAGCAGCGGTAGCAAATGCAGGCAGCCGCAGCAGCTTAGCAGCAATGTTAGGGAGCAGTAGCAGCGACTAGTAGCAGTAGGGTTAGTGAGGTTTAGTGAGAGTGAGAGATTGATATATATATATACATATGTTGATAGTTAGATAGATAGATAGCTAGGTATTTAGATAGATAGATACTAGATAGGTAGATAGGTAGATAGATAGTTTTATCTATCTAAGAGATAGATATCTATATACCTATAGTTATATATATATATATATATATATAGATATCTTGATAGGAAATATATATATATATATATATATATATATATATATATATATATATATATATATATATATATATATATATATATATATATATATATATATATGTTATGTTAGGTAAGGTATTGGGTATTTGGGTATATTTGTGTGGATATCTATATATATAGGTAGATACCTACTTAGATATATATAAATATGATAGATATATATATTACCTAGCCTAGATTAATAACTAGGTGCATAATCAATAGCTAGATAGCTAGTTAGAGGGTTTTAGAGCGAAACCTCAATACCTTGAGATACCGAGGTATCTCGATACCTTGAGATATTCAAGGTATTGAGTTTCGAGCGGGGTATTTGAGCAATAGCCTAGGAAATGCTTTGGAGTGATTTTTATATGTTTATATATATATATAATTACGCGTGCTAGCCTAGGTTTTAGCGGGTTTAGGCGGGATGCGTGGCCTAGGGCGAGGTATCGGATACCGAGGGTATCCCGGTATCTCGATTAGGCGAGTTTGTGAGTTTAGTAGCTTAATGAGCTCGGTTTGACCTAGAATTTCAGGGGCACCCTAGTTTGACCTAGCTTTGACCATAATTGTCTCCGTTGACCGTAAAAGTCAACGTGTGACCTAGTTTTGACCTAGAGTTGACTTTTTGGACCCCGGGTTGACTTTTTGACCCGAATTTTACCGGTTTGACCCGTTCGACCTAGAATAGCCCTAGAAGCCTGTTTTTAATTATTTTATATCAGTTTAAATGCTTAGAACCCTGTTTAATCCTTGCTTTTCGCATTAGGTCCCTGCGATACCGGTCCGGATCTCGATCCTCATCAGTTGCTCAGGACATCAGGCGAGTACCTACCTCTGATAGTTTCCATTTCATGATAGCGTTTATATCACCTGTTCTAGAACTGTAATACTTGATTCTGACACATTGTTACACGAGCTGGTACTAGTGGATCCCGTTATGAGATGCTATCCCCTTACCGTGTTCAGCGGGTACTCTATCACGTGTATTTCATCATGTGCTTCGGGTATTAATTCTCGTGTGCTATCATGTGCTTATTGTGCTCTCGCCTTCGTGTGCGCGAGCTATTATCATGTACATAGCGTGTTGTGGTTGGATCCAATGGTATTAGTGGGGGAGGGGAGTAGTGAGTTGGTTATGTGATCAAAGCCAAACAGTATTCATGTGTATGTCGGTTATACAACTCACGCATAACGGAGTTATCTTAGTGTTTTTTATGTGCAACCTAAGCCGATCACATAACGAACTTGTGCTCAAGGCACTTAGCTAGTATTCATGTTTCTCACCTGCAGTTACTTTTCCACTACTTGTATTGTTCTCCAGTTTACATTGCAGCTACTTATTGTGCTCCAGCATATATTTATTTCCTGTGCATCTTGATTACTTTTCTATTGCTCGTCATATACACCTTACCATATATTTGGAGTTGCTTTCAGAGTTATGTACTTCGCTCCAGTCCTGACTGGGCATATTTTTTTCAGAGGATCCTGAGGACTATTGCCCGACGTTCTACGGGCCGGGTGTTGACGACTGTTGTGACCCCGTGATCGAGGAGGAGTGCACCGAGGAGACGCCGATAGCACCCTAGTTAGCTAGGTGGGTTTCCTGGGTTATTTCCAGTGGTTTGTATTTTGGATTATTGTACTTATTCTTTTGTTGCTTGAGATATTGTAGCTATTTGTAGACTTGGACTGTATTATTTTGGATTGTCTTGCTCTCTTGGTTCTGTTTCCTTGTTTATATCATATCGTGCTCATATTCTTCCTCTAGTTTTTGTGATTGAGATTATTGATATATATATATATTGCGTGGTTGCCTCCTTTGGGAGAGGATTTTATATATATATTGCGTGGTTGCCCTCCTTTCGGAGAGGTCATGCCGGATTTTTTCTGTGAGTTATAGATAGATATGGTTGACCTAGAACGGACCTTTACAGCGTTCTACCGCCGATTCTGCGGCGTAGGCTGGACGTACCCACGGCTCATGCCCAATTTTCGGGTGCGGGTCGTGACACATTTTTGGTGGTGGCCCATGCAGGTCTAGCTTTTAGGTTACCTGCAATAGGATATAAGAGATAGGATGAGAGAGAGTGTGCTCAATCACAACTAGGACCCTTCCTGCTTCCTTTTGCTATCTTTAATTTTTCCTGAAATTATTTTCTTTTGCAATATTACTGTCCTTCCTTGATGATATCGTTTCTTGCACCGTATTGACTTCTTTTGATCTGTGTTCTTCTTGATTCCATTCCAGCACTTGCTTTATTTGATTCTGGTGCTTCCCATAGCTTTGTGTCTGTATCTTTTGCTGTTAGACACCATCTTGTTGCTGAACCTTTAGCTAGACTCTGCAAGATCACGACCGGGGGTGGTATCATCCTAGTCCGTGATGTCTGCAGAGATCGGAGAGTTACCTTGGGAGACCGGGAGTTGAGTGTGTGCCTACTCGTAATGCCATTTCCGAGCTACGATATTGTACTCGGGATGGATTGGTTGAGTACGCATTGTGCTAGTATAGATTGTCGTAGAGGCAGAGTTTTGTTTAGTCCGCCAGGTGAGCCAGAGTTTCAGTTTGCCAGAGGAGCAGCGGAGCAGACCGAGGGAGTCTTCTGCGGAGCCCTGGTGGTAGAGCCGAGGTCGCTACATCCACTGATAGAGGAATACATGGATGTCTTTTCGGAGGAGTTGCCAGGGTTACCTCCGGACAGAGATATGGAGTTCTCTATAGACTTGGTGCCAGGCGCGGAGCCGATATCCCAGCACGTCTATAGAGTCAGCAACAGTGAGCTGGTAGAGTTGAAGAAGCAGGTGGATGAGCTTCAGGACAAGGGATTTATCAGATCTAGTTCTTCTCCGTGGGGTGCTCCGGTACTTTTTGTGCCGAAGAAGGATGGGTCGATACGGATGTGTATCGACTACAGGGCTCTGAACAACCTCACAATCAAGAACAAGTATCCGCTGCCGCGTATTGATGATCTTTTTGACCAGTTGAGCAGAGCGAGGGTGTTTTCCAGGATTGATCTGAGGACAGGCTACCACCAGGTGAAGGTCAGGAAGGAGGATATTCCGAAGACAGCTTTCCGGACCAGATATGGACAGTATGAGTTCTTGGTGATGCCGTTTGGGTTGACTAATGCCCCGGCAGTGTTCATGAATCTGATGAACAAGGTGTTTCATCAGCATCTGGACAGGTTTGTGGTAGTGTTTATAGATGATATCTTGGTGTATTCGAAGACCCCAGAGGAGCACGAGGAGCATCTGAGGATAGTACTGGAGACTCTTAAGAAGGAGAAGCTTTATGGAAAGCTCTCGAAGTGTGAGTTCTTTCTTGACAAGGTTGAATTCCTTGGTCATGTGGTGACTGGAGAGGGTATCTCGGTGGATCCGAGAAAGATCGTGGCAGTTGAGGCATGGAGTGCTCCGAGTTCAGTAGCCGAGGTTAGGAGTTTCTTGGGACTGGCAGGCTACTACAGGAGATTTGTTCAGGATTTTTCCCGGATTGCAGAGCCGTTGTCCAGGCTGACCCGGAAGGACGTAGAGTTTGTTTGGTCAGAGGAGTGCCAGATCACCTTTGATGAGCTGAAGAGGAGGTTGACGACAGCTCCAGTATTGACGTTGCCATCAGGTTCTGGAGGATTCACTATCTATAGTGATGCATCGGGGAAGGGACTGGGTTGTGTGTTGCAGCAGAATGGGAGGGTGATTGCCTATGCTTCCAGGCAATTACGTCCTCATGAGAAGAATTACCCTACCCACGATTTGGAGTTGGCAGCGGTCATTTTTGCTCTGAAGTTGTGGAAACACTATTTATACGGAGAGCGTGTGGAGATCTTCACAGACCACAAGAGCTTGAAGTATGTGTTTACCCAAAAAGAGCTGAACATGAGGCAGAGGAGATGGTTGGAGTTGATGAAAGACTTCGACATATCATTGCAGTATCATCCAGGGAAGGCGAACGTAGTTGCGGATGCATTGAGCAGGTATCCGGTAACTATATGCCTGACTACAGATCGTTATCTTCTGGCAGATCTTGAGAGCTTGGGCATTGAGGTGATAGTACCTGGAGTTGAGATACAGATATGGGGACTGCAGATTCAGTCAGAGTTGGTAGACCGGATCAGGGCTACACAGTTTGAGGATGAGTTTCTGAGGAGCATCAGGGAGCAGGTTCAGATGGGTTTAGCAGACGACTTCACCATTGCTGATGATGGTTCATTGCGGCACGGTACCACGTTGTGTGTGTCGAGTGGGTCGTTGCGCGAGGAGGTTCTCCAGGAGGCGCATCGATCCCAATATTCTATGCATCCAGGTGCCAATAAGATGTATAGAGATCTGAGACAGCATGTATGGTGGTACGGGATAAAGTGGGAGGTAACACGCTTCGTATCCCGTTGCTTAGTGTGCCAGCAGATGAAGGCGGAGAGGCAGAGGCCAGGAGGATTACTCTAGCCGTTACCCATTCCGGAGTGGAAATGGGAACATGTGACAATGGATTTTATTTCTGGACTTCCCCGTTCTCCAGGCGGGAAGGATGCGATTTGGGTCATCGTGGACAGGTTGACCAAATCGGCCCACTTTCTACCATTCAAAGTGGGTACGTCTACAGAGAGACTAGCAGAGATGTATGTGCGCCAGATAGTCAGACTGCATGGAGTTCCAGTGAGCATAGTATCAGATCGGGACAGTCGCTTCACTTCGCATTTTTGGAGGAGTCTGCAGGCTAGCTTGGGCACCCAGCTCAAGTTTAGTACTGTATATCACCCGCAGACAGATGGTCAGTCAGAGAGGACCATTCAGACACTTGAGGACATGCTTCAGAATTGTGTTTTGGATTTCAGAGGCTCTTGGGAGGATCACTTGCACTTGGTAGAGTTTGCTTACAACAACAGCTACCAAGCCAGTATCGAGATGTGACCTTTTGAGGCGTTGTATGGACGGAGGTGTCGCACTCCGTTGTCATGGGATGATGTAGGTGAGAGAGCTTTGCTTGGCCCGGAGATGGTGGTTGATGCAGCGGAGAAGGTCAAGCTCATTAGAGATAGACTTCGGGTGGCGCAGGACAGGCAGCGGCATTGGGCCGATAGCCACCGGAGACCTTTGGAGTTCAAGGTATAGCTTAGAATCTAGATTTTGTTCTTGTGTTTGCTTGTGATTGCTTGTTTTAGACTAAGTGTAGAGACCTTGTTTATGCTAGGTTGGAGATCTGGTGTTCCTGAGGATTTCTCCGACGCGGGGCACTATTCGCTTCGGTGGAGACGGGAAGCTTAGCCCACGTTTCGTTGGACCCTTCCGTGTCCTCGAGAGGGTCGGCGCCATGACGTATAGGCTTGAGTTGCCGCCTACGCTGGAGGGAGTTCATGATGTGTTCCACGTATCGCAGTTGAGACGGTACGTGGCGGATCCCAGTCACGTATTGGATCACTCGGAGATCACGGTGGGCCCTACTCTTAGCTATCCAGAGCAGCCGGTGGAGATTCTGGATCGGCGGGAGAAGGTGTTGAGGAACCAGACTATTCCCTTGGTTCGCGTCGCGTGGAGGCATCACTCTCCAGGGGAGTCGACCTGGGAGAGGGAGGATGAAATGCGCGAGCGATACCCCTATCTCTTCGAGCCCTGAGGTATGGTTCTTTTCTTGCATTCCTGTCCTAGTTTCGTCTTTTAATTTCGAGGACGAAATTACTTTAAGGAGGGTAGACTTGTCACTACCCAATTCTAGAAAATAGGGTATATTTTTTTTTATTTGATAAATAGTGGTTTGTATTTAATTGATTATATTATAATTATTTAGTGCTTGTATTATTTTTTTAATGATTGTTTTAGGGTTTTGGCTAGCCTGGACCCATGTCCGACCCTAGTGGACCCATGTCCGACCCAGCCCACACCCTTGTGAGAATTATTTTGGGGCTTAGAATTATTTATTATATTTTTAGGAGGTTAGATGGAGAGAATTGGAGCTAGTTTGAGTGCATTTGGAGACC
>JAYESA010000013.1:151961825-152061825 GCA_036927795.1 Iris macrosiphon | reverse complement strand
TCTAGAAGGGAAAAGGTTATACTCAATTTAGTTGATCTAGAGAGGAGGAGTTATGTGGAGTGTTCTTAGTTAGTGTAGTGTATCAGAGGGTTGTGCCAAGTTTGGGCCTAGGTGTACCTGTGTATTCACAGGTGTAGGTGATGAGTAGCAGGATTGGTGTGGAGCAGTGCATATTGGTGCACTGCAGTTGGGTATCTTGAGGTCTGCACTGTGACAGTGTATCAATGAGTGATTGCAAGTGTCTGTGATCAGTGTTGAAGTGATACTTTAATGTATCAGTATAAACTGATATATGGAAGCATCAGACTAGTGGAATGTATGTTAGGAACTAGCAAGTGCATTAACAAGGGTAGGTTAGTAAGGGTGTTGGTATCCTAAGATATCATAGATACTAGATAAGGATGGTATTAAGTCTAGAATAGTTAAGGTATTAACTTGATACTTATTGAGAGTGGTAAATATATGCTAGTAGTACATAATGTAGCTATATTAACTTAGTACTAACTAGTATAAGCTAGGTAATAACTAATATAAGCCTAATATTAACTATTTCACCTTGTCAAGACCTAAAAAACCTAGAATAGCAAGGTAACGACCTAGTTAAACTAGTATTGACCCAATTTGACGAAGGCAACCTAGTTTGACCAAGGCAACCTAGTTTGGACCTAGAAATCGCAAGTTTACCTAGTTTGACTTAATTATCATTCAAGAATACCAATTGACATTGATATTCATCTTTAGGTCATTGTGACTCCAGTTTAGACATCGATCCTCACAATTTGCTCCGGACCACTGGCGAGTACATTCTCTGACAGTTTTTGTTATTTTGATGATTACTATGATTCTAGTTCTGTAGTGTTATACTTGATTCCTGACACGGTGGATTCACGGGATAGTATTATTGATGCCTATCATGAGGTGTCGTGGTTGGATCCATAGTACTAGCCGGGACGGGAAAGTATTAGTTGATTATGTGATCATACACCACTTACTTGTGCATAGCTCACCCTCACTACACGATAATGTAGCCTGATCTTATTACTTATGCATAGCTCCCCATATATAATTGGCCTGATCTCCTTATATGTACTTGTGCATAGTCAATCATACTTGATTGACCTGATCCCTTACTGTACTTGTGAATAGTCAATCATATATGGTAGAGCCTGATCTTATCCCAAGCCGATTACAAAATAATTAATATTTCAAGGCACTTAGTAGTTGTTCATCTCTCTATTCCAGTTATACCTGCCAATACAATCACTTTTTCTTGTTTATTTACAGTTCATTATTACCTGTGATATAATTATCTGTGCTCCAGTTTTCTTTTTGTTCCAGTATTTCTTCCATCTTGTATTTCCATTGCTGACTGTTTTATAGTCTTCGTTAATTTAATAGAACTGTTGTTAGTTTATGTGCTTCGCTCCAATCCTGACTGGATAACATTTTCAGAGGATCTCGAGGACTTTTGTCCCATGTACTATGGCCCAAGAGTAGATAAGGGTTACATCCAGGAGCCTCAACAGGATCCCGTTCCAGTAGAGGATCCATTAGTGGTGGCTTAGAGCCTAGTATTTATATTGTATCTGGATTGTTCTATTTCGGGATATTCTGAGTTATATTATTTGAGACTTATGTTGTTTCTGAGATTATCTAGACTCTTAGACTTATTGCTATTGTTGAGATATTTATTTCTAAATATATGTGTTGGAACTTTTTTATATCATTTCTTATCTTTATCGTGCCATTCATCTTCCTATAGTTATCATTGTGGTTGAGTAGACATTTTATTATATTCATCTTGTCCTCCTTATGGAGTTGAGATCATTGACAGGTTATATTATTGTGAGATGTGTTAGCTATATTGTGACTTAGATAGCATTCTACAGTCGATGCTGTGGCGTAGGCTGGACGTACCCACGACTCATGCCCAATTTTTGGGTACAGGTCATGACAGGTTAAGCCCATAAGTAAGTCACCAGCAGTGGCAACCCAACCGAATTTGACTGGAGATTCCAAGAAGCCGGTTCAATGGGTAGAAACAAGCTGGACTTAGGTGACTTTTATGGAACACTGACCCGAGATTAAAATCTCATTAAAATAATGTCCAAGTGGTTGTACATGTGTACAATGATTCCCCATCCGTATGGTGATAGTATTCTGGTGTGATCTGGTTAGGATGAGTTTTTAAACTCTTAATAGGTCCAAGCATTATTATGTAGGGTTGACTCCGATCACCAATCCTTTGAGGACTTACCTATATGAGAGGTCGTGAAGGTCGCGACTATGGGACATGACGATCCCAAACAACTCTCATAAATATGAAAAAGTACGCATGGCCAATCAAAAGCGTCGTCCCGATAGACCCAAGAACCTCTAGCGTACGATGTGTGCTATTTTCTGAATCTGGTTCAAGAGGTCTGATTCAATGCATAGTCCATCAAGCACTTCTTCAAAAAAAGACAATAATCACTAAGTGAGATTCAAGGCTGTAGTCCATCTCATCTATGCATAGTTTATACTTTCTCAGAAATCCTCAACTCTTATTCTTTTACCACCATTCATCTTTGTTGTTTCGAAACTTGGTTTTTTGGAAAAAAAATTGTTGTATAAAATAGGAAAAAACCAACTTTCTTTTTCCCTTTCCGTTATTTTCTTTATTAGCCTATAATTGCTAGTGGACTTATGGCTAATTAATTTGTCATTATATCCTCATTAATTCCTATTAATGTCTTTTTAATGTGCTGGGTTGGTATCGGCCTGTTGGGGCCTATATATCATTCCTTTTTTGGTTATGTTAAGGGAGAAAAAACACATAAAAACCAACAACAAAACCTCTCGATCCTTCTTCCTTATTATTATTATTAGTATTATTATTATTCTTTTTCAGAAAACTTTTATCTTATTGTTTTTCTGATGGATTATATCAAGTCCTCAACTTTATTCCTCTGGACAAAGCTAAGTTCGGATCGCTCTTCCGAAGTCGTGTGCGGTGACGTGAGGCCGGTAGGAACGAAATTTTACCACTGGAAGTATTAGAGAGGATGTCTGCACATAGACCTCGAATAAACTCTTAGGACAGTACTTCGTGTGCGACTTACCCATAAACCGGTAAATCTAACTCATTGGTATTTTTGTTTACAGGAATCGAAGGTAATATTTTTCAACAGATGTATTTACAAAACCCCTAGGAGGACAAGTCTTCAAAAGAAAATTCGGTTTACGGGAGGCATTGTTGGAAGACTAAATTCTAATTTGCTTTTTCCCAAAGAGTTAAGTTCATTGTATACAAGTTTACAAAACCCCCAGGAGGACAAGTCTTCAAAGGAAAATTCGGTTTACCGAAGGCATTGTTGGAAGACTAAATTCTAATTTGCTTTTTCCCAAAGAGTTTAAGTTCATTATATACAAGCATGAATGTATTTAGGAATACTAAGAGTCATGTTCATTGCTCTTGATGTATATTGAGTCCTATAAATAACTATGTAAGAAAATAGTTGTAGTGTGGAACAAGACAAGGAACAAAGTTGTTTCTTCAACCTAATAAAATCAAATCCTCTATTACCACTCTTTGTATCCAACATAGGTGACAACTTCGAACTTGAAAGTGTTGAACGATTGAAGAAGATGGAAAGAGGCGAGGAGGCTCTGGACATGCTTGTGTATGAGGGTCTAATGTTGAAGAGACAAAGTAGCTAGGAACACATTGTTTGTGACATTTTTGTTTTCTTTATTATGTATTGTCAAATCGTATCTATTGCACGTATGAAATTTCCCACATTTTCTGTAAAATTAATTCATTTGTTCGATTAAATTCTTGATTCTATTGGATTCTTGTGGTATAGAGTTGATTAGTTCGGTTGACTTGGCTATGCCTTACGTAGTATTAAAGTCCACATCCAAAATTTAATGGGTTAGGTCCACTTACTTTTTATAATTTTATGTTAGTTTGATAGAAAAAAAAGGGAGACAGAAGAAGAATTTTCATGATTGTTAACAAGGCTTTCATATATCATGTTAAAGGCCCCGCACCAAAATTGTAGGAGTTATTAGCATGGTGGCAAGGACTTCAATACTTGGTATCCCAACAATTTAAGTTAGGTATGTGGACTAATTCACAATCCACTGTGAGTTCAACATATTGACTCATTGTTGGTAAAAACTTCTAAAAATACAAATTGAAAGATATAAAATTAAAGACAAAAAATAGTATAGGATTCGAGGCACGTTACACGCTGTCCTTAGAATAGAATTTCGCCCCACGAACAGTGCAGTGAGTTCCTGGCGATCTATCCCCAAGATACAACGAATCATTCGATTCACTTCACCGTGCACCCGGTGGCAAATCCCACGAACTATCACAACCTTATCCGAACAATAGAGATTGGACGGAGGAGTTTTTGGAGGAATTACGGTTCTGGTGTTTTTCTTTTCTTTTTCGTCTCTGTACGATTGTTGTTTCGTTCCGAACAGAGAGCGAGAGAGAGAGAGAAGGAAAAACTGATTTCTGTTCTGCAGATCTCAGGATCGTGTCCTGGATATATCTCTCACGTAACATATTCCACTCTTTCCGTAACGGGATTACGTGAGAACGGTTCCGCGGAAGACCAGCAACCCACCAGACCAAATCAACGTAAATAAAAAATAAAATAAGTTAAAAAATTACCTTTTTACCCATGTCCGTTCCGCAAGCGTGCTAAGTGCGCGAATAATAAACGCGTAAAAACGCGCATTAAATCGCGCACCCGCTCGCGGGTTGGATGAGATCTAGTCCATCCCCTACAAAGCCCACTTACCCACTAAGAGGGGTAAAGCAATATATGGAAAGGAGAATGACTTCTTCTTTCCCATGTGGAACTAAAAGAAATGAGTTGTTTTAGTTGAATCATATGGTAAACAAATCTAACACTTATGTCATAGGACAGCAACAACCAAAATTAGTACAGTAGTTATAATTGCTTTGATCCTATTAATTGACTGTCTGAGTCTATTAATTCACAATCCACTCTGAGTCTGAAGCTTAGTGAGCAAATTTGTTTCATCATTTTGACCACCACACCATAGATGGGTATCTTGTTGATTTGAGTTACAGATAAATTTAACATTTATCAGAAAGGAATAAAATTATACCTATTGTTGGAACCTAGGTTCAGATACATACACAATGCATATTTGGCGTACGATATTTTTAGAAAAAAACAGAACACAAGTACAGTATGGTAAGTGCTATATATTATGTATATGCTTGAAAAAGAATATCAAAATCCATATTTTATAGATTATAGACATCAATGACATCTATATTTTTGCATGGTGAGTAATAGTAGCCGGGTCCCCCAAAAACATCTAGAAAGGTTTGATGCAAAGAAATGCTACATTCTCTTCTCTTTTTTTTTTTTTCTCCTTGAAGTAAGCCATACCTCACATGAGAGTGTACTAACGTGTCAAATACGGGTATGGTCACCAATACAGTCCCATGTAATCCGTGGAACAATCACTCCTAAGCTTTCATATTTTCTCTTTGTAACAGTACGTCCTAAAGTTTTTCTTCTCTCGTAAATCCTATTCAACAGGTCCTTCTATCTAGGGTTGAGCAACAGTTCGATTCGGTTCAAACCGAACTGAAATTTCAAAAACCGACTGAACCGAAAATAATTTTTTGCAAAACCTAATTTGTAAAGACCAAAAAAAACAGAACCGAATTAAATCAGTTCGGTTCTCGATCGGTTCGGTATTTTAGGTCCAAGTGGTGAGTGTATATCAAATTCATAAAAACCGGAAAAAAAACCAAACATAACTAAAAAAAACCAAAATTGTGTACCAAAAATAACAATAAACTAATTTTATACCAAAAAAAGAAAAAAAAAAAAATTCAAAAACGAACTGCAGCCTATCCCAACTCCGATTGTATTATACAAAAAATTTACAAAAATTGCCGCATGTATATTGCTCAGATTACATTCATACGTACATTGTACAAATAAATTATAATTGATCGCCAATTGATTTCTGGATGTCACGCCCCAGTCCCAAAATACGTAGGACTAGGAATACGTAAGCATGCCAGCCGTATGTATATGGCAACTCCAATATATGGATACCATAATACATATGTACGCTGTAATATGAATATTAACTCACATGTGGTATATATATATAGTCACAAGTCACAGAAATACTAATCTCATCCACATAAAGTATCAGTAAAGAAATAACTAAAGTAGAATAATGAGTCATAGTAACCCAAAAATAATAGTCGGGTGGAGACAAATTCACTACCAAATACTATATCCAAAACTAAAATGAGAGAGAAGGGTAAATCTCCAATATAAAATAAGATGATGATAGAAGTGTATCAGCTAAGAAGATCCATCGCTAGAGATAATCAATGATGCTCAGAAGATAGACCTCCTCGACAGAGAATAATGGGTCAGGTCTGTGGCGCCCCGTTCCTCCTATTCGAGGAGCGCGGCTAAGAAATACAAGACGATATCGTTCGGTCGGGATAGATTGAAATAAGAACTCGTCCTCGTTATAGATTTGCTTCTTCGGAATCGATTCCCATATTCAGTTGACCGTGCCCCTGGGATTGACTTAGCGGCAAAGTCAGTAGGGACCTCTCCGCTGCATCTTTTGTTGCCTCGGATTTCGATGTCGCTTGTTATTTTCGTGCTTTGAGTTGGTTTTCGGATTTGCTTGTTTTTCTTGAACGGTTTTGATGGATTTCATTATTTTCGTTCATTGAACTGCACTTCAATTCTGAGATTGGAAAGAGAGGAAGAGGTATTGATCGAGCCGTTCGTGATGTAGGTGAACGAGCAGTAGGCGGCTTACGAGCGGAGTCTTGAAGCGCCTCTTTCCTTCTCCCTTCCAACCAACTAAGTGAGTAGCTACCATCCCGATTAGCTAGCCCTTCTTCCAAGTCTTCACATCTAAATCTTGCATTCTTCTTTGTTCCGATCAGACGTTACCAAGTAATAACTAAAAGATGTCACGATAAAATGGGAATAGACTTGGACTATTATTGCTTGTCAACTAAACTTGTGAACGGTTATCTATTGCATGCTAGTTCATTCAAATGTTCATCATATGCTTCAATTTATCTGTGTATTCTGAATATGTGCTCGTTATGCAAAATATTCTAGCCTTGTGCGGGCGCAACCCCAGGCCCGCACGGCGGTCATGATTCGGGGGACGCCCCAACGGTTCCACGAAATTGGGTCGTGACAAGGTCCTGGCCCGTACTCCTGCGGATACTCCTAGTCGTCTATACTTGGCAAGGGACCAGGTTATCAGAGGGACGTAACAAGATACATAGAAGCATGCCAATTTGAATACAGTAAACATGCATAATAGATAGAAAATATATAAGTACGCTGTATAAGACAATCTATAGGAATGCATAATGAGGATAACTTTTCGACGTATGGGCATGGGTAGGCTACTCGATCTAAATCTCACAATTCACACACACATCAGGGACATCAGAAATCGACATACCGCTGTAGAAGCATGAAAAATACGCTACAGGATTATACGCAACATGCATAAAACCCGCGTAAAGCAGAGTTTCAGTGTTGTGTGGCGTAAGACATGACTTCAGAGCTATTGGCGTACAGCAGAGCTTCAACACTGTTCAGCGTAAAATATAGCTCCAGAACAACCCGCGTAATACAGTATTTCAGACTGCTTCAGCGTAAAAATATTGCTACCTCGCCTTTATGGCATAAAATTCATCTGTTTTTAATGCAGCATGGAAGTGTACGAGGAACGTTTCGTATTCCTCGAATGAACCTGTCAGACAGTACAATGAACCTGACTCCTAACAAAAAGTACTGCACGACTATCAAGACGACGGCTATAATGATGATTCGGCACAAAGCTCTAGACTGTCGTTTAGTAACAAACCCTTGATTTAAGTCATCATCTACGCATTCAAGAAATACGCTGCCTAGTTTTACACAGGAAGCCATGAGCTTTTACGCTCAAGATGAGACAAAACTGACCGCCACGTCAAAAGCTGCTCTTCGTACAGAGCTCGAGGCACGTTCCTGCAGTTAATGCGCGTGATGAGGGCAAATCTCTGCATTTAATGCACGAGATTTGGTTCTACTTTCAAAGACTGGATGAGCCATAATTATAGCTAATACGTCCACATCATTATCTCTACATGTTACGCCATTAGGCTATTTTCAGCTATAGGAGTACGCCGTATACTATCTCCTTGAAATACGCTGACCTGGCTATTTTTAACTATAGGAATACGCCGTATGCTATCTCCTTGAAATATGTCAACCCAGGCTATATTTGCAAAGGTATGTGAACAGGCTATCTGATCCAGAATACGCTCAAGACCTCAGTCAAGGAGGAATGACTGGTTATCTTTACGTCGGCTACCTATCTATGCAGCATCAGGCTTCTACGCCTACTTGGTTTCTACGCCAAGCTAACCGCTATTTTGCTTCTACGCCTATATGTCAGCTATTGGGCTTCTATGCCTATTGGGTTTCTACGCCTACTTGGCTTTTACGCCATCAGAACAGCTATTTGGTTTTTATGCCAACGAGACAGTTATTTGGCCTCTACGCCAATCATCTCTACATGAGGGGCAGTTACCTACGTGGCTTGCATGCCGTGATCTTCGCAGCAGTTATACACATTATCTCTTAATGGGACACGTGTCACACGCTTATTCGAAAGATTATTTATACGTGGGTAGCAGTTATGATAACCATCGCGTAAAAGGTGTGGTTATCTTCGCTGTTCAGTTTCAACGCCTATAAATAGAGACCCTCGTCCATGAAGGTCAAGGAGGAGATTATATAGAGGTCGGAAAGAAAGGTCAAAAAATTGAAGAGAGAAGAACACAGACAGAGAGTAGTGATTGACAATTTTAGCATCGAGCATCCACTCCTTCTTGCAATTTTTGAAGCTTCTACTTCTTCTACAGCACTTCTTCATCATCGTGTTGTCCAAGGGACAAAGTGATCGACCGCAGATCAGACTCCTAGAGCAATATTTACCCAGATTAAATTTTGTACTTAACATCCTCGTATAGGATTAATTGTACTTCTTGTTTGTAAACCTAAGAAAGGGTTTCATATAAACCTAATTTTATTTCTTTCGTTTATTATCAAACATAAGATGGCGACTCTGCTGGGGACTACTTTCTCATCTGACGAGAAAGCAATTGCTCAACATGATGCAGCATCAGTGGGATCAATGAAGAAGACCTTGGTCGTCCAGTTCGACCAGTCAGCCTACGAAGACATGCTTCGAGCAGGGGGTAGCTCTCATTCCCTCTTCGTCCAAGACAACAGAAAATTGCGTAAGGTGTGGATGCCCCGGACATCCCCTACCATTCCTGCCGACTCTCTGGTTTCTCCGACCAACAAGGTTGTAGCTTCACAACCTGCGCGCTCCGCACGTAAAACTTTGTCTTCCGTCTGTGACGTGGCAGACAAAGCTTCTGGCCATGCCATAGTGCTAACCCAGAAGTCTGCTCCGCGCCCTGCGCGTAAAATTCAGTCTCCTGTCTGTGACGTGACAGACAAAATTTCTGATAATGCCTCAGCGCCTATTCAGAAATTCTAAACGCATTCCACGAGTAAAAATGCATCTTTCCTCCGTGGAAAAGCAGATGGTTCCTGCAATCTACGCAAGGAAAAATAAGTGGCAAATTTTCCAACCTCTCGGCCTTTACGCCATCAAGAGAAGAATCTGGCCTCTCTCCAGATTACGTGAGAAGCTGATGGCCGATTGAGGACTTCCTCAGTTTTATGCCAGCCTGAGCAAAATTCTAAATTACGCCAGGAGAAGCCCCTCGGCGTAAAGAAGACCCAGTTTGTGGATAGATACGCTCCTCATGGATCATGTGCTGCTCACATGGCTGAACTGCTGTATTCCTACAACAGAGAAAGGGTTGGGGTTCCCAATATCCACATTCCAACTGATGTAAACATGAGGAAAAAACCTTCTTTTTCTTCTTCTTCTTCTATTAATCCTCTCGACTTGCGTGAATTTTTGATTCAGAAGCGCAAAGATAGAGGATCTTCCAACATGTCTATTATGCCCCCTAGGGAGCACTGTTGTAATAGTCATAAAATTATAGTTAATTATTGCTGTTCTGAAGCAAAATGGTCAGTTTTTGACCGGTTAAACTACTCTTTGTCTTTCCAGGAAGAAGAGCCTACATATGCATCAGTGAACATGACTTCACACGTTCCTAGAGGAAGGTCAAATTCAAGACGTCATCCTTCTAGAACTCCGAGCCAAAGGAGATTCGACAGACTTCTTGAGAACATTGAAGCTGGGGTGTTCCGAAACACCCGTTCGAGGTCACGATAACCGGCTTCGTATTCTTCTGATTCCGACACTGGGGGTCGCCAGTTTCCCGAATCAGATGCTGAAAGTATAGAGTCAATCTCTACAGAGACCTATACTAACCCTTCAATGACATCCAGAGAAATGGGAGTCTATGCCAATAAAGATGAATGTGAAGAGGCTTCCCCATCAGGAAGTACTGAGGAACACATCGCTGTGTTGGAGACATCTCTGAAAGAGATACAGTCCATGATGGAGAATATGTACCAGATGATGCTGACTCAATACACAGCTGCTATAGCTCAAGCATCGGTTCCTCCGACTCAAATACGTGTGGGGGTGGACTTACCACCACCCAATATGAATCAGGAGCCTGCTTTAAATTAGGAGTCAACAGCTCCTCCACTTCCTAATTCGGAGAATGTATTACCTCATGTTGGAGTTACAATACAACCGATCTCTCACCACTCCGCGGTACCTCTACCAGCTGAAGATCCGATGCAAGCAGTGCGGGAATTGAAAGCCCAATTTGATGCCTTGAAGCATAAGGACCAGCTCAAGAAATTGGGAATCAACCAGCCTTACCCAGCTATCTGGGATGAGATCCCTTTCCCTCCTAAATACAAACCACAGGTTATGGCTTTGTTTGAGAAAAGACATCACCGAGCCAGTACATGAACTACTTCATTATGATGACGGTGTTATTGTAAGGGAATGACGCCCTTCTTACTCGAGTGTTTAAAGGCTGTCTCTCGGAGGTGGCTTATCAGTGGTACCGTAGTCTTGCGGACAACTACATTACTTTCTTTGAAGATTTCAAAACTTTGTTCTTTGCGCGATTCTATGAAGGAGGGATGGACATGTCTATGTCCTCTCTCATCGAAGTAAAGCAGAAAGAAAAAGAGAACGTTCGCACTTTCATCGAATATTTTCGTCAAGCCACTTTGCAAATGTCTTCCGGAGTTCCAGACTCGGCATTGGTGGACATTTGCAGGAAGAACCTTCTTTCAGTGATCTCGGTGTTCACAGGACCATATCAGTTCCATAATTGGCCCTCATTTATCATCTCAGCGGTAGCCGCTGAAGACAATAGTCGGAAGGCGCGTGATAATAGAATTATGATATCTGGCTCTGATAGAGGCAAGAGGTCATCCTCCAACAGCGACCATCCTCGTGGTTCTAAAGGAAAAGAAGCTCTGGCGATCAATACGTCCAGGCAAAAGACTGCGGCAACCACACAGACGAAACCTGGGACTTCCAGGCCCATTGAAGTATATTCTTTTGACGACGACGATATTCCAAGCATATTCGAGTGTCTAGTCAAAAGTGGCAAGATTACCCTCCGAGAGGTAAAGCCGCCTAATGAAGTCAGCAGTACCAATAACCCCAAGTACTATATTTTCCATAGGTACATACATCACCCCACAAAGGCTTGTTATGTACTAAAAAGAAAAATCTAGGAGTTGATCGACGCTAAGGCCATCACTCTGCGCAATAGCGAGAAGATGGTCACCGCCAATATGATCTCTCTCCAATTTGGCAATCTGCCTCCTCAAGAAGTTTCGGATGGGGTTGCACCTATTTCCCGGACAATAATAAATATTGTTTATCTCCCTCCGGCCAGGGGTCAAAATCATGACCTGGTACCCCTAACTACCCAGCGTGGCGAGATTATGTGGATTCATCCAGATCTGGTGTCAGAGATCGAGGAAGAGACTCAAGCTGCTAAGGATAAGTCTAAAAAGAACTCGAAGCGTAGACCATGTCATATGGTTACGATATCCTCGACATCAGAAGAAGAGGTTTTAGCTACCGGAACCCATTCAGAAAAAGCCTACCTCAAGGACTATGGAGAAAGTCAGGAAGATGCATCGGCAAACACTTCAGCTGCCAAACTTCCAGAACCTGAGCCTGTCATACCAGAGGCAAATCCTTCTAGACCTACTTCGATGGACAAGGACAAGCAAAAAGAAGTGTGCTTTGATAAACCTTTGAAGAATATTCAAAACAAAGGTGTGGAAAAGCCATATAACTTCGACATCCTGGCCCAGTTGGCTAATACACCAGCCAGATTGTCCATTTTTGAACTACTCAGGCTCTCCAAAGACACTCGTCAAGCCCTGAGTAAAGCATTAATACAGGCGGATACATACTTGACCCAGCTCAAGTCCCCTGATGAAGAACCTATGGCATCTCCTCAATGCCATAGTGTGATGGAGGTGGTCCCGAATATCACTTTCACTCAAGATAACATGCTGTTGAAACATAACAAGCATAACAGAACCCTCTATTACACCGGATATGTCGGTTCCATGGAGGTCAACTGGATTCACATAGATTCGAGATCATCGATCAGTATCATTCCTCATAGTCTGCTCAGACCGCTGAGGATTCCTACCAGCGAATTGGCTTATACCACCACTACAATCATGGGTATAATAGAGGGAACCCTGGGTTTTCCCTGCCGGGAATTTGGTTTTGTATCTGCCAACGATGCCGAAGGATTATCCCATCTCGGCTTTCTTCCATGAGACGCATCCCAGGAGGATGTCGTGGACGTTGACTCCCGATCTTCACGGCAAGCCGGGGAATATCTTTCATCTGAAAGGGGCTGACCAGGGGTTGTTTGTCAGTCGCCCTTCCGGCGTTGTGACGTTGTTCAGGGGACTATGCCCGGGTAGTATCCCGAGTGAAGACAGCTCAGTGATCCAGCCGGTCCAATTGCCGACCTTCTGCAATGACTTTATGGGACGAGGTGGGGTATATCCCAAGGAGAATCCTCGGTGCAACGGGTGGATCACCCCAACAAACCTCCGATGGACTTGCCTAGTTGACTGGGCTTTGAAGCACTTTCGGAAAGAACTGGAGGGCATTGGACTGTATGCCGCTGTGAGTGCGACTAGTGTTGGGTTGCCTCCCAACCCTAACTTGTTCTTGGCACTGATGGAGCGATATATTTCGCTTACCGGGACTTTCGCCACTCCACTGGGGAGTTGGGATTGGCCCTCCATGAGATGGCAATGGTCTCGAGACTGCCAATGGGGGATACCCCATACGAAGAGTATGTTCCCATCAACCGGGAGTTGGGGGACTTGGACACTCGGGTGGCGGAAGTGTATCAGGAGCTGATGTGTCAATACTTCGCGTGCACCACTTTTTATAACGAGCCTTCTGATTTGGCTCACACCACCAAGTAGATGTCCTATCTCTTCTTCCACCGAGCCAGGGCCGCCAAGTCGGAGAAAGTCTCGGGGGGGTAAGAATGAGCCCGTGAACTGTTTAGGCGTGCTTAGTGCCCAAGTCGTTGAGGATCTTATGGAGGAGGCTAAAGCTCCAGATCAGATTCTCGTTGAGGGGGTAGGAAAGTACCCTGAAGGCACTAAGTGTAACACCCTGTTCCGCTCAAGAGGACTGCCGACTCAAACGGCAATAGTACAACTGTCCCGACCCGCTTTGCCTCAATCAAGAAGCAAAGGATATCCAGACTTGTCCCTACAGGAATCCGGCTTGGACTTTCAGAGGCTCGCTCAGACGTATCGCTCTACCGAGGCGAATCATCGCTAAGGTGGGTGGCTACGGTGAACTTGTCTTTGCTTAGCCAGCATACATAAAATCTGGAATATTCATGCTAGTCGCTAGGTGATAACCTTCTTCATGCTAATAAATCCAACGCACCTAGCTAAGGGAATAATCCCAACTTGTATTGCTTGCTAGAACATGGAAAATGGAAATACTGCTTATATTCAGACCCTCGCATGCTAAGTCCTTTAACGGTTTCACTTCTCGGCTTACCTTCGGGTCCGAGCAACGTGCCTGCTTATGTTCCTTTAGAAACGCATGCTTGTCTGCTTGAATGTTGCCATGTTTTCATCCAAACCCCGGGAGACTACTAAGTAGTCGTTCTGCACATGGAAGAACCGGAAAGTATTCGGGACCGTTAGGTCACCAAGGCAATTCCCGAACCAGGGAATCTGTACCCTGAATGAATAAATCACTGAATCACAGCTCGAGGAGCAAACTACTGAATCAACTGGCCTGGCAATCGATATACGACTGTGAACAATCATGCCTGTACATTGAACATGATATGTCCTATCCTGAACTTGATCCTGTGCCTAGCCAGACCTGAATACAGACCTGCATGTCGCGGACAACTCGAAAACGAGGCACCGTTCCACGGGCGGTCACCGGGGCACTGGGGCCGACCCGATCCGGATGGAAATTTCCTGTTTAGTCATCTTGTGCAAAGACGGAATGGTGTGGAGCGCATCCTGTACTCTCGCTGTACCCCATTCTCGTTAGTGACTAAAATTGGTAACTTTCCTGTTTAGTCATCCTGTACAAAGACGAAATGGTGTGGAGCGCATCCTGTATTCTCGCTGTACCCCATTCTCGTTAGAGACTAAAATTGGTCCTTTATGGCTATGCCAGCGACAACTGTTCATATAGATAAGTCATCCTCGCTTAGCGGCTATCCGCGTGCGAGTTACTGCATCGCATCAATGAATGACTTAACACCTGAACGATCATGTTAAAAACGACCCTCATGTTTGCATATGCTTGCCTCCTGAATGCTTATACTTGCCCGTGCTTGAATTAATCATGTTTGCCTTGGACAGGGAAGGAGTAATGGTAAGTTGGTAAGTCTCACCGTGTTTCCTCAAACATCGCACGACGCACTGCCCGACACGTTAAGCTATTCAATGTTTGCATGAAACTGATCCTAAGGCAACTAGAAAGACAACTAAATAGTTGTGCACGAAACCTGTATTACGTGTTTGGATTTGTCGAGCGAGCGAGTAGCTTCCCCACCAGTGCATTCAATGTACTGATAATCCACCAGTTTGATATGCAGGGTGCGGGAGAACCTCGTACGGTGCGGACGCCTCCTTCGTGCGTGCTAAGGCCAGGAGTTCTCTCTGAAGCCTTGCAATGGTGCGTTCGGGACTGAAGCACATATACAAGACATAAGTTGTGAACATCGCCTGACCATCGCCTGTACAAATCATTCCACAGTTGTAGCCACTTGGCACGCTTTACTGTTTCAGAGAGAGAGGCTTGAGCGACTTGTAATCTCGGCTATACGCCGCCTGTAATACATGTTTCATATCAATAAAGAGATTACTTTACTTGTTTCGATGCTTTCGCTATATTGTCGACTCAGTGAACCTGTTACCGATCGCCTATGCGTTCATGACTCCGCTGCACTCGGACAATCTGTGCGACTCTGTGGCTTAGAACTCTTGCCGCCAGCCAATGAACCATGGCCTTGCACGGGCGTGGATCACGCTCGTGCGGCATCACGCCCAGATGGGTTAAGCGATCGTTTCGCGGGAGCGCTGGCGAGGGTGATTCCCGCCTAGCGGGAACGGCCGATTTGCCTGCGGGAGATCGGGGCGTGACAGGTTGGTATCAGAGCCTGGCTTCTACGCCTTTGGACTTCAATTCGATATCTCTGTTTCGAAAGCTCGTTCGTGGGTTATGTGCACGCTCTCTCTCAATGCCTCGATGGGATATTCCAACAATAAGTCTAAATACTTTCAAAATATGTTTTGAATGATATGCTTGCTTGTCTGGTTGTATGCTGCGAGTGGCCTTTGTGCCAACCTGTGCGAACCACTTGAGAGTATCGCTAGTAGCTTGTCCGAGATTTTTACTAACTCTAAGTTTGGTTGAATGCATCTATTCGAGGGACGCCTTGAACTAGTGCACTATCCAAGACTTAAGAAAAGGTGAAACTCGAGTGCTAAGACTTCGCTATCACTAAGCTGGTTGACGTGTTCACGCTAGAGGGTACCTTCGAAAGTGCGCACGATCCAGTCTAAGCGATATGTTGATTTTGAAGCTTGTGCAAGTGAATATCCAAATGAACAAGTACAAACGACTTGTCTAGGATTGCCTCAACCCTAGATTACTGCTTGTCCTTAGTAAGTCTCGAGGACGAGACTTTTTCTAAGTTGGGTAGGATGTAACACCCTGTTCCGCTCAAGCGGACTGCCGACTCAAACGACAATAGTACAACTGTCCCGACCCGCTTTGCCTCAATCAAGAAGCAAAGGATATCCAGACTTGTCCCTACATGAATCCGGCTTGGACTTTTAGAGGCTCGCTCAGACGTATCGCTCTACCGAGACGAATCATCGCTAAGGTGGGTGGCTACGGTGAACTTGTCTTTGCTTAGCCAGCATACATAAAATCTGGAATATTCATGCTAGTCGCTAGGTGATAACCTCCTTCATGCTAATAAATCCAACGCACCTAGCTAAGGGAATAATCCCAACTTGTATTGCTTGCTAGAACATGGAAAATGGAAATACTGCTTATATTCAGACCCTCGCATGCTAAGTCCTTTAACGGTTTTACTTCTCGGCTTACCTTCGGGTCCGAGCAACGTGCCTGCTTATGTTCCTTTAGAAACGCATGCTTGTCTGCTTGAATGTTGCCATGTTTTCATCCAAACCCCGGGAGACTACTAAGTAGTCGTTCCGCACATGGAAGAACCTGAAAGTATTCGGGACCGTTAGGTCACCAAGGCAATTCCCGAACCAGGGAATCTGTACCCTGAATAAATAAATCACTGAATCACAGCTCGAGGAGCAAACTACTGAATCAACTAGCCTGGCAATCGATATACGACTGTGAACAATCATGCCTGTACATTGAACATGATATGTCCTATCCTGAACTTGATCCTGTGCCTAGCCAGACCTGAATACAGACCTGTATGTCGCGGACAACTCGGAAACGAGGCACCGTTCCACGGGCGGTCACCGGGGCACTGGGGCCGACCCGATCCGGATGGAACTTTCCTGTTTAGTCATCCTGTGCAAAGACGGAATGGTGTGGAGCGCATCCTGTACCCTCGCTGCACCCCATTCTCGTTAGTGACTAAAATTAGTAACTTTCCTGTTTAGTCATCCTGTGCAAAGACGAAATGGTGTGGAGCGCATCCTGTATTCTCGCTGTACCCCATTCTCGTTAGAGACTAAAATTGGTCCTTTATGGCTATGCCAGCGACAACTGTTCATATAGATAAGTCATCCTCGCTTAGCGGCTATCCGCGTGCGAGTTACTGCATCGCATCAATGAATGACTTAACACCTGAACGATCATGTTAAAAATGACCCTCATGTTTGTATATGCTTGCCTCCTGAATGCTTATACTTGCCCGTGCTTGAATTAATCATGTTTGCCTTGGACAGGGAAGGAGTAATGGTAAGTTGGTAAGTCTCGCCGTGTTTCCTCAAACATCGCACGGCGCACTGCCCGACACGTTAAGCTATTCAATGTTTGCATGAAACTGATCCTAAGGCAACTAGAAAGACAACTAAATAGTTGTGCACGAAACCTGTATTACGTGTTTGGATTTGTCGAGCGGGCGAGTAGCTTCCCCACCAGTGCATTCAATGTACTGATAATCCACCAGTTTGATATGCAGGGTGCGGGAGAACCTCGTGCGGTGCG
This sequence comes from Iris macrosiphon, assembly GCA_036927795.1. NCBI lineage: Eukaryota > Viridiplantae > Streptophyta > Magnoliopsida > Asparagales > Iridaceae > Iris > Iris macrosiphon. Next base: position 152,044,038 of record JAYESA010000013.1, on the reverse strand, counting down.
GACGCCTCCTTCGTGCGTGCTAAGGCCAGGAGTTCCCTCTAAAGCCTTGCAATGGTGCGTTCGGGACTGAAGCACATATACAAGACATAAGTTGTGAACATCGCCTGACCATCGCCTGTACAAATCATTCCACAGTTGTAGCCACTTGGCACGCTTTACTGTTTCAGAGAGAGAGGCTTGAGCGACTTGTAATCTCGACTATACGCCGCCTGTAATACATATTTCATATCAATAAAGAGATTACTTTACTTGTTTCGATGCTTCCGCTATATTGTCGACTCAGTGAACCTGTTACCGATCGCCTATGCGTTATAACTCCGCTGCACTCGGACAATCTGTGCGACTCTGTGGCTTAGAACTCTTGCCGCCAGCCAATGAACCATGGCCTTGCACGGGCGTGGATCACGCTCGTGCAGCATCACGCCTAGATGGGTTAAGCGATCGTTCCGCGGGAGCGCTGGCGAGGGTGATTCCCGTCTAGCGGGAACGGCCGATTTGCCTGCGGGAGATCGGGACGTGACACTAAGGCCTACATTTACTTGAGGCGCTGCCGTAGGCCTCTGTCTAAGGAAGCCCAGCTGGCCGGTTTCCTCTCGATATGGCTGCGTCGAGTAGTAGTACTGCATCCGCGGACCGCATTCACCGGAACATCCTGTGGCCGGCAGTGCGTCTGGTATTCGGGGCAAGACTGGGCTTGCTTCCTGCCATGGTGTGCCGTATACAGGCTGGCCTGAGAGCCATGACTGATGGGTTGCTCGTCGATGAAGCTCGGCGTGAGAGTTTTCCCCGGGTGGAATTACCATACCTGTACTTGATGGGATGGTTAATTCTCCACAATCCCGGGGTGATGTCTTCCGGCTCTGGTAGCAGCTCGGGGGGTAACTTCTTGACGAACTACAAGGACTCTCCCTGGAATGTGAACACAACTTTGGATTGTCGGCTGGTGTTGAACCTCAGTCACGGCTGGAAGCTCCTCTGTACTCCTCCTCCTGTACATCGCAATCAATCAGGGGTGAGACTTGAGGATTCAGGTGGAGAGAAGACCGATCTTTCTCCGAAAGCTTTCAATTGGTTGGTCTGCATTAGACCCTCCCATCTGCTGTACAGGAGCGAAGACCATTGCTTCTTCGAGCCCTACTTGTCTAGTCGGTTCGCCAGGCAGTTTGGGTACGATCAGTTGCACGTGGGCAATGCCGTTACCAGCTTTAGGTCCAGGGGTGGACTCATTGATGGAGCCAGAGGGTGGCAATATTTTATCATGGGTTGTACGGGAGCAATCTTCATTGTGCCGGTCGTTACAACCTCCACGGAGCTCCGCATTCTCCATTCTTACGCCCAGTTCTATGTGGCGATTAACACCTTCCATCACAATTTTGACATGCGTGGAAGCTTCAGGGTGCCTTCTCCCAAGCTTGGGGGAAGAGTTGAAGTCCCCTCGGTTTCTTCTGACGAGGGTGAGGAGTCTGGCACTCCGGATGAGCCTCTGGTGTCGGTGCCGAGGTGTGAAGTGCCTCCGCCTGCGGGTGCTTTGGTAGTCTCTTCCGGGAAGCGACGGGCTTCTGCCCCGAAGGAAGCTTCTCTTCGTAAGAGGAGGAAGGAGATGGTTGCTCGTCCTCTCCGCATTCTTGGTATTGAGGCTCCCGGGAGTGAGCCTGCATCTCCCCATATCAGGGATGATTCTTTGGCTGGAGGTTCCTCGCCTTTTAGAGAGGGACCTTCTATAGTTCCGGCCGACGGCGCCGGAGAATCTTCGCTAGAGGTCGCTGTCGTTGCTACTGCTCCAGGTAGTGGAGCGAGATTGCTTGCGTGGCCGCGGCAGATGGGAGAATGTTTCCCTAGACCAGCAACGGATAAAACTTCCGCTGTATCAGCGAGCATGCCTAGCGAGATTCCAGTTGACGAACCTCGACTGCGTCTCGGTGTAGGCTTGGCAGAACTCCGGGCGATGTCGGTTGGCCCACCTCCTTCTCCAGGTATGATAGTTCGCATTACATCATTAAAGCGTGGTTTAGCTACATCGGCTGCAGATGCGCCATATATACCGTTGGCTCCGGGTAAATGTCGTCTTTATGTCTCCCTTTAGAAAGATTACCATCATATTGATATCAAATTTCTGGTCCTTTTCTCAGGGGATGGCGTCCACGGGGAGTACAGCGTTGAAGCACCTTCTGGCTCTGCTCCGACTCCTGGCGATGATACGGAGGCTTTCGACTTCGAGGAGGAAATACCTTTGGGGGCCAGCTCGCCTGGAGTGGTTTTATCATCTCGAGAGGAGGACGAACCCGTCATCGTGACTTTGCCTCTCGCGAGTATGCTGATGACTTCGACCGTCGTCGTTGCACCTCCTTTTGCCGCACCACCCGTCGAGGCGGCGGCTATGGCCACTTCGTCTGCAATCATTCCCGGAGGGGGACTTGCTGATATCGCGGCCACTCCTGGCGTTCAATCGGATCTAGTTGCGCTGACCGAGCAACATACCATCCTCTTTTACACCAGTTTAAAAACGATGATATCAATGGTGTTGGCGAAGAGTCTAGATTTTGAGCGCCTGAAGAAGACTTCTCAGTTTTTGATCGGGGCTGTCAGGGAGTTCGGCGATCCTGGGGTAGCTGACGCCCTGGAGGTGGTGGTTAATGGTTTAAAGCAACCCATTAACGAATACTTGCAGCTGACTCGGGGCAGCTTTGATGCTGAGGTCCAGGCCAGATACGACCTTATGACTGCGCGGCTTTCTACACAGCTGGAAAGCCTAGACAACTCCATCAAAACACATAAGCTGGAGATGGATAAAAGAAAAGCTGTCGTGGAAGAGGCTCTCGCTCTTGAGACGAAGCTCCGATCCGAGTACGAAGGGAACGCAGCGAGGGCCCGCAAGCTGAAGGAAAAACTCGCTCTGGCAGAGGAGTGGGCTTCTCAGTCGTTGGCAGGTCTAGATGTAGTGACTGGTCGACTGAGCGCAGCGCGACGGGATTTGGAGCGTGCAGAAGCTGCCCGTGCGAGCTCTCTTCAAGCAAGGGCTGAGCTGACCCTTACGAACAATCCCGAGGCACGGCTGGAGCGGGCTCGCGCCGATGCCTTGGTTTCCAGGAATGAGAAGATAGCTGCACTGGAGCGGCTGATTCGCGATCTGACTGCTCCCCCATCATGATGTATCCTTTCTTTTTTTGCTTCCCCGGATGTAATTCTGCTCTTTATCAGGAATAAATAAAAGCGACTCTTTTCTGACTTTGTGGACCCATCATTTCGGAATGTAAATGACAGGTTTGGACGAGAGTGATATCAGAGGTAGTATGGACATGATAGACTCTCGATAAACTTTTTAGCAGGATATATCTATTCAGAGGTCATACAGACATGATAGGATATGATCCAGCTAGTTTCGTTTTGGGAGTTGTTTTGTCAGAGTTGAGATCCTCGCTATATTCCACTCGAGCAGGGGAGATTAAGCATAGTACCTTTCCAGGAATTTGTCGTTGATAGGAGCCATTAACAGGTCTCCATTAGGCTGGGCTATCCTGTAGGTACCGTTTGAGAACATTGTCTCGATCATATAAGGGCCTTCCCACTTGGGCTGGAATTTGCCTTTACTTCTGTGAGTAAGAATTATCGACCTTCTTACGGCTAGAACTAGCTCGCCGACTTTGAACACTCTTTCCTTTACTTTATGATTGAAAGCTTTGGAAATGCGTGCTTGGTAGAGCGCGATGCGTTGTTGAGCTTGGAGGCGTTTCTCGTCTAATCCTTCTAGCTCCTGGAGCCTTAACAGGTCATTCTTTTCTCGAGTCAGCTCATTAGTCACGGCTATCCTGAGTGACGGGATCTGGATTTCAATGGGGAGAACTGCTTCGCTCCCGTAGACCAGCGAGAATGGGGTGTAACCTGTCGGTGTTCGTACCGTTGTGCGGTATGCCCAGAGACATTCGCCTAGCTTCTCATTCCAATCTCTCTTGTTTGAAGAGACGAATTTCTTTAAGAGTTTGATAATGGTTTTGTTGAAATCTTCCGCCAAACCATTAGCAGCTGGATAATATGCCGTAGAGGCAATATTGTGTATCCGATTTTTATCGCAAAATTAATGAAACGCTTGGCTGATGAACTGAGGCCCATTGTCGTGAATTATCCTCAGGGGTACCCCGAAGCGATAAATGACGTGATGCTTGATGAAGCTGATCACATTAGACGCCTTCACCTCAGCAAGAGGGATCGCCTCTGCCCATTTGGAGAAGTAATCCGTGATGGCCAGTATGAACCGGTGACCCCTGGAAAAAGACGGGTGAATAGGACCGATGATATCCATACCCCATGCTTCGAAAGGCCAGGATGCGACCGTAGGATGTAGATGTTCAGACGGTTGATGTATGAAGTCTGCATGAACCTGACAGGCTCTGCATTGTCTTGCATACCGTATTGCATCTGCGATCATAGTAGGCCAGTAATAGCCCATTCTCCTGATGCGATCCTGTAGCTTAGGACCGGGCTGATGTGCTCCGCATACGTCGTCGTGAGCTTCACGGATAATCTGATGTGCTTCGTCGTTAGAGAGACATCTCAATAGCAGTTCGTCGTAGGTCCGGCGATATAGGCATTGTGAAGATGCATCATAGTAGAAGCGTAATGATCGTCTTTTGACGGATACTGCTTCTTTGGGGTCCTCCGACAAGATTCCGTATGCGACAAAATTTATGAAGGGACTTCTCCAGTCTCTTCTGGGGGGATCTGTATTCACGGCGTAGCTACGTTCTATGTGAAAGTTGTTCTTCACACAGAATAAATCTCTGTTAAGAAGGATTACCGAATCCTGCCTTCTTATAGGAGTGGCTAAATCTGTAGCTAGACTGGCTAGGGCATCAGCTTCTAGATTCTGAGATCGAGGTACATGCTCTAGGAAGAACCCTTTGAATGTTATGGCTATCTCGACCGTCGCTCGGTGATAGGGGATGAGGTCTGGATTCCGGACTTCATATATTCCCCTGACTTGATTGACGATAAGCAGAGAATCACCGAAAGCTTCCAGGGACTCGACCCCCAGCTCTTTAGCGATTTGGAGCCCGATTAGTAGAGCATTGTACTCTGCCACATTGTTGGAGCATGGCTCGCTAAGAGAATATGCTCGATAGATGACGAGTTTATCAGGAGTGACCAAGACGACTCCTACTCCTGAAACGACGTTTCCCCTAGGACCGGTTCTGGAGGCACCATCGAAGAATAGTTGCCATGCGTCAATTTCTATTACGGAATTACATTCTGCAACTTCATCGGGAATGTCCTCGTATAATTTGGAGGCCTCCGGGATCGGATGAGCAGCTAGAAAGTCAGCCAGCGCTTGGCCCTTGATGGACTTCTGCGGTACGTATACCATGTCATATGGTGTTAATAGCATCGCCCAAGTCGTGAGTCAGGAATTAAGAGCACTGGGCTTGCTCATCAGTACTCGAAGAGGGTTGATCCTGGAGATGATATGAATAGTCTGGCCAGCGACATAGTGTCGCGTCTTCTGGATAGCGAACATCAGAGCCAAGCATTCTTTCTCCACTGGGTTGTACCGGTGTTCGGCTCCGACCATCATCCTGCTGAGGTAGTAGATAGCCTGTTCATGACCCATGTCGTTCTTCTGTGCGAGAAGAGCTCCTAGCGAATGATCCATCGCTCGAACGTACAGCAAGAATGGTCTTCCTATGACGGGAGGCACCAGAACTAGCGGACTGGTGAGGTAGCGCTTGATATCTCCGAACGCTTGCTGACAAGCTTCGTCCCATATGAAGGATACACCTTTCTTCATGAGATGAGAAAAGGGCTGACATCTCCCTGAGAGACTGGATATGAATCGCCGGATATAAACCAGACGGCCTTGAAATCCCCGGAATTCCCTCAGATTACGGGGCGGTCGCATTTCTACGATTGCCTGGACTTTGTCAGGGTACACCTGGATGCCTTTGGCGGTGATGACAAATCCCAGGAACTTGCCACTGGATACACCCAGAAAAGACTTCGTAGGGTTCATCTTGAGTTGATGTTGAAGCATTAACTCGAATACCGTCCTCAAGTCTTGAAGTCGACTCTACACTTTCTGCCTCTGATTCGGGGGCTTGGCGACCCCCAGCGTCGGAATCAGAAGAGGACGAAGCTGGTTGTCGTGACCTTGCGCGAGTGTTTTGGAACACCCCGGCTTCAGCATTCCTGAGGAGCTCACTGAACCTCCTTCGGCTCGGGGGCCTGGAGGGATGACATCTTAAGCTCGACCCTTCTCTACGTATGTGTGAAGCCATGTTCACAGATGCATGCGCGGGTTCCTCTTCCTGGAAAGATAGAGAGTAGCTCAACCGGTCAAAAATCGATCGTTTTGCTTTAGAACAGCAGCAATTAATCACAACCTTATGACTATTACAATAGTGCTCGCTAGGAGGCGTAATAGACATGTTGGAAGGTTCCCTCTCTTTACGCTTCTGGATTAGATATTTGCGCAGGTCAGGAGGAGTTGCCGAAGAAGAAGACGAAGGCTTGTTTCTTCTGTTCCCATCAGCGGGCATGCGGAGGTTGGGCACCCCGGTTTTCCCTGTGCCACCTGTGTACAACAGATTGGCCATCTGGGTGGCGGATAATCCCCTGGGAGGGTGTCTTTTCGCAACCTGAGCTTGTTTTACGCTGAGGGACCTTGCCTGGCGTAACTCGGAGATTCGCTCAGACTGGCGTAAAGCTGGAGAGGTCCTCAGTCGGCCATCGGCTTCTCGCATAATCTGGAGGGTAGGCAGACTGTTCCTTTGCTAGCGTAAAGGCCGAGAAGTTGAGTACTCTGCCGCTTGCTTTCCCTTGCGGAGATCACAGCGCTCATCTGGCTCACCGTAGAGGTCAGATGTTCTCTTGCGCGTGGAGCGTGATCTGTACCTCCGATTTGGCGTTGAGGCACCATCAGAAGTTTTGTCTGTACCGCGCGGAGCGGGAGACTGATTTCTACGCGTGGAGCGTAGTGGATGCTTCTGGGTTAGCGCTGAGGCTTTGCCCGAAGTTTCGTCTGTACCGCGCGTAGCGGGAGACTGATTTCTACGCGTAAAGCGCAGTGGATTCTTTTGGGTTAGCGCTGAGGCTTTGCCCGAAGTTTCGTGTGTACCGCGCGTAGCGGGAGACTGAATTTTACGTGCGGGGCACGGAGGGAGCGATGCTACAACCTCAATGGTCGGAGAGATCGGAGCGATCGGAGAGTCCACAGGAATGGCGGAGGATGTCTTGGGCATCCACACCTTGCGCAGCTTCCTGTTGTCTTGGACGTAGAGAGGGTGAGAGCTACCCCCGGTTCGAAGCATGTCTTCGTAGGCAGACTGGTCGAAATGAACGACCAGCGTCTTCTTCACGGTTCCTACAGATACCGCATCGTGTTGAGCAATTACTTCCTCATCAGAAGAGAAAGACGTCCCCAGCAGAGTCGCCATCTTGTTTGTGGTATTAAACGAAAGAATGAAAGTGTATTTCAATGACGGGGTTTATACGAAATCCGTGCCCTTTGGTTTACAAACAAACTTATACAATTTAATCCTTTGCGAGGATGTGGGAGTACAATTTATTTAATCTGGGTATAAATTGCTATAGGTGTCTGATCTACAGTCGATCACTTTAGCCCTTGGATCACACGATGTTGAAGAAGTGCCGTGGAAGACAGGTAGCAGCTTCGAAGGTTGCAAAGGAGAGTGGATGCACGATGCCAAAGTCGTCGATCCCTACTCTTTGCCTGAGCTCCGGACTCTCTCTCTCTCTCTCTCTCTTGACCTCCGGTTCGATCTTTCTGGGAAGTTCGACCTTGTTCGATCCTTCTTTCAAAGTTTCGACCTTGTTCGATCTTCAAGTTTGAAGTTTTTCAACCTTTTTCCCCATTGATAGGGGTCTCTATTTATAGAGTTTTGGTGATAGTGACCACTCCGTCGGTGTAAAAATCGAGGAGTGGAAAGTACAGCACCCTTTTACACAACGGTTAAAATAACCAATGCCTGCGTATAGATGACCTTTTGAGTGAGCATGTGACGCGTGTCCAACTAAGGGGACAAAACGCGTATATCTGCTGCGAAGATCACGGCGTAGAAGCCACGTAGGTAGGTATCCCTTGTGTAGAAGAGGTTGGCATAGAAGCCAAATGACTGTCACCCTGGCGTAGAAGCCAAAATGGGCATAGAAGCCGAGTAGGCGTAGAAGCCGAATGGTCGTAGAGACTGAGTGGGCGTTTGAAGCCTAATGGTCGTAGAGACCGAGTGGGCATTTGAAGCCGAATGGGCGTAGAAGCCGAATGAGCACAGATCTTGAATGGGCGTAGAAGCCGCTGCGTACCGTGCCAGAGTGCTGATGTGGACGTCTTAGCCGAAATTACGGCTTTTGAAGATATAATAAAATCTCTTGCAGAGATTTGCCACCATCTTGTGCATTAAATGCGGAGACGTGTTTTGAAGGTCTGCAGCCCTTCTGTGCATCCATCGCAGAGACGTGCCTTGAGAGAAACTGTCACCGCTCTGTGCAATTAGACGTAGAGACGTGCCTCGAGCCCCGTACGAAGTGCAGCTTTTGACGTGGCAGGCGGTTTGTCTACTGCGGAGCGTAAAACAGCTCATGTTTGCCTGTGTAAAACAGGGCAGCGTATCCCCTTGTACGCGAAAGAGCAGTTTATGCTGAGGGGACGTCAGTAAACGACGGTTCGGTGATATTTTACCCAAATCCTCTGCATTAAATGCAGAGATCCGCATCATACTGTGGTGCGCGTCCCGAGGGGTCTGTCCTCGTTTCCAGCCGTCGTCTGGGTAGCCGTGCAGCACTTTTTGTCAGGAGTCAGAGGTCAGGTTCACTGCGTGACTTGACAGGTTCATTTCGGGGAAGACGAAGCGTTCCTCGTACGCTTTAACGCTGCTTTAAGATCGGCTGAGTTTTTACGCCATGGAGGCGATGAAGAACCCTGTTTACGCTGGAGCGGCCTGGACGTACTGCACTTACGCGGATGGTCCTTTGAGCTTGTACTTCACGTTGTGTTTAGCGGAGAAAACTCTGCTTGTACGCTTGATGGCTCTGAAGGCCTCTGTTTACGCTGCTCTGCATCAGTATGCTGCGTAGCTCCTCCCAGCGTATTTTTCATGCTTCTACGTATATGATAGAATGTAATTGGATTTTCATAAATATTTTTGGCGTCCATATATAGATTTCCATACGTAAATCATACTTCATGCAAGGGTTTACATTTATGGCTCATGCAATATACAACAAAGAGAGGAAAAAATGTGGTAATAGTGCAATTGCAACTTTGGAGAGAAGAAAGACGGATTGGAGGCCGTTTCGGAGAAGAAGATCAATTTGGGGTATAATTATGGTAATCGTGTAGGGTGCACCTTGAATATGAATAAATAAAGTATGGTGCAACTCAAATTATCTCTAAAAAAAATGTCAAATCTCTACTCTTATAATGAGGCTTCATAACGGCTCAAAAGTGAACGGTCTAAGCCGATTGTAAATCTTCCACCATTTATTTTAAAAAAAAGTCAATATTATGTAAAAAATTAAATTTAAAAAAATTAAATTTATTATAAATAATGATGAAAATCGAACTTGATCAACCAAAAGACAATGCCTCCCACATTAACCACATGTGCTAAAGAAGATGTTTGATTATAGTTATATAATATTATGTAGTTAAACAATTATTAATTTTTTTTAATTTTTTTTAATTATGTGAGGATATACCTGCATCTTAGATGGCTAACTTTTTCAAAAAAATTTATAAAAAAATATAAATAAATTCATAACAAATTATAATTAAAATATATTTAAAAATTTAAATTATTTTACAATAATATTAGGAAAAAAAAATTTAAGTGCAACACATTTACTATCACATTTACTAGTAAGATAGAGATAGAAATAGGATAAAACAAATAAAAAATTTCAACTCAAAAATAGCCAAAAAAAAAAAAAAAAAAAACCACAACCAAATCCTTTTGTCGAATCCTAATACAATTCAAAGAATCCCATCTTAATCTAAATCATACAAAATTATTTTTATCTAATATCCCGATAAACCAATCCAATCCTCACAATTCACCGACTAATTTATGGAGGAGAAGATTTTTTTTTTTTTTACTTAGATTGAGGCAGGTCGTTCTTTAAATATGATCCAACGGCTATATTGTATACGATAATGAGTGAATCTGATCCAACGGCTATGGTAAGTCGTATTTCCAAATTGCTGTTGGTGAATTTTGTACTGCTTCCGTCTTCGGTTGATGAATTTTTCTGTTGGAGTGTTCTGTTACATAATTACAATTACATATTTTGAATATGTAATTATGTAATCTAATAAATAATTTAATGTATATAGTATATGTGTAAATTAATTTAGTAATAAAAGATAAAATGGTTATAACTTGGTTTCTACTATAGTTATTGATCATATGCATATAAATTGATAAAAGTTGGAGAGAGTCATTCACAGAATTCGAATGTATGTTGTAAAAAAGAAGTAGATGGACATTTACATCGTTCAAATGAGCGTTGTAAGAAAGATGGAGAGAGTTAATTACAGCGCGTCCACTTGTGCATTGTAAAACAGATAGAGGGGGTCATTTACAGCGTTCAAATGCGCGTTATAAATATATGGTTATTTACTGCAAGGCCTTTTACGACGTGTTTTGAGTGCCGTAAATGATCATTTTTCTTGTAGTGATTGTAAGTTTCTAAAAATTCAAGGACCATATAGAAAAAATCCTTCACATGTCATAATCCTATTGTAAGTTTATAATTTGAGTTCATATTTGAGTTTCTGTATATATATATATATATATATATATATATATATATATATATATATATATATATATATATAATAATAATAATAATAATAATAATAATAAAATTCCAGTTGCACCCCACACGATTATTATAATGTATAATGGCCCCCACTTTTAACGGAAACTAACGGTCAAATGGGTTGACCGTTAATTTTTGACCGAAATACCCCTTCCCTATTTCTGTTCCCCCTCCTCTGCCGTGTACGAAGTTGTAAACACCCTAAATTTTCAGATTTTTTAAATCAATCTTTGGGAGTTTTCTGAAATTTTCAGGAATTTACATAGGAGCTTTGGTGAGTATATAATTTTTAATTGCTAATAACTAATCTTAAAGTGTAATGAAAATATAATTTTATGGTGTAACATAGAAAACCGGACTTAGGATAATTTTCCTAGATTTTATTGGGCCTCAGACCTATTTTAAAAAGCCTAAAAACTATTTTTACTAATTAAATTAATTAATTACTGTTATTATTATTATTATTATTATTATTATTATTATTATTATTATTATTATTATTATTATTATTATTATTTTTCCTGTTTTGGGGCCCGGCCCGGCCCAGTGGGCCGAGCCCATTATAGCAGCCAGCCCGCCCAGCCATCCTAGCGGGTCGGGCGGGTCCGCCCAACCCGGATCCGCCGCCCGACCCGGACCCCCATCCCTTCCCCTAAGATCAGCCGGAGACCGGTTCTCCCGCGCCACGACCTGGCTCTCCGCTGCCTCCGCCGGAGAAGCCTCGCCCCACGTCCTCCTCCTCGGCCCGCGTTCCCCGGACACGTCCCGGTGCCACCCCCGCGCCCAAGCCCTATAAAACCCTCCCCTTCTCCTTCTCCTCCGCCCCATCCCTAACCCTCCGCCACCGTGCCCTAGCTCCGGCCCCGGTCCCCTCCCCTAGCCGCTGCGCTCCGCCGGATCTCCGTCTCCAGTGCCTCCCAACCGCCGAGAGCGACCAGCCCCCTCTCCAGAACCACCCTCTGTCACGACCCGCACCCGGAAGTTCGGGCACGAGTGCGTGGGTACGTCCAGCCTACGCCGCAGAGTCGGCGGTAGTACGCTGTCTAGGTCAATCCATAATTACTAACTAGCTCATTCACAACAACATAGGCAAGATAATAATGAGAAATGAAACTTTAAGATTGCAACTGAAAATAAAGGTGACAACAGATTCAAATGTTTAAGTACAGAAATTCAATATTCAAATCGGGGACAAACCCGATAAATAAGATAAGAAATAGAAATGAAAGATAGCTACTACTAGCTACTCAGCAGCAGGGGTCTCCTGTGTGGGTTCTGGCTCCTCATAGGTATTATCAGTCCCCTCATAGGGACCATAATAAGTAGGAGCAAGGTCCTCATCATCGCCTAAATCAACAGATCCAGTCAGGAAAGGAGCAAAGTACACAGTGCACAACAATGTTAAACTAAATATTTATGATAATTAAACATTGAATATCATGTTAAAAAAATTGCATAAAGGAATGTTAATATCTCAGAGTCAACACTATAAACAGGAATATGAGAAAACAGAAGTAAACGAGCAGGAAAAGAAACTACACAGTCAGCAAGAATATAACATGGCCAGAAGTTATCTGTATGAAACTTGTGTTTGTTTTTAGAATACTTAGTTGGCATGTAGGGGTTTACAAGGCTAATCCGGCCGTCATGAACGGCTATTAGTCACGAATAATCGGGATCCGGCTGATGGACAGTCGTGTACCAACAGCTATTATTCACGGCAAGGGGAAGGGTAACTACATGCCTTTCAGTATTCTTCCACCCGACATGAAAAACAAGACATGAATTCCAATATTCAAGACATGAAATATAGTATTCTAATACTACGTGTAATCAGCAAGAGTACTAGTAGAGCAGGGAATTTAATTATCACAATATAAAGATTAACTTGAAGTGCAGGTACTTGCCTGTTGTTTGGATCTGATTAGTTAGGTTCTTGGGAGAAATTTCCACAGATGAGTCCAAAAGCTGAAATAGACATTACCATCATGCTCAGAAGATGTCAAATAGCTAGAAACGCCTGTCCTTGGGTCCAATTTGGAGACAAGGGCAAAAACGACAGTTTCGGGTCAAAACGGGGTCCACCGGTGGGCCCGCTTTGCACCGAAAAACGCGTCCGGGTCAAAGGTCTCCAAATTCACCAAACTTAGTGTCAACAGGTCAGGAACGCTGATACGAACCCAACGGAACTTCCAGATTTGGATTCCGATGAGCCGAACACAAAATCGCCCGTCGAGCGGGGCCTGTGGGGCCCACGACACGCGATTTCGTCAACGTTCTCAGAATCGAACAAAACTTGACCCACAGGACCAGCGTATCGCTACGAGTCCGATGGCGCAAGTTTCGTCTCGATCCGACATGTGTGCACAAAATTAGGGTGAATTGCAGAAAAGCCGGATACGGGGCGATGTCCGCGGATACGCGTTGATTCCGGTGTGCACGCACACCCGAATCAGCTTCCGCGAAGTCTCACACGTCCGTATCGACGGTGCGTACGTATCTGTGAAGACCGCACGCGACCAAGTCGTCCCGTTTGGCGGGGCGTACTCAGTTCCGGGGGTGAAACATGGTCTGGTTTTTCCTGTTTTTGGATCGCGGTGTGCGATCACCACAGGACGCGATGTCCCGAACAGTTTGTCCGGACACCGAGAGGGTCATACAGGCTTCACAACGCAATTTGCGGAATTGAAAACGGAGCTACGAGGCGGAAGTTACACGTACCTGAAGGGGACCCGGGAATCAGGGTCGAGCCGTGTCCGACTCGTGTCGGACACGCGAAGAAGAATTAGGGCTAGGGTTAGGGTTCTGGCGGCCCGCGGCGGAGGGAGGCGGCTGGCCTGCGGTGGAGGTCCGGGGGCAGCTCGGCGAGGGGCGGCGCGGCACTGGCGGTGCTGGTCGGAGGCGGTGGAGCGCCGCAGCGGCGTCGGGCGGCTCAGGCGAGGGGAGGGGAAGCTGCTGCTGCTGCTTTGGGGTGCTGGCCGGAGGCGGTCGGCTCAGGCGGAGCAGCGGCGGGAAGAAAGAGGAGGCGGAGAGGGGCTTCGGCGGTCTGGGCAGGACGCGGTGGTCGAGCAGCGGCGGAGCGGCGACGGAGTTAGGGTGGAAGTGAGGGAGGCGGAGGAGGGTTTTTAAAGGAGGAGAGGCGGTTAGGGCAGCCGGGACGGGCGGAGGGAGAGGGGACGTGGCGGGGTGCGCGGAGGGGAGGCCGGAGGATGCGGCGGCGTGGCGAGCGGATCGCGCGGCGCTGCGCGCGGCGGCCGGCGGGGAAATCGTGGGGGACGGGGCACAGTCGGCGGGTCGGGTCGGGCTAACGGGTCGGGGCAGACCCGCCCGACCCGCAAAGGAGACGGGCTGGGTTGGGACTACGGGCCGGGCCGCGGCCCAATGGGCCGTGGGCCGAAAAATAAAATAAATAATAAATAATAATAAATATAATAATAATAATAAACATTTAATTTAATTAATTAATTAGTAAAAATTGTTTTTAGGCATTTAAAAATAGTTCTGGGGCCCAGAAAAATTATCCTAAGTCCAATTTTTTATTTTACACCCAAAAATGTTATTTTCATGACATTTTAATATTATTTATTACCAATTAAAAATCATTTATTAATTGAAAGCCTTGATTTTAATTACAGAAAATTTCCAGAAAATTGGAAAAAATCCAAGATTTAAAAATTTGAAAATTTAGGGGGTTTACAACCTACCCAACTTACAAAAATTTCGTCCTCGAAATTTAAGAATAACAAGGCACGAAAAGAAAGGGCCAAAAAATAACATACACCTCAGGGTTCAAAAAGATAGGGGTATCGCTCTCTAATCTCGTCTTCTCGCTCCCAGGTGGATTCGCCGGGAGAATGGTGCTTCCAAGCTACGCGAACTAGGGAGATAACCTGGTTCCGTAGGACTTTCTCCGAGCGATCCAGTATCTCCACGGGTTGCTCTTGGTAAGTCAGACTTGGGCCTACTTCGAGCTCTGAGTGATCCAAAATATGACTGGGTCTGACACATACTTCCTCAGCTGCGACACGTGGAAGACGTTATGTACTCCATCCAGAGAGGGTGGCAATGCCAGTCGGTATGCCACTTCTCCGATTTTCTCCTGTATGCCAAAAGGTCCAATGAATCTTGGGCTGAGTTTTCCACTCCTTCCGAACCTAATGGTGCCACGTGTCGGGGAAATCTTTAAGAATACCAGCTCTCCAACCTTTAACAAAGTCATAATCAAGTCTTAGTTCCATAATCAAAATGTTTAAATTGGCTTGAATTTCATAAATTTAATTACCTCAAATTTCAAGGGCCTTCGGTGGCTATTTGCCCAATGTCGTTGCCTGTCTTGAGCCACTCGAAGTCTATCCCTTATTTGCTTTACCTTCTCAGCCGAATCGATCACCATCTCTGGTCCCAGCAGGGCTCTTTCTCCAACGTCGTCCCATGATAGCGGGGTACGACATCTTCGTCCATACAGAGCTTCAAATAGAGTCATCTCGATGCTGGCTTGATAACTGTTATTATAAGAGAACTCCACCAGATGTAGATAGTCTTCCCAGGATCCTCCAAAATCCAGGACACATGTACGGAGCATATCTTCAAGTGTCTGGATTGTACGTTCCGATTGTCCATCGGTTTGGGGATGATAAGCTGTGCTGAATCTGAGTTGAGTCCCCAAACTGGCTTGTAAGCTCTTCCAGAAGTGAGAGGTGAATCTTGAATCTCGGTCGGAGACAATACTTACTGGGACTCCATGCAGTCTGACAATGTGTCTGATATATAAATCTGCCAGCTTCTCTGTAGATAGCCCTACTTTGAAAGGTAAAAAATGTGCAGACTTGGTCAGTCTATCTACTATCACCCAGATTGCATCCTTACCACTAGGTGTCCTTGGAAGTCCGAAAACAAAATCCATTGTGATATGTTCCCACTTCCACTCCGGAATGGGTAGGGGTTGAAGCAATCCTCCAGGTCTTTGTCTCTCTGCCTTGACTTGCTGGCACACTAAACAACGAGATACGAACCTGGCTACTTCTCTTTTCATGCCATGCCACCAAACATGCGTTCTCAGGTCCTTGTACATCTTGTTGGCTCCTGGATGTATAGAGTACTGCGATCTGTGCGCCTCTTGCATAATTTCTTCTCTTATGTCTCCTTGAGGTACACATAATCTATCGCCATGCCTCAGTGATCCATCTTCGTGAATTCTGAATTCTTCTACTAATCCAGCTTGCACTTGACCTCGAAGGCTTCACAGGCCTTCGTCTTGAAACTGAGTCTCCTTGATCTTGTCCATTAAGGTAGACTGAATCTGCAAGTTCATCATTTGGCCTTCTTTTCCTGGGATAATTACTTCAATACCTAAACTTTCCAAGTCCTCCAGCAGGTGTCTGTCCATAGTCAAGTACATCGCCATAGGATACCTGCTTAGAGCATCAGCAACTACATTTGCCTTCCCAGGATGATATTGAAGGGTAATATCAAAGTCTTTCATTAGTTCCAGCCACCTTCTTTGCCTCATGTTTAGCTCTTTCTGAGTGAAGATATATTTTAGACTTTTATGGTCTGTAAATATTTCCATCCTTTCTCCATAAAGATAATGCTTCCATAGTTTAAGAGCAAAAATGACAGCTGCTAATTCTAAATCATGAGTTGGATAATTCTTTTCATGGGGTCGAAGCTGTCTAGAGGCATAGGCTATTACCTTCTTGTTCTGTTCCAGTACACAACCTAGACCTTTTCCAGAAGCATCACTATAAATAGCGAAACCTCCGGTTCCGGAAGGTAAGGTAAGAATAGGGGCAGAAGTCAGTCTTTTCTTCAATTCCTCAAAAGCATGCTGACATTCATCAGTCCAGGTGAACTCTTCATCCTTCCTTGTTAATTTTGTCATGGGTTCCGCAATTCTTGCAAAGTCCTTCACAAACTTCCGATAGTATCCAGCTAGTCCCAGGAAGCTTCTAATCTCTGCTACAGAGTCTGGAGTGGGCCAGGATTCTACTGCAGCTATCTTCTTAGGATCTACTGCTATTCCATCTCCAGTCACAACATGTCCCAAGAATTCTACTTTGTCTAGGAAGAAAGCACATTTAGACAATTTTCCATAAAGTTTTTCCTTCCTCAAAGTCTCCAAGGCTAACCTCAAATGTTCTTCATGTTCTTCGGGGGTCTTGGAGTAGATCAAAATATCATCAATGAAGACCACTACAAATTTGTCTAGGTATGGCTGGAAAACTCTGTTCATTAGGTTCATAAAAACTGCTGGAGCATTCGTCAACCCGAACGGCATTACTAAGAATTCGTAGTGTCCGTTCCGGGTATTGAAAGCAGTTTTAGGGATGTCTTCCTTTCTCACCCTTACTTGGTGGTAACCAGACCTTAAATCAATCTTGGAAAAGACCCGAGCTCCACTCAGCTGATCGAATAAGTCATCTATCCTGGGCAGGGGATACTTATTCTTAATTGTTAAGGCATTCAAGGCCCTATAGTCAATACACATTCGGGATGTTCCGTCCTTCTTGGGCACAAATAATACTGGAGCTCCCCAGGGTGAGACACTAGACCTAATGAAGCATTTGTCTTCTAGTTCTTTGATTTGCTCATTTAGTTCTATTATCTCCTTCTTGTTGATTCTGTAGGGATTCTGAGATACTGGTGCTGCTCCTGGCACTAAGTCAATGGAGAATTCAACTTCTCGGTCTGGGGGTAAGCCTGGGAGATCCTCAGGGAAAATATCAAGGTATTCAGAGATGATAGGTGGCAATTCTTCTGTTACTAGGGCTCCACAAATTATGTTATTACCCATTTCCCTAGAACCTCTAGCAAATTCAAATTCTGGCTTGTCAGGTGGCCTGAAGATTACACTACCTCTGTGGCAGTCTATTGTGGCATGATGTTGACTTAACCAATCCATACCCAGTATAATGTCAAAACTGGGCACTGGCATTACAAGTAGTCTAGCATACAGTTCTCTTCCACATAATGTGATAGGACAATTGTTACAAGCATCACTAACCGGAATGATTCCTCCACCGGTAATGATCTTATAACAATTCCTAAGGGGTTTAGTGGTTAAGCTATGCTTCATAAGGAAATCTACTGACATGAATGAATGAGAAGCTCCAGAGTCAAATAAAGTAATAGCTGGTATTGAATTTATAAGCACAGAACCTGTGATCACGTCTGCTGTGGCTTCAGCTTCTTCCAGAGTCATTGCATAAGCACGGCCTTGCTGCGGTGCACCCCTCTGTTGCTGCTGGTGCTGAGCAAAGCGTTGTTGTTGTATTGGAAGCGGGGGTCCCCTTTGTTGTACTGCTGGGGCCCTGGTCTGGGCTGGAGCCTTTGGTGCAGCTGGGCGTCCTGGAGCAGCAGGACAGTCCCTCAATTGATGTGCTGGGGAGCCACAATAGAGGCAGGCACCTAGCCTCTTTCTACAGTCTTGCCAAGTGTGGCCTGGTTTTTGGCAATAGTTGCAAGGGGGAGCTCGCTGGTTCTGTCCCTGAGCCTGGTGTTGGGGTGCTGGAGCTCGAGGGAGAGGACGCTGAGTTTGCTGCGGTGCCCTCTGTTGTTGTTGTTGGAAAGGGCGTTTGTTGGGTCCCGCATTTCCGGTATCTCTTTCTCGCTTCAGTTTGTGCCCCATATCTCTCTCTACGCCTTGTGCCACGCTCAGGATTTCTTCATAGGTACGAGCTCGGCTGGTGGTTACAGCAAGGCGAATATCCGGAGACAGCCCCTTCTTGAATCTACGGGCTCTGTCCTCCGGGGTACGAACCATGTACTCTGCAAAGTGGCTTAACCTGCTAAATTCAGCAGTATATTCATCAACAGACAGGTTACCTTGTTCTAGTATCTTGAATTGGCTTTCGAGAGCTTCCCGAGCCACTTCGGGGTAGAATTTCTCCTTGAATAGCCTCTTGAAGTCTTCCCATGTGATATCGGGAGCAGATAGTTGAGGTTCATCTCTGAACCAGGTTCGAGCAATGTCGAACAGTTGCAGGCTTGCGGACTCCACTTTGAGGTCATCAGGGACCCGGGCAGTCTTCAAGAGTCTCTCGACATTCTCTATCCATTCATCGGCATAGAGAATGCCTTCAGTTCCGTAGAATTCCAGGGGTCTCAGATTCTTGAAGTCTTTGGCACTCCCTGGCCTCTTGAGTGACGACTCCTGGGGCTTAAGGGCTTCTGAGAGGCTGGTCCGCAGAAGTGCCGTCTGTTCTTTCTGGGATTCCACCAATTCCTGGAACACTCCTAGCAGTTGTGCCCCATCTAGGGTAACTGCCGGGACAGATGGAGGCGGCGGGAGTGCAAGAGTCTCGGGCACATTCTGCTCAGCTGGTTCCGATGTGCCTCCTACTGTGTTCCTGGTCTGGACCATTCTGAAAGATTAAGGGATAGGAAGATCAGAATAGAATACTTGGAAATCAAGGGCGATAAGAAAAATTGAGCAGCAATGATATCAAGAATTGAAATAAGGACGCTATACTGTGAATGAGTTTTTCCTAGAATCCTCAATTTTATTCCATACCCTGTCCTAGGGTATTACCCTATTTTAGGATATGACCTGCATGGGCCACCATAAAAATGTGTCACGACCCGCACCCGGAAGTTCGGGCACGAGTGCGTGGGTACGTCCAGCCTACGCCGCAGAGTCGGCGGTAGTACGCTGTCTAGGTCAATCCATAATTACTAACTAGCTCATTCACAACAACATAGGCAAGATAATAATGAGAAATGAAACTTTAAGATTGCAACTGAAAATAAAGGTGACAACAGATTCAAATGTTTAAGTACAGAAATTCAATATTCAAATCGGGGACAAACCCGATAAATAAGATAAGAAATAGAAATGAAAGATAGCTACTACTAGCTACTCAGCAGCAGGGGTCTCCTGTGTGGGTTCTGGCTCCTCATAGGTATCATCAGTCCCCTCATAGGGACCATAATAAGTAGGAGCAAGGTCCTCATCATCGCCTAAATCAACAGATCCAGTCAGGAAAGGAGCAAAGTACACAGTGCACAACAATGTTAAACTAAATATTTATGATAATTAAACATTGAATATCATGTTAAGGAAATTGCATAAAGGAATGATAATATCTCAGAGTCAACACTATAAACAGGAATATGAGAAAACAGAAGTAAACGAGCAGGAAAAGAAACTACACAGTCAGCAAGAATATAACATGGCCAGAAGTTATCTATATGAAACTTGTGTTTGTTTTTAGAATACTTAGTTGGCATGTAGGGGTTTACAAGGCTAATCCGG
Source organism: Iris macrosiphon (assembly GCA_036927795.1). Lineage (NCBI taxonomy): Eukaryota > Viridiplantae > Streptophyta > Magnoliopsida > Asparagales > Iridaceae > Iris > Iris macrosiphon. The sequence goes on along the minus strand of JAYESA010000013.1, from coordinate 152,023,958 downwards.
CCGTCATGAACGGCTATTAGTCACGAATAATCGGGATCCGGCTGATGGACAGTCGTGTACCAACAGCTATTATTCACGGCAAGGGGAAGGGTAACTACATGCCTTTCAGTATTCTCCCACCCGACATGAAAAATAAGACATGAATTCCAATATTCAAGACATGAAATATAGTATTCTAACACTACGTGTAATCAGCAAGAGTACTAGTAGAGCAGGGAATTTAATTATCATAATATAAAGATTAACTTGAAGTGCAGGTACTTGCCTGTTGTTTGGATCTGATTAGTTAGGTTCTTGGGAGAAATTTCCACAGATGAGTCCAAAAGCTGAAATAGACATTACCATCATGCTCAGAAGATGTCAAATAGCTAGAAACGTCTGTCCTTGGGTCCAATTTGGAGACAAGGGCAAAAACGACAGTTTCGGGTCAAAACGGGATCCGCCGGTGAGCCCGCTTTGCACCGAAAAACGCGTCCGGGTCAAAGGTCTCCAAATTCACCAAACTTAGTGTCAACAGGTCAGGAACGCTGATACGAACCCAACGGAACTTCCAGATTTGGATTCTGATGAGCCGAACACAAAATTGCCCGTCGAGCGGGGCCTGTGGGACCCACGACACGCGATTTCGTCAACGTTCTCAGAATCGAACCAAACTTGACCCACAGGACCAGCGTATCGCTACGAGTCCGATGGCGCAAGTTTCGTCTCGATCCGACATGTGTGCACGAAATTAGGGTAAATTGCAGAAAAGCCGGATACGGGGCGATGTCCGCGGATACGCGTTGATTCCGGTGTGCACGCACACCCGAATCAGCTTCTGCGAAGTCTCACACGTCCGTATCGACGGTGCGTACGTATCTGTGAAGACCGTACGCGACCAAGTCGTCCCGTTTGGCAGGGCGTACTCAGTTCCGGGGGTGAAACAGGGTCTGGTTTTTCCTGTTTTTGGATCGCGGTGTGCGATCACCACAGGACGCGATGTCCCGAACAGTTTATCCGGACACCGAGAGGGTCATACATGCTTCACAACGCAATTTACGGAATTGAAAACGGAGCTACGAGGCGGAAGTTACACGTACCTGAAGGGGACCCGGGAATCAGGGTCGAGCCGTGTCCGACTCGTGTCGAACACGCGAAGAAGAATTAGGGCTAGGGTTAGGGTTCTGGCGGCCCGCGGCGGAGGGAGGCGGCTGGCCTGCGGTGGAGGTCCGGGGGCAGCTCGGCGAGGGGCGGCGCGGCACTGGCGGTGCTGGTCGGAGGCGGTGGAGCGCCGCAGCGGCGTCGGGCGGCTCAGGCGAGGGGAGGGGAAGCTGCTGCTGCTGCTTTGGGGTGCTGGCCGGAGGCGGTCGGCTCAGGCGGAGCAGCGGCGGGAAGAAAGAGGAGGCGGAGAGGGGCTTCAGCGGTCTGGGCGGGACGCGGTGGTCGAGCAGCGGCGGAGCGACGACGGAGTTAGGGTGGAAGTGAGGGAGGCGGAGGAGGGTTTTTAAAGGAGGAGAGGCGGTTAGGGCAGCCGGGACGGGCGGAGGGAGAGGGGACGTGGCGGGGTGCGCGGAGGGGAGGCCGGAGGATGCGGCGGCGTGGCGAGCGGATCGCGCGGCGCTGCGCGCGGCGGCCGGCGGGGAAATCGTGGGGGACGGGGCACAGTCGGCGGGTCGGGTCGGGCTAACGGGTCTGGGCAGATCCGCCCGATCCGCAAAGGAGACGGGCTGGGTTGGGGCTACGGGCCGGGCCGCGGCCCAATGGGCCGTGGGCCGAAAAATAAAATAAATAATAAATAATAATAAATATAATAATAATAATAAACATTTAATTTAATTAATTAATTAGTAAAAATTGTTTTTAGGCATTTAAAAATAGTTCTGGGGCCCAGAAAAATCCAGAAAAATTACCCTAAGTCCAATTTTTCATTTTACACCCAAAAATATTATTTTCATGACATTTTAATATTATTTATTACCAATTAAAAATTATTTATTAATTGAAAGCCTTGATTTTAATTACAGAAAATTTCCAGAAATTTCCAGAAAATTGGGAAAAATCCAAGATTTAAAAATTTGAAAATTTAGGGGGTTTACACCCTCCTCCTCCCTCTTCCCCTCGCAACCGGAACCGCCCCTGAACCCTCGCCCTCGGTGCCAGAGCTGGCCGCCGCGTGCCCCCGAGTTCAGCCGCCCGAGTCCGGCCAGCCAGGACACGGCAGAGCCCAGCCCTAGGCCAGACACGGCTGACCCAAACCGGATACAACCCAGGACACGGGATACGTGTCGGACACAGAAAATCCTAGTTTTTCAGGCCTCATTCAGGTACTCGTATCTTGCATCCTGTATCTCCGTTTTCGATTCTGTAAATTGCGTTGCGAAGCCTGTATGACCCTCTCGGTGCCCGGACAAACCGCTCGGGGCATCGCGTCCTGTGGTGATCGCACACCGCGATCCAAAAACAGAAAAAAACCAAACCCTGTTTCACCCCAGAACTGAGTACGCCCCGCTAAACGGGACGACTTGGTCGCGTGCGGTCTTCACAGATACGTGCGCACCATCGATACGGACGTGTGGGATTTCGCGGAAGCTGATTCGGGTGTGCGTGCACACCGGAATCAACGCGCATCCGCAGACATCGCCCCGTATCCGCCTTTTCTGTAATTTACCCTAACTTCGTGCACATACGTCAGATCGAGACGAAACTTACGCCATCGGACTCGTAGCGATACGCTGGTCCTGTGGGTCAAGTTTGGTTCAATTCTGAGAACGTTGACGAAATCGCGTGTCGTGGGCCCCACAAGCCCCACTCGACGGACGATTTCGTGATCGGCTCATCGGAATTCAAATCTGAAAGTTCCGTTGGGTTCGTATCAGCATTCCTGACCTTTTGACACTAAGTTTGGTGAATTTAGAGACCGTTGACCCTGACACGTTTTTCGGTGCAAAGCGGGCCCACCGGTGGACCCCGTTTTGGCCCGAAATTGCCGTTTTTGCCCTTGTCTCCAAATTGGAACCAAGGACAGGCGTTCCTAGCTATTTGACACCTTCTGAGCGTGATGGTACTATTTATTTCAGCTTTCAGAGACATCTCTAGAAATTTCCGAGAAACAGGACCTTAGTGGAATCCAAACAACAGGCAAGTGCACCTTGCCAACTTGCAGTCTTTATTTTCATATTTCTTGTGATAATATTTTGCTGGATCTCTTGTGTAAATTTATATAAACTTATTTAAACTGCTTAACCTAGGAAACGTATGACGTACCTAGTGTCCGATCATAGTCGGGTGCCAACACCGTACGCGGTGTTGGGTTTGTCATTTAGAGATGGATTTACGATACCCTTTACTCTTGTACTTGACCTATCAAGTACCCTACAACCCAGGACACTTGACACTATGCATGGACAGAATCTTCCTAAGATATTCATGGTGATTCTGTATAGGATACAGGACTTGACAGAGATATTTTAGTTATAGACAGTTTGACTTGTTGCATTAGTTATAATTCCGCTGACATGGACATGAGACGTTATGGTCATGGTTTGTGTGATTACATTGGGTGAGGAGAGACACACAGGATACAGGCTGTTCTATCTATATATCTACTATTATTGTGAGGTTGTAGACTCTCCAACAGAGCTAGACCCTTTACGTGTTATTACTGCTACCGGCTCCCCGACACAGAGCTTGTAGCGGTCTCAGCCTGAGTACTAGTGTTGCTCTCATTTGCATATCAAATAGATGGTTACATAGTTTACCCTGCTGTTTTATTTATTTATTTGTACTGCATTTATTTGGCTTGTATTTTCTGTACCTTGCTATGTCCCCTGAGGACCTGGAATGGATTATGTCCCCAGGTTTAGCTGAGGAGCAGTACCCCGAGATATACGGGACAGGAGGTGGGGCTATTGCTGGACTTAATACTGGAGCAGAACTGAACCCTGCAGACGAGGTGACTGCCGAAGACTTCTCCTGAGTACCTGATCCCGTACTCAGTATTTACTTTATGTTTATCTCTTTTGTTCCTGGCCTATTGAGCCAGTGTATTCAGACATATGTCGGATTGTTTCTCCGACTAACTTGTTGTTGCTACTTATTTCCATTTCATTATGCAGTTTATTTCTTTATCTTTATGGATGAGATTAGTGTGATTTGTTGTAGTAGACCTTCGTTACAGCTTAAGTACGCCCTGATGGCTCCATTAAATTGGGTTATCCATCGGTGCGTGCTGCTGGCCATTGCCACGTGTCTAGTCCCTCGATATTTTGGGACTGGGGCGTGACATAGTTTTTGTGGTGGCCCATGCAGGTCCAACTAAATTGTTCGGTTTTAACTTAGGGACCGGACAGACCTGCAATAAGATAGGATAATTTATAGGATCTCATCCATTGATTGAATCGTTTTTGAACTCTATGTCGAATTCAATTAAATTGCTTGAATTGCATCCTGTTTTGATTCCTCTGTGCGTTCTCATTGTTTCCTTTTGATGCAGAGTTATGGATCCCAGAAGTGGTGACGAGACCCCCTTGGGTACACCGCCTGAAGCGGGGGTTACCGGTGAAGCTGGAACGACGCCAGATACCAGAGGACAATCCTCTCAGAGCAATCAAACTGGCCAGCCAAGTTCCAGGTTCAGGCGTGATGACATCCCGCCTCCTCCCCAGTTCCCTCCTACGATGCCTGTCTTTCCTCCAGGGCAGGCAATGGACGGACAGCAAATGTTCCAGATGTTCTACGCCATGATGCAGGCACAACAACAGATCCAACAGGAGGCCCAACGTCATGAGGCCGAGAACCTAAGGAACAGCATAGTCGCAGCATTGGAATATGCTGTAAACCCCCTGATTTTTCAAAATTTTAAAAACTAGATTTTTCACAATTTTCTGGGATTTTCTGTAATTTAGAAACAGGATTTTAATTATTCAATAATTTTTAAATGATAATAAATGATATTAAAATATTATGAAAATAATATTTTGGGTGTAAAATAAAAAACTGGACTTAGGGCAATTTTTTTGGAATTTATTGGGCCCCGGACCTATTTTTAAATTACCAAAAGCTATTTATTTATTTATCTATTTATTTATTTCTTATTTAATTCCTAACCTAATACCCAGCCCGGCCCAATTAGGCCCATTGGGCCGGCCCAGCCCGCGCCGCTAGCGGGTCGGGTCGGGTCGGGTCGGTCAGACCCGCCCGCTAGCCCGACCCGCTTGACCCGAACCCCTCTCCTCCCTGTGCCCGCGTCTCGCGCCGCCTCTGCCGCCGGCGCCGCCCGCTCCAGCCGCCACGACCCCGTCTTCTCTCCGCCCAGCCCGCAACCCCCTTCGCCCTTCCCGGCCTCGACCTCCGCCGTCTCCCCCTATAAAACCCTCGACCCCCCCTTGGCCGTGGACATCACTTCGCCCCACCGCCGTCGCCCTAGCCACCGACCACCGCGCCGCCTCCCCGCCGTGCAGACCCCCAGCGCCGCCGTCGACGCCACGGCCAGCCCCCTCCCTCTTCTCCTCCTCCCCGCTCGTCGACAGCAGCAACGGCCGCAGCAACGCCCCAGCCGCCTGTCGCACGCCGCCGCCTCCACGCCTCGTAGTGCCGCCCTCCGACAACAGCAGCGCCGGTTTCCCCCGCCTCCGCCTGGCCGCAGAGCGCCGTCCCCGCCGCCGGATGACTCCCCAAGCCCTAACCGTAATCCCAAATTCTCCCATGTCCGACACAGGACACGTGTCCTGTGTCGTGTCGGACACAATTTGACCTTAATTTTTGGGTCCCCTTCAGGTGCGTGTATCTTTTTGTTCGTAGCTCTATTTTTGATTCCGCAAATTGCGTTGCGAAGCCTGTATGACCCTCTCGGTGCCCGAACAAACCGTTCGGGGCATCGCGTCCTGTGGTGATCGCACACCGCGATCCAAAAACAGGAAAAACTAGACCCTGTTTTACCCCGGAACTGAGTACGCCCCGCCAAATGGGACGACTTGGTCGTGTGCGGTCTTCACAGATATGTGCGCATCGTCGATACGGACGTGTGGGATTTCACAGAAGCTGATTCGGGTGTGCGTGCACACCGGGATCAACGCGTATCCGCGGACATCGCCCCGTATTCGATTTTTCTGCAATTTACCCTAACTTCGTGCCCACACGTCGGATCGGAACAAAACTTGTGCCATCGGACTCGTAGCGATACGCTGGTCCTGTGGGTCAAGTTTGGTTCGATTCTGAGAACGTTGATGAAATCGCGTGTCGTAGGCCCCACAGGCCCCGCTCGACGGACGATTTTGTGATTGGCTCATCGAAATTCAATTCTGAATGTTCCGTTGGGTTCGTATCAGCGTTCCTGATCTGTTGACACTAAGTTTGGTGAATTTGGAGGCCTTTGACCCGAACACATTTTTCGGTGCAAAGCGGGCCCACCTGTGGACCCCGTTCTGACCCGAAATTATCGTTTTTGCCCTTGTCTCCAAATTAGACTCAAGGACAGACGTTTCTAGCTGATTGATATTTTCTGGATCTGATGGTGATGTTTATTTCATCAACCGGATTACCGCCTGCAACTCCAACTGAAGTCAGAGCTGCAATCAGAGCCGGAACCACAGGCAAGTGTACCTTGCCAAACCCTGCAGCTTGCTACTTATTTTTTTGGACTTATTTAGCATCAGTGAGCAAGTAAAGCTTGCCAATTCTCAGTAATTCTTGACATAGTATTTTACTTGATTTCTTGTGGATTTAAATATAAACTTGTTTTAACTGCTTAACCTAGGAAACGTGTGACGTACCTAGTGTCCGATCATAGTCGGGTGCCAACACCGTACACGGTGTTGGATACGTCATTTAGAGATGAATATTCGATATCCTTACTCTTGGTACTTGTCCTATCAAGTACACCTGAACCCAGGACACTTGACACTATTCATGAGACAGAATCCTCTTGAGATATTCACGATGATTCTGTATAGGATACAGGTTGTGACATGGACAGTTTGTTCCTAGATACTATATGACTGCTGCATTAGTTATGATCTTGCATGTCATGGACATGAGACGTATGATTATATTGGGTGGGGAGAGACACATAGGCTACAGGCTGTTTATATATATATATACTATTAGTGTGAGGTCGTAGACTCTCCAGCAGAGCAAGACCCTTTACGTGTTATTACTGCTACCGGCTCCCCAATACAGAGCTTGTAGCGGTCTCAGCCTGAGTTCTAGTTATGCTCTCAACTTGCATTTATCACTTAGCTGGTTACATAGTTTACCCTGCTGTTTCATTTATTTATGCACTGCTTATATTTTGGCTTGTATTATCTGTACCTTGTTATGTCCCCTGAGGACCTGGAATGGATGATGTCCCCAGGTATAGCTAAAGAGATCCATCCAGAGATACCCCATACCAGAGCACTTCCAGGAGCTGTACCAGGACCTGAAGACTAGCTCGCACCAGAGGACTTCTCCTGAGCATTGGCCGTATGTAGTCAGTTATTTCTATTTCCAGTTGATTATTTCCTGTCTATTTGCAATTGTTGTACCAGACATATTCTCGGATTGTTTCCCGAGATATTTATTGAGATTTGCTTATTTATTCTATTGCATTATTTCTGGCAGCTACTCTGTGTTTATCTGTTGTGGATGAGATTAGATTAGTCTGTGACTTGTAACAATTATTCTATTTCCTGTTAGACTACAGCTTGAGCATGCCCTGATGGATCCATTAAATTGGTTTGTCCATCGGTGCGTGCTGTTGGCCATTGCTCACGTGCTCAGTCCCTCGATATTTTGGGACTGGGGCGTGACATGGTTTTTGTGGTCGCCCTTGTAGGTCATCGACTAAATTGTTCGGTTTCAACTCAGGGACCGAACAGGCCTGCAATAAAGCTAGGATAAGTTTTAGGATCTCATCCACTTGCTTGAATCGTTCTTGATATCTATTCGAATTAATTTATTGACTTGCATCCTGCCTTGATTCCTGTGCGCCTCTTATCGTTTATTTTGAACGCAGGGAAATGGACCCACCAGCCAGCAACGAGGCCCATGCAGAAATACCATAAACCGTTATGGTTACCCAAGAAGACGATGTGATACCAGTCGGTGAAGGCCAATCATCAAAAGGCAGTCAAGCAAGTCAGCCTGCCTCAAGAATCCACCAAGATGATGTTCCACCCTCGACGCAGCCTACTCCACCGATGCCTTCCTTCCCACTAGGACCGCCTATGGACGAACAGCAGATGTTCCGCATGTTCTACATAATGATGCAAGCCTATCAGAGGGTGCAACAAGAAGCTCAACAAAACCAATCGGAGAACTCCATCGATAGAACTAGCTCGGAGTCACGGAGGCCAAACAGTTCAAATATAACTACCTTCGACGAGGACGTTCTTACTGCAGCAAGACCCGTAGAGTGCACCCCAAGGATCGAGTCCAGCCAGAAGCGGCCGTATGCGTCAGCACCAGACCAATCACAACAAGAAAGAGCTGCAAAGCGGCCACAGATACATCCACTACCAAGAACAGCATCAGGAGCCTCATTCTTTCCTACTTGTCACTACTGTGGCAAGGTAGGCCACCTCGCTAAGGAATGCTGACGCAGACTGGGACAATGTCTATCTTGTGGATCTAAGAAGCATGCGGTAAGGGATTGCCCAGAACGTCGAGAGAAACCAGTGGTGATTCGCCAACCAGCCACATCAACACCAGCCGGAACACCACAGGAAGGAACCCCAAAGAAGTCTCAGCTGCACCAGCCACCCGAAGCATCTCCGCAGGTACTGCCTACCTGTCAACATTGTCACAAACAAGGCCACCTTGAGAGCGGGTGCAGACATAAGTTGGGATTATGCCTGATTTGCGGAACCAATGAACACTTAGCCAAGGATTGTCTCCAACATCGGGAGAAAGCATTGACAAATCTTCAACCCGCCACATCAGCACCAGCTGGAGCACCGCCTGCAGGAACTGCAAGGGAGTCTCACGTACACCAACCACCAGAAGCATCTCCACCGGAATTACCTGTCTGTCCATATTGTCACCGGCGAGGCCACGCTGAGGACGAGTGTAGACGAAAGAAGAGATTATGCATAGCTTGCGGATCCAGTCAGCATTTATTCAAAGAATGCCCTGAGCGTCGAGACAGAGCACCAACAGGTAACCAGCAAGTGTTACCAGCACCACGGTCAGCCTCTCCAGCATTGCAAGCTTCACCAATACCGAGGCCACCCTTGGCACCTCAGGCAACCCTCTTCCAGCAGGCTCAACAGCAGCAGAGGAATCAACTGCAAGGACACGGCCAAGCTCCAGCGAAGACCGTGGAGAACGCGCAGACTCGTGGAGTAGCTGATGCGCGTAAGTGATTTGTAGTTATCCGTTCTTATACTTGTTTTAGCTCGTGCCCGTTGGTTCGTGACCTCAGCCCCAACCTAGTAATTTGTAACTTGTTAATAACCTGGTTTTCATAAAAATTGTAGTTCTTTTGCTTAACTAGATTTTCTCTGGAAGTGCATAACTTTCATTGTTAGGGAAAACGGTATTTCCCTAAGTATCTTGTGCTGTATTTTCAAACGATGCTTGCGACCGCGTTATCTCTGTTGACCGGTTATTCTTTGATTGCGAGGACACAATCCTCTTAAGGGGGGTAGATTGTAAACCCCCTGATTTTTTAAAATTTTAAAAACTGGATTTTTCACAATTTTCTGGGATTTTCTGGGATTTTTCTGTAATTTAAAAACAGAGTTTTAATTATTCAATAATTTTTAAATGATAATAAATGATATTAAAATATTATAAAAATAATATTTTGGGTGTAAAATGAAAAACTGGACTTAGGGCAATTTTTTGGAATTTATTGGGCCCCGGACCTATTTTTAAATTACCAAAAGCTATTTATTTATTTATTTATCTATTTATTTATTTCTTATTTAATTCCTAAACTAATACCCAGCCCGGCCCAATTAGGCCCATTGGGCCGGCCCAGCCCGCGCCGCTAGCGGGTCGGGTCGGGTCGGTCAGCCCCGCCCGCTAGCCCGACCCGCTTGACCCGAACCCCTCTCCCCCCTGTGCCCGCGTCTCGCGCCGCCTCCGCCGCCGGCGCCGCCCGCTCCGGCCGCCACGACCCCCTCTTCTCTCCGCCCAGCCCGCAACCCCCTCCGCCCTTCCTGGCCTCGACCTCCGCCGTCTCCCCCTATAAAACCCTCGACCCCCCCTGGCCGTCGACACCACTTCGCCCCACCGCCGTCGCCCTAGCCACCGACCACCGTGCCGCCTCCCTGCCGTGCAGACCCCCAGCGCCGCCGTCGACGCCACGGCCAGCCCCCTCCCTCTTCTCCTCCTCCCCGCTCGTCGACAGCAGCAACGGCCGCAGCAACGCCCCAGCCGCCTGCCGCACGCCGCCGCCTCCACGCCTCGCCGCGCCGCCCTCCGACGACAGCAGCGCCGGTCCCCTCCGCCTCCGCCTGGCCGCAGAGCGCCGTCCCCGCCGCCGGCCGACTCCCCAAGCCCTAACCCTAATCCCAAATTCCCCCGTGTTCGACACAGGACATGTGTCCTGTGTCGTGTCGGACACAATTTGACCCTGATTTTTGGGTCCCCTTCAGGTGCGTGTATCGTTTTGTTCGTAGCTCTATTTTCGATTCTGTAAATTGCGTTGCGAAGTCTGTATGACCCTCTCGGTGTCCGGATAAACCGTTCGGGGCATCGCGTCCTGTGGTGATCGCACACCGCGATCCAAAAACAGGAAAAACCAGACCCTGTTTCACCCCGGAACTGAGTACGCCCCGCCAAACGGGACGACTTGGTCACGTGCGGTCTTCATAGATGCGTGTGCATCGTCGATACGGATGTGTGGGATTTCGCAGAAGATGATTCGGGTGTGCGTGCACACCGGGATCAACGCGTATCCGCGGACATCGCCCCGTATCCGACTTTTCTGTAATTCATCCTAACTTCGTGCACACACGTCGGATCGGAACAAAACTTAGGCCATCGGACTCGTAGCGATACGCTGGTCCTGTGGGTCAAGTTTGGTTCGATTCTGAGAACTTTGACGAAATCGCGTGTCATGGGCCCCATAGGCCCCGCTCGACGGACGATTTTGTGATCGGCTCATCGGAATTCAATTCTGAAAGTTCCATTGGGTTCGTATCAGCGTTCCTGATCTGTTGACACTAAGTTTGGTGAATTTGGAGGCCTTTGACCCGGACACGTTTTTCGGTGCAAAGCGGGCCCACCTGTGGACCCCGTTCTGACCCGAAATTGCCGTTTTTGCCCTTGTCTCCAAATTGGACTCAAGGACAGGCATTTCTAGCTGATTGATATTTTCTGGATCTGATGGTGATATTTATTTCATCAACCGGATTACCGCCTGCAACTCCAACTGAAGTCAGAGTTGCAATCAGAGCCGGAACCACAGGCAAGTGTACCTTGCCAAACCCTGCAGCTTGCTACTTATTTTTCTGGACTTATTTAGCATCAGTGAGCAAGTAAAGCTTGCCAATTCTCAATAATTCTTGATATAGTATTTTACTTGATTTCTTGTGAATTTAAATGTAAACTTGTTTTAACTGCTTAACCTAGGAAACGTGTGACGTACCTAGTGTCCGATCATAGTCGGGTGCCAACACCGTACGCGGTGTTGGGTACGTCATTTAGAGATGGATATTCGATATCCTTACTCTTGGTACTTGTCCTATCAAGTACAACTGAACCCAGGACACTTGACACTATTCATGAGACAGAATCCTCTTGAGATATTCACGATGATTCTGTATAGGATACAGGTTGTGACATGGATAGTTTGTTCCTAGATACTATATGACTGCTGCATTAGTTATGATCTTGCGTATCATGGACATGAGACGTGTGATTACATTGGGTGGAGAGAGACACACAGGCTACAGGCTGTTTTCATATATATATACTATTAGTGTGAGGTCGTAGACTCTCCAGCAGAGCTAGACCCTTCACGTGTTATTACTGCTACCGGCTCCCCGACACAGAGCTTGTAGCGGTCTCAGCCTGAGTTCTAGTGATGCTCTCAACTTGCATTTATCACTTAGCTGGTTACATAGTTTACCCTACTGTTTCATTTATTTCTGCACTGCTTATATTTTGGCTTATATTATCTGTACCTTGCTATGTCCCCTGAGGACCTGGAATGGATGATGTCCCCAGGTATAGCTGAAGAGATCCATCCAGAGATACCCCATACCAGAGCACTTTCAGGAGCTGTACCAGGACCTGAAGACTAGCTCGCACCAGAGGACTTCTCCTGAGCATTGGCCGTATGTAGTCAGTTATTTCTATTTCCAGTTGATTATTTCCTGTCTATTTGTAATTGTTGTACCAGACATATTCTCGGATTATTTCCCGAGATATTTATTGAGATTTGCTTATTTATTCTATTGCATTATTTCTGGCAGCTACTCTGTATTTATCTGTTGTGGATGAGATTAGATTAGTCTGTGACTTGTAACAATTGTTCTATTTCCTGTTAGACTACAACTTAAGCATGCCCTGATGGATCCATTAAATTGGTTTGTCCATCGGTGCGTGCTGCTGGCCATTGCTCACGTGCTCAGTCCCTCGACATTTTGGGACTGGGGCGTGACATATGCAAATCCACCAAATTGGCGGCCAGCGACGGGATCTATCACAGATTTCCGTCAACTCAAGCCCCGTACCTTCTCGGGCAAGGAAGGACCAACTGAAGTGCATGAATGGCTTATGAACACGCAGCATCAGTTGGAGGCCACTGAACTACCAAGGGATAAATGGATGACTGCCGTCAGGATGCAACTGACGGACAACGCGCATCATTGGTGGCTGTCCGAAGAAAGAAGGCTCGGACATGATCAGGTTACCTGGGAGGAGTTCTCCAGACTCTTCCAGAAAATGTACATCCCTGCTGTGGCTCGGTCAGAACTCCGAGACAGATTCAATCGCTTGATCCAGGGCAACATGACGGTGGAGGAATATAACGCCGAATTCATTCGCCTGAGCCGCTTCGCCCCTTCGCTAATTCCTATCGAAGAGGAGAAGGCGGAGAAGTTCTTTGATGGGCTCAGGTTCGAGCTTCAGAAGTTAATCGGATCGATCGCGCCCACATCTTACTCCGACGTCCTAGCTGCAGCACGTCGGCTGGAGCGCGTTACTCGGAGGGAATCAAGCCTGAAACGTCCCTTCTCCTCAGCACCGTCCAAGTCATCACCAGGGGAATCTGCTAAACGGCCCAAGAAGAGCCCGCCTCCAAGAGCAGCAACTAAGAACCTGCCTACTTGCCATTACTGCGGCAAAGTAGGACATATTGAAAGAGAATATAGACGCAAACTGGGACCCTGCCTGGTTTGCGGATCCGGACAACACTTCTCAAAGGACTGCTCGGAACGTCGAGAGGGAGTTCCGAATCGACCAGCTCCACCTGCAGCTCTTCCAGCTGGGGGAGCAACTCAGACAGGGCCTGGAGGAGCCAGGCCACCACTACCACCTCAGGCAGCTTTGTTCCAGCAGGCTCGTCAGCAAAGGGGTCCCTCTCAGGGACGAGGTCAGGCATATGCACTAGCAGTCACTGAGGAAGCTACTGCAGGCGAAGTGATAGCAGGTACCATATTAGTAGCTTCAATTCCTGCTGTAGCATTATTTGATTCTGGAGCCTCGCATTCATTTATTGCTGCTAGCTTCGTAGCCACACATAGAATAGCTACCGCACCTCTCTCGAAGATGAAGAGAATTCTAACGGGAGGTAGAATTATCCCGGTTAGTGATACTTGTAGATCATGTTCGGTAGTAGTCTGTGGCCGAGAGATGCGAGCCCAATTCCTGATCTTTTCTATGCCTGACTACGATGTTGTACTTGGTATGGACTGGTTAAGTCAGTACCATACGACACTGGATTGCCGGCTTGGAAAAGTGATATTTAGACCCCCTAGCCTTCCTGAGTTTGAATTTCTTCGAGGAGCTGTAGAACAAGGGGTCCAGCCAACTCTTAGGGTATTAACTGTAGAAGAGGATTCAGGTTACCCAAGAGTCATCTCGGATTTTGTGGATGTATTTCCCGACGATCTTCCAGGTTTACCACCTGATCGGGAGATAGAATTCACAATAGACCTAACTCCAGGAGCCGAACCTATCACTTCATCGGTATATCGGCTAGCACCTAAGGAGTTAGTGGAGTTGAAAGCACAAGTTGACGACCTTCTGGAGAAAGGATTTATCCGGCCCAGTGTTTCACCTTGGGGAGCACCTATACTTTTTTTACCCAAGAAGGACGGAACTGTACGGTTGTGCATTGATTACAGAGCCCTTAATGCTGTAACTATTAAGAACCGGTACCCCTTACCATGCATTGATGACTTGTTTGACCAATTGAGTGGTGCTAGGGTATTCTCAAAGATTGACCTTAGATCCGGTTATCACCAGATTAGGATGAAGAAGGAAGATATCCCAAAGACGGCCTTCAGGACTAAATATGGACATTATGAGTTCCTAGTAATGCCGTTTGGTTTAACCAACGCACCTGCTGTATTTATGAGTTTGATGAACGGAGTCTTCCATCAGTACTTAGATAAGTTCGTGGTGGTATTCATTGATGATATTCTAGTCTACTCCAAGGACCACGAAGAGCACGAGGAACACCTAAGAATTGTGCTAGAGACTTTGAGAAGGGAGAAGCTATATGCCAAGCTCAGCAAGTGTGAGTTCTGTATGGACAAGGTGCCATTCTTAGGACATATTATCTCGGGTGAAGGACTGTCTGTGGACCCAAAGAAGGTCACTGCAATAGAAACCTGGCCTACCCCTACCTCTGTTGCAGAAGTGAGAAGTTTTCTTGGACTTGCTGGGTATTACCGACGGTTCATAGAAAATTTTTCAAGGATCGCAGAGCCGATGACTAAGCTGACACGGAAGGATCAGAAGTTCATATGGACGGAAGAATGTCAGAATGCCTTTGAAGAATTAAAGAGGCGTCTAACAACAGCACCAGTCTTGACTTTTCCCTCAGGGTCAGGAGGTTTTGTTGTTTATAGTGATGCGTCCGGTAGTGGACTAGGTTGTGTCTTGATGCAACATGGCAAGGTTATCGCTTATGCATCGAGGCAGCTGAAGGTCCACGAGAAGAACTATCAGACGCACGACCTGGAGCTAGCTGCAGTGATTTTTGCATTGAAGATCTGGAGACTTTATCTGTATGGAGAGAAGGTCGAAATATTCACTGATCATAAAAGCTTGAAGTATGTTTATACTCAGAAGGAGCTCAACATGAGGCAAAGGCGTTGGCTCGAGTTGATGGTGGACTTTGACATAGATCTGCAGTACCACCCGGGAAAAGCAAATGTTGTAGCCGACGCCCTCAGCAGAAAACCCTCAGTTTATTTCTTGACGGAGCAGCCTCAACTATTACAAGACTTAAAAGATCTTCAGATAGAGGTTGTTCTACCTGGACAAAATAGTTTGCTGGCTAACCTCGAAGTGAAGTCATCGCTGGTAGAGAGAATCAAAGAAGCTTTGCCTAATGATGCCAGATTCCGAAGGCTGAAAGAGAGAACCGAACCAGGCATGCAAACGGGACTTCGCATCCACGAGGACGGAACATTAAGGTGCAAAAATCGCCTATATGTTCCAAATGGAGAATTAAGGCAGGAGTTGATGACAGAAGCACATAGCTCCATATACTCGGTTCATTCCGGAGGGACCAAGATGTACCGGGACTTAAGACAATATTACTGGTGGCATAGAATGAAAAGGGAGATTGTCCGATTCATGGCAAAATACTTAGTCTGCCAGCAGGTGAAGGCCGAGCACTAAAGGACTGCAGGTATGTTGCAGCCACTTCCCATCCCTGAATGGAAGTGGGAGCATATTACCATGGACTTCGTCACTGGATTTCTAAGAAGCCCTAGTGGAAAGGATGCAGTATGGGTCATCGTGGATCGGCTCACTAAGTCAGCTCACTTCTTGCCATTCAGAGTCGGACAATCCACGGAAGTACTAGCCGACATGTATATGCGACAGATCGTAAAGTTACATGGAGTGCCGATTAGTATTGTATCAGATCGAGACTCGAGGTTTATATCTCACTTCTGGCGAAGCATGCAAGAGAGTCTCGGCACCAGGCTCAAATTTAGTACTGCCTATCATCCCCAGACAGATGGCCAATCAGAGCGCACAATTCAGATCCTGGAAGATATGCTGTGATCATGTATACTGGACTTTGGAGGATCTTGGGAAGATCATCTACACTTAGTGGAGTTCTCCTACAACAACAGCTATCAGGCAAGCATTCAGATGACACCTTTCGAGGCACTGTACGGAAGGAAGTGCAGATCGCCAATATGCTGGAGCGACGTTGGCGAACGTCAATTACTGGGTCCAGAGTTGGTAACGGAGACAGTGGAAAAAGTAAAACAGATTCAGAACCATCTCCGTGCAGCCCAGGATAGATAAAAGCATTGGGCAGATGCACACAGACGACCCCTGGAGTTCAAGGAAAGAGAGCATGTATTTTTGAGGATCTCGCCCACTAGAGGTACTATCAGATTTGGCAGCAGAGGCAAGTTAAGCCCAAGGTACATTGGGCCATTCGATATCTTGGAGCGCATTGGTGAGGTGGCTTACCGTCTTGAATTACCTCCATCCTTAGAGGAAGTGCATGATGTATTCCACGTCTCACAACTGAGACGATACGTGACGGACCCAAGTCATATAGTTGATCATTCTGATATTTCGGTGGGACCTAGCCTGAGATACGAAGAGCAGCCAGTGGGTATACTCGACACCAGTGAGAAGACACTGCGAGGGCATACAATCAGACTGGTTCGAGTAGCTTGGAAACAACACTCTCTTGGCGAATCGACCTGGGAACGAGAGGATGTTATGCGCCAGCGTTATCCACACTTATTTGCAGAATCAGGTAGAACCTAAGCATTATTTAATTCTATAAATCTTGCCTTTATAGTTTACCCTTCGATTGCGAGGACGCAATCCTCTTAAGGGGGGTAGATTGTAAACACCCTAAATTTTTAGATTTTTTAAATCAATCTTTGGGATTTTTCTGAAATTTTCAGGAATTTACATAGGAGCTTTGGTGAGTATATAATTTTTAATTGCTAATAACTAATCTTAAAGTGTAATGAAAATATAATTTTATGGTGTAAAATAGAAAATCGGACTTAGGGTAATTTTCCTGAATTTTATTGGGCCTCAAACCTATTTTAAAAAGCCTAAAAACTATTTTTACTAATTAAATTAATTAATTATTGTTACTATTATTATTATTATTATTATTATTATTATTATTATTATTATTATTATTATTATTATTATTATTATTTTTCCTGTTTTGGGGCCCGGCCCGGCCCAGTGGGCCGAGCCCATTATAGCAGCCAGCCCGCCCAGCCATCCTAGCGGGTCGGGCGGGTCCGCCCAACCCGGATCCGCCGCCCGACCCGGACCCCCATCCCTTCCCCCACGATCAGCCGGAGACCGGTTCTCCCGCGCCACTACCGGGCTCTCCGCCGCCTCCGCCGGAGAAACCTCGCCCCACGTCCTCCTCCTCGGCCCGCGTTCCCCGGACACGTCCCGGCGCCACCCCCGCGCCCAAGCCCTATAAAACCCTCCCCTTCTCCTTCTCCTCCGCCCCATCCCTAACCCTCCGCCGCCGTGCCCTAGCTCCGGCCCCGGTCCCCTCCCCTAGCCGCGGCGCTCCGCCGGATCTCCGTCTCCAGCGCCTCCCAACCACCGAGAGCGGCCAGCCCCCTCTCCAGAACCACCCTCCTCCTCCCTCTTCCCCTCGCAACCGGATTCCTCCGCCGCCTTCGACCGACGTCCCCCGGCCGGAACCGCCCCTGAACCCTCGCCCTCGGTGCCAGAGCCGGCCGTCGCGTGCCCCCGAGTCCAGCCGCCCGAGTCCGGCCAGCCAGGATACGGCAGAGCCCAGCCCTAGGCCGGACATGGCTGACCCGAACCGGATACAACCCAGGACACGGGATACGTGTCGGACACAGAAAACCCCAGTTTTTTAGGCCTTGTTCAGGTACTCGTATCTTGCATCCTGTATCTCTGTTTTCGATTCTGTAAATTGCGTTGCGAAGCCTGTATGACCCTCTCGGTGCCCGGATAAACCGCTCGGGGCATCGCATCCTGTGGTGATCGCACACCGCGATCCAAAAACAGGAAAAAACCAGACCCTGTTTCACCCCGGAACTGAGTACGCCCCGCCAAACGGGACGACTTGGTCGCGTGCGGTCTTCACAGATACGTGCGCACCGTCGATACGGACGTGTGGGATTTTGCGGAAGCTGATTCGGGTGTGCGTGCACACCGGAATCAACGCGTATCCGCGGACATCGCCCCGTATCCGCCTTTTCTGCAATTCATCCTAACTTCGTGCACACACGTCAGATCGAGACGAAACTTACGCCATCGGACTCGTAGCGATATACTGGTCCTGTGGGTCAAGTTTGGTTCGATTCTGAGAACGTTGACGAAATCGCGTGTCGTGGGCCCCACAGGCCCCACTCGACGGGCGATTTCGTGATCGGCTCATCGGAATTCAAATCTGAAAGTTCCGTTGGGTTTGTATCAGCGATCCTGACCTGTTGACACTAAGTTTGGTGAATTTAGAGACCGTTGACCCTGACACATTTTTCGGTGCAAAGCGGGCCCACCGGTGGACCCCATTTTGGCCCGAAATTGTCGTTTTTGCCCTTGTCTCCAAATTGGACCCAAGGATAGGCGTTCCTAGCTATTTGACACCTTCTGAGCGTGATGGTACTATTTATTTCAGCTTTCGGAGACATCTCTGGAAATTTCTGAGAAACAGGACCTTAGTGGAATCCAAACACCAGGCAAGTGCACCTTGCCAACTTGCAGTCTTTATTTTCATATTTCTTGTGATAATATTTTGCTGAATCTCTTGTGTAAATTCATATAAACTTATTTAAACTGCTTAACCTAGGAAACGTATGACGTACCTAGTGTCTGATCATAGTCGGGTGCCAACACCGTACGCGGTGTTGGGTTCGTCATTTAGAGATGGATTTACGATACCCTTTACTCTTGTACTTGACCTATCAAGTACCCTACAACCCAGGACACTTGACACTATGCATGGACAGAATCTTCCTGAGATATTCATGGTGATTCTGTATAGGATAGAGGACTTGACAGAGATATTTTAGTTATAGACAGTTTGACTTGTTGCATTAGTTATAATCCCGCTGACATGGACATGAGACGTTATGGTCATGGTTTGCGTGATTACATTGGGTGGAGAGAGACACACAAGCTACATGCTGTTCTATCTATATATCTACTATTATTGTGAGGTTGTAGACTCTCCAGCAGAGCTAGACCCTTTACGTGTTATTACTGCTACCGGCTCCCCGACACAGAGCTTGTAGCGGTCTCAGCCTGAGTACTAGTGTTGCTCTAATTTGCATATCACATAGATGGTTACATAGTTTACCCTGCTGTTTCATTTATTTATTTGTACTGCATTTATTTGGCTTGTATTTTCTGTACCTTGCTATGTCCCATGAGGACCTGGAATGGATTATGTCCCCAGGTTTAGCTGAGAAGCAATACCCCGAGATATACGGGACAAGAGGTGAGGCTATTGCTGGACTTGATACTGGAGCAGAACTGAACCCTGCAGACGAGGTGACTGCCGAAGATTTCTCCTGAGTACCTGATCCCGTACTCAGTATTTACTTTATGTTTATCTCTTTTGTTCCTGACCTATTGAGCCAGTGTATTCAGACATATGTCGGATTGTTTCCCCGACTAACTTGTTGTTGCTACTTATTTCCATTTCATTATGCAGTTTATTTCTTTATCTTTATGGATGAGATTAGTGTGGTTTGTTGTAGTAGACCTTCGTTACAGCTTAAGTACGCCCTGATGGCTCCATTAAATTGGGTTATCCATCGGTGCGTGCTGTTGGCCATTGCCACGTGTCTAGTCCCTCGATATATTGGGACTGGGGCGTGACATGAAGTGGGGGTATTTTTTCTAAATTTTTTGGTCAAATGAGTTGACCGTTATTTGGAGACAATTTTCGTTTAAAGTGGGTGTCGTCATACATTATGTTAAACATGTAGGGTACACATTGAATATGGATAAATAAAGTATGGTGCAACTCAAATTATCTCTAAAAAAAATATGCCAAATCTCTACTCTTATAATGAGTCTTCAAAACGGCTCAAAAGTGAACCGTCTAAGCCATTTGTAAATCCTCCACCATTTTAAAAAAGTCAATATTATGTAAAAGAATAAATTAAAAAAAATTAAATTTATTATAAATGATGCTGAAAATCGAACTTGATCAACCAAAGAAAATGCCTCACACCTTAACCACATGTGCTAAAAAGGATGTTTGATTATAGTTATATAATATTACTTAGTTAAACAATCGTTGAAATTTATTTATTTTTAATTTTTTAATTACGCGAGGATATACGTATAGCTTAGACGACTAACTTTTTCAATTTTTTTATAAAATAATAAAAATAAATTCATAAAAAATTATAATAAAAATATATTTAAAAATTTATACTATTTTACAATAATTTTAGAAAAAAAAAAAATTACGTGTGTTTGTTGCACATGCATTTACTAGTAAGATAGAGATAGAACAAGAATAAAACAAATAAAATTTTACAACTAAAAAATAAGCCAAAAACTCATGTTCATTTTCTCCTATTCCTTAACCGACAACATGTGAATTGAATTAAATTGAATTGAATTGAATTGGAATCCAAAAGTTATCCAACAAATCCAAATTCCAACCAAATCCTTTTGTCGAATCCTATTCAAGTTTGTACAACCTAATACAATTCAAAGAATCCCATCTTAATCTATATCATACCAATTTATTTTTATAATATCCCCGATAAACCAATCCAATCCTCACAA
Source organism: Iris macrosiphon (assembly GCA_036927795.1). Taxonomy (NCBI): domain Eukaryota; kingdom Viridiplantae; phylum Streptophyta; class Magnoliopsida; order Asparagales; family Iridaceae; genus Iris; species Iris macrosiphon. Next base: position 152,003,084 of record JAYESA010000013.1, on the reverse strand, counting down.
TTCACCGACTAATTTGAGGAGGAGAATTATTTTTTTATTCTTTTACTTATAATATACCCGATAAACCAATCCAATCCAACGGCTATGGTAAGTCGCATTTCCAAATTAGTGTTAGTCCTAACAGGGGAAAGAGAATCTACAAGATACAGCTACAGATGACCGACTATATGAACTTTCCTAGTTATACACGGTTTCCAATTTTGAGAACATAACGAAGTATATATATATATATATATATATATATATATATATATAGTATAAAGCAACCAATCCTTGTTATAAATTAGGAATAGTACTACTACTGATCGATCTCTCCAATTTTCTTCATGGAACGACAACAGCGCCTTTTTTTCCTTCCACATGAGTGGGCGTCTTCCCGGAGTACTACAGCATCTGCAGTAGTACTCTTGGCAATATCTGCTAGAAGAAATTTGGATATTAGCAGAGTCGAAGAGGAGGGAGAAAGAATCAGAAGGACGTCGGGGGGTTCCGGAGCAAGAACAGCAGCAGCAGCATCCAGCAGCGACGACGCCTTGGGGAAACTGGAGACGTTGAAATACAAGAAGGACGATGGGCAGTTTCGTGAGACTGAGTGCGCTATTTGCTTGCGGGAGTTTGAGGCAGGACTTGACTTGACGCGGATGCCATGTTCGCATAGTTTTCACTTGTTGTGTCTGAATCAGTGGTTGGAGCGAAGGAGAACCTGCCCTCTTTGTAGATATTCTATTAGCTGATCTTTCTTTCATGTCTAGTCTATTCTAGTCTAGTCTGTTGTTTAGAACTCACTAGTTTTCCAGAACTATGTAATGGATGTTTTAATAAATACTCTGCTGTTGCGTCTCTTGGTTTTGCCACTCCAATATTAAGGATTCAGACGAATATTAAGTATCTTTAGTCCAATGGATGGTGCACATCTTGCCAAATTTTTAGGTTTAGAGACAGTGAAAACCTAAAATATGGATGATGAACTTGGCTACAACCCTAATCCTAATCCTAGTGTCTGAAACTTGTCTGTGTTATTTTGTGATTAGAAGATAACTATATAATCAAGCGTTTCTGTTAGTCTCAAATTGCCTTGCTGTTCGTCATCTGAACGGACTCATATTCAAGTGGGAGGGGTATAAGGCTCAATCTCTTATATCTATTATTTTATTATAATAAATTTATTTTTCTTTTTTTTTTCATATGTAACCTTTTAAATTTTAAATGAACAATTTGATTAGCAGATATACTAGTACAATAATTTTTTTCTATTAAATAGCTTTTATATCCAAAATGCTTTACCCTCTACTAGAAAAAAAATACATATTCCAATAAATAATTCGATATATTGTTGAACAAAAAATTAATTAGCAAGTAAAACACAAGTTCTTTGGGATAAAATATGGTTTTAAATTTTTTTGATGCATATTATTTGAATTTGTTTTGTAAAATAATTTTTACATGTGCTAGAAACCTGTAGCCTTAGCGGAAAATATAAATTTGGGACGGGGACTTTAATATGATATATGAGAGCCTTATTAACAATGATGAAAAGTTTCTAATGTTTTTTCTCTTGAAAATTCTTCTACTATTAGATGTGGACTTTAACACTACAACTAATAAATAACTTTTAATTTTGAAAATTGTAATCAACACCAAACAAACATTAAAAAGAGTAACTTTTTTGTTTTAAAAATTGTCATAAAAATCCAAAAATATAATTTTTAAAATAATATCTTGAATAATTATTATTTATTGGATATGTAAAGTTAAAAGTTACTCTATTAAGTATCCCTAACATGTATCCTTATGGTTTATTTGGGAACTTTGTTAGGGAGGGGAAGAAAAATTTAAGGAAAAGAAAATGAAGGAGAGAAAAATGAAGATGAAGTTAATGTTTTTCTTTCCTTGTTTGGATAACCAAAAAGTATGGAAATAAAAAGTGAATAATTAATTATTGTTTGTTTTTGAAATAAAGATATAATTACTATTTATCCTTCAATTTTTTTATAAATCATAATTAATTCTTAGCTTTTTTAGAAGTAGTTAGATAAATTCTTCAAAAATTATCTCACCTCCATCCATTTTTCTGGAAAAAAAATTCATTAGCGCCCACATGAATTTTTTTTCCTAAAATTTGTCGTCTCTAATCCCTCCTTCCCAAACATCATTACTTTTTATTTTTCTCCAATTTTTTTTCTCAACTTTTTTTCTTCCCCCATTTTCCACCATTCCTAAACAATATGTTAGGTCACATATTAACAAAACCCATAGAACATACGTGGTCCTAGATTCCTAAAGCGGCCCCTAAACGGCTCTAAAGTGAGCCGTCTCAGCCGTAAGTAAATACTTAATCAATTAAATTTTAAAAAATATTACTTACGATGGATATATAAAATCTTAAACCAACTTTCATCTTATCCGTCGAAACCTTAATAAATACCCAACCAATTTAATTAACAAAAGAAAATCTAACGCTAGATTCAAAAAAATTCTAAAATCAATTTCATTCTCATCATCAGTAACCCACTCATTTCTTTCACCAAACATCATTACTAAATTTAAAATCGTTTAAATACTTAATTTTTTTTTAAATATCTGAAATATTAAAATTATTTAACCTATTTTAATTTAAACATATTTAAATATTTGAACTAAGTATATGTTATTATCTGACCCACATATCCAAAAACGTAAAAACATATCTATAACAAATTCTAATTAAAATATATTTTAATTAAATTTTAAATAATTTAAATTTTTATATAATTTCTTCTATTATATAAAGCGGCTTCTAGATGGCTCAAAAGTGAGTCATCTAAGCCGTAAGTAAATATTCAATCAATTAAAATTTAAAAATATTACTTACAGTAGATAAATAAAACCTTAAACCAACTTCCATCTTATCCGCCAAAACCCTTAATAAATACTCAACCAATTTAACTAAAAAAATAAAAAAAAACTAAGGGCAGATTAAAAAATATCTAAAACTAACTTCATTCTCATCATCCGTAACTCAATCTTTTTTTTCCACAAAACATAAATACTAATTTTAAAATCGTGTAAATACTAAATTTAAAAAAATATCAAAATATTAAAATTGTTTAACATATTTTAATTTAAATATATTTAAATATTTGAACTAAGTACATGGTATTATCTGACTCACATATCAAAAACTGTAAAAACATATATGTACGAAATTCTAACTAAAGTATATTTTAAATAATTTTAAATATTTTAAAATAATTTAAAATTTTTATATAAATGTTTTAATAATTTTGTTTTTAAGGTACAACGGACTTGGAGGTAACAAGCTTATTTTTATTCTTCTTTCCGATATGTGTTTCCCAATAACAGGGTATTAATGAATATAAAGATTGATAGACCGACTTTTCCTAAATAGCCATAGATATTCATGTCATCATAGTTTTAGGAAACTGACGCGGATAGGAATAAGTATGTCCATTTTTTCTAAATATATCAAACAGGCATAGATAATTGTGTTAACTATTGACCTTCAAAACCTTATTCTTCTTACATGGATTAGAATTCTCCATGCATAGATGGAGGCTGGAGCCCATAATCTAAGAGGGCAGACACTACTAAAATATTATTAATCAGCGATAACAGGTTGGCAACAGATGACACAGGTCGCCAATTAGCGTTGGTTGTGCATTGGCGACACATATCGCCAATTAGCAATGGTTGTGCATCAGCCAGACGATCAACTTTAGGTATTTCGAATTTTAATTATAAAGGTGTCGTCGGGTCTTCTTCTAGACGTCATAAGTTTATACGGTTAATCGTGAGAGCAACGCGGACGGTCCAGCGACGTCTAATCGTTATTATATTTTATTTGGTGACGGAATGAGACGTCGTCTATCCGTCATCCATTACTGTGTCCTAGTTATTAAAAAGATGCCCGATCGAAAACTTAATTTAACTCCTCTGTTTGGTCTCTCTCTCTCTCAATCGGATCCTACCTCTCGGCCTACGGTGTGCCCCCTCGGGGTTCCTGTTGGAGTGGATGGGGTTTCCAACCTATGTAGAAAATACTTCGGAGTTGGATTGAATATTCCTACGTATAATAGGAATACCTCAATATATTTGGATTGGGTATTCCTACATATAATAGGAATATGTCGATGGATTTATATTTGGATTCGATATTCCTACATATAATAGAAATATGTCAATGGATTTGGATTTTGATTGAGTATTCCTATATATAATAAGAATACTAGTTGTGGGTTTGAGGCTATATATATTAGGTGTCTTCTAGCCCTAGTATATATCTCATATATCTCAAAAATATTGCAAAAGGAGGCAAGAGTGCTTTTACAACATTGAAAGGAGAGAGGAAGAGATTAAAGGCTATTTTGAAGTGGAGATCGGTTTCGGGTAATTATTTTCTCGTCGTCTACGTTCTTCGTTTCTCTGTGATCTATTTTCTATTCCAAAGAGTTGTGGTGATCCGTTTGGATCGGTGAGAAGTTTGTAAGTAGTCGGTGTATTTTTTATTTATTAGTGGAGGCTTTTCAGGGTTGGACTCCGATCGTCCCGTGATTTTTTTCATTTGGATTTTTCACGTAAAAATCTCGCTATCTGCGATTTATGTTTGGCGTTTTTGGTATGTGTGCTTTTGCTCAGTTCTCTCGCATGGCTTCATGGTTTGGGGAACGATTTTCACGCTTTCATTCCCAACAAAGTGGTATCAGAGCCAGGTTCTGGGGTTCAAAAAAGTCAGGAGTTGACAGAAAAACCAGGAAGGAGAGATGGACACGAAACCGGTGCGCATGGTAAACCCGAACAATACCAACTATCATTATTGGCGGAGCAAGATGAAGGATTTGATGTTCGTCAAGAAGCTGTATCTTCTAGTATTTGCGTCCGAGAAGCCCAGTGACAAATCCGAAGAGGACTGGAAGTTCGAGCATATACAGGTGTTTGGATATATCAGGAAGTTTGTTGACAAGAACGTGTACAATCACGTTGCCAATATTAAGCACGCGAAGACACTGTGGGATAAGATAGAATCTTTGATTGCGAAGAAGACCAGGGTAAACAAGTTATTCCTGATTCGAACGATGATGGATTTGCGGTACAATGATGGTGCGTCTATTAAGGATCACTTGAGTGAGTTTCAGGACATGGTTGACCAGCTATCCTCTATGGGAGTCAAGTTCGACGACGAGGTTCAAGGACTATGACTGCTGTGTACATTGCCAGACTCGTAAAAAACCGTATGAGTGTCTATGATTGCTTTTGCTCCGGAAGGCGTGGTCAGTCTGGAGTTTGCCAAGAAAGGGGTATTGAATGAAGAGATGCGGAGACGTTCTCAGGGCACTTCATCTACATCCCACTCAGAGGCGATAGTTTCAAAGAGTCGCGAAAGGAGCAAGAGCAGGGGTCCAAGTGGTTGCAGAGACAAGTGCAGGGGCAAGTCCAAAGGCAGGTACGAGGACTCAGAGTGTTACCATTGTGGCAAAAAGGGCTACATCAAGCAAAATTATTTCGCTTGGAAGAGAGAGAAGAAGGGCGACAAGGGAAAGCAAAGTGAGAATACTACAACGACGGCCTCGACACATGGAGGCTGTAACGACCCGCTCCGCTCAACCCGGAGGGCCGATTCAAACGGCACAAGTGTAGCTATTCAACCCGCCTTGCTCAGCGAGATGGCTCGTTCGATGCAAAGGCATTTATGTTGGGATCTTCAATAGAGTCAGACTTAGGCTATCAGAGGCGCGTCCGGAGTCTCGCTCGACCGATGCGATACATCGCTAAGGTGGGTGGCCCCGGTGAACCTGTCTCTACTTAGCTGCACACTAAGAAAATGAATGTTACATGCTAGTTTACAGCCGATAACCCTTGCATGCTAATAAAAGAGATGAACGCACATAGCTAAGGGGATAACCCCGTCTTATCATTGTATAGAACATGGAGGTCTTACTTGCTATTTGCGTAGTCGGGATTGTTGAGTTGGAATGTAGTAAACTTCTTTCATATATGCCGTAAAGTAGTATGAGATCACACTGAGGCATTGTACCACACGGAACATGACACGGGATGGAGTAAAATCATGTTGCATGCATAGACGAGGAAGGCTATGAAGTAGTCATTCCGAGTCAGGAGATGGAAGGAAAGGAAGGTACTCGGGATATGCAGATCACCGAGGCAGTCTCTAATCAGGGAGCTGCGTAAAGAAGAAAAGATCCGAGTGTAGTCCTCGGCAAAGATAGATCCGAGTGTAGTCCTCGGCAAAGATTGATCCGAGAGTTATCCTCGGCTAGGATTGGAAGTGGGGGAGTAGTTGCATGGTCACGGACAACTGGTTGCGCACCAGGTAGAGAGAGTCCTCGACAGGATTGCTGAGGCATCCAAATCGTGTCGGCCCGGGAGGACAGTGCCAATGAAGTCCTGGCGATACGCTAGCTGATGACTAGCGGGCGAGAGCGGGACATCCAGCAAGGCTTTCGATGGATGTTCCATACAATAAGTCTAAATATTTTCAAAAAGTGCGTGTGAATTATACGATTGCTTGAACGGAATTAAGATGCGAGGGCTTTTGTCCCAACCTGTGAAAGCCATTGTGTGAGTAGACTCGTGTTATAGACGGCAAGTTATATGTCTATATGAAAATAACAAGCGAGTAGAGTGCGAGATAAGAATATCGTTCAGACAGTGGTCTATGCACATGGCCTTTTGGCCAAGTTGTGTTGAGTCGTGCACCAAGACCCTTGGTGCTAGTGAGTTGCAACGAGATTTGGGTATTGTTCGGATAAGAATAAGGTTTGACTTAGGAGGGAAATCGATAGAGACGTTATCGGAGTACCGCTAAGGCGATTAATGGGAATCGTGTATGGATTTTTAGATATAGTTTGGACGGTTGTTCATAGCGATAAGTTATGATTTTAAGCATAGTCTGTATGGAGGACTATGAGTAGAGGTGTATACGAGTCTAAAATCGTTAAGGTGATAAATAGGGATCGTATTGGAGTTCTAAGGAACGAATTGAGAATACGAGTGAACGATGCGAACGTAATTCAGGAGTTATTAGGATGACTCGATTCCTGATTGGTGTATGCGATAAGTCCCCTGTTCGATTATACGGATTGTGGATATAATGAGTTATATAGATTTATGGAGTATAACTCGAACCCTGAGTAGTGTATTGGTCGGCTTAGAAATGCTCGAACGAAGTCGTGGATTCGAAGAGTTAAACGGATCTAACAGCAAGCGACGAGATTGGGTTAAGCCTTAGTATAAATAAACAATGCCTAGCAAGTAAGCGAACTTGGAGGAGCATACAATAATTGGTTCGAACGAGTTATAATGATTTGAATAAGGGATAAGGCTTACATCAAATAGGAATTCAGGGCAATTAAAATTGATATCATGGTCGAAAAAACTTAAAGGATTGTACGAGCGACCTTGAGTTGAAACAAGCGAATTAAAACTTGAGTTAAGATGGAATAATCGGGGATGCGATCGGAGTTAGTGCGATTAAAAATAATGGAGCGAACGAATGATAGCGTGCATGGAAAATTTGGGTTTGAGTAGGATATCGCTCGATAGAGTTAGGTTTGAGTACGAATGCGGTAATTTTAAATTTTGGGAGATTTTAGACCATAAAATGGTTGGAAGATAGTATGGATTGATGCAAGTTAGTAAAATTATAATTTTGATGGATCGAGTTAAGCGGAAACATATTTGGCTTGGAGTTTCGAAGAACGATCTTGAAATCAAGTTCAGAAAGATAACATTCAAAATATGTCCCAGCGAGAACGATTATCCTGCGGGAGCGCCGGTGTGGTGATTTCACGTACGACGGGAATAATCGAACTCAAGGGAACATGTTCGATGATTATTCCAAACGAACTTGATGAAAGGAAAGTATCAAAATGGGATAGACTTTGAGTTTGGGATTTGAACTTAGTTGTTTGAGGAGTGCTAGAACATTAAGTTGGACGGTTTGGCTAGGCAAACTTGGATGGCGATAAGAACGGTTGGTAGAAGAACATGGCTTGGTGGATCAATGTACAACTTGGGATGAAATGAAAGGTGACGATAAGGTGTCTGTTCGTTTGAGGATAACCATAACGATTGACCTTCTTGTCTTGTGCGGGTACAACTTCTTACTCGCACATGCGTCACATCCGAATTAGGACGATCATTCCGTGGGAGTGTTGGCGTGGCAATCTTACGTCCGACGGGAATGATTGAACTTGCGGGAGATCGAAACATGATAATTGAAGGATCATTTTGACTTGTGGTTCGATACAATAAGACAAGTTTTAGGATACAGATGAATCTAAGGATTTTTGGTGAGGAGTTAGTCTAGAAACGTGAAGTAAGAGATGTTGGACGGTTTTATGAACGGATACGCAGATTGTGCTGGACTATTTAGAGGTTATGATATACATCGATGATTTATAATGGAATTGTGGCTTAGTGATACAGGCGTAGAAGAGGATGGATTGGTGAATTCTATCAAACGTGATGATAGAGATAGTGTGTGCGAATCGATGGGTTAGACCTACAACGTGGGCGTATCATGGGTTCGGTTGAACGAACGTGTTGGTGTGATAGGATGATCTGTGCTCGATGTTTAGAAATCTGAGTGAAATGAGCTTGGGTAGAATACCCGTGTAAAGGAACAATGGTTTGACCTTAGGGTGTTTGGGGCGAGCATTGTGCAACGCGGTTGCACGATGAGTCACAAACTTGAACTGTACCTATGACTTTGTGAGCTGACTTAGTGGCTAGGCAGACGATCCTATGCCTTAAGTTAACTGGAGTGGCTGACTTCAGAGTATCGTTCGGAAAAACGATAGAACTGGGGCAACGAGATTTAGAGTTAGGACTTGACACTGAGAGTGTATACTAGTGACGTTGGCGTTAAAACAAATGCAATACGATATAGGACTTGGGTAATAATTGATTTGGTCGGATCGGTTATGCGACGGTGAGGAATAAGACGGTATTAGAGAATTGTAAGACGGAACTCTCACGAATTGAATTGGTGATATTGAAGATAAGTTGGCGTGATGAGTTGGATCGTTGCTTGGAAGATGTGCGTTGCTACTAGTAATGCTAAACTTGAAATTTTGGTGAGATTAGAGTAGACGATAACTAAATCGAACCAGAGTTCGGTTGTTCGTATAGCAGAACGATCGGCGATTAGAAAGATTTTTACAAGTAGCTTGTCCGACTTAGCTGTCACTAAGCTTGGTTGAAATACACATATTTGGGGGACGCCTCAAATATGGGTACGATCCAGACTTAGCGATATGCATAACTCGGATGCAGCTGCAAATGAAAATATTCAGACTCGCATGGATGAGTATGGCAACTGAAATAGGTTAGCCTTAACCTAAACTATCATAAAGGAAAGATTGTATCGTTTCTCGTGCTACCAAGATAGTTCTGTGCTAAGGCGCAGTACGAGATTGAGTTTGGGAATGCAATAGTTGAACGAAGGAATTATTCGGATAAAATGATTAAGCACTCGTGTGAATGGAACGAGTAAAAATGAATAGGAAGTTAAGTTCGATTGAACCAAAGACTTGAAGGATTAGAGCGTAACCCAGGTGGGCAATTTAGCTCTGCGCTAAGGCGCAATATAGACTGAGTCAGAAAACGTAGGCAATTTAATGAGACGGCCTTGGCTGACAGTAGATTTACTTAGCGAGATTGGACGGTGACTCAAAGAGATTTGATACAAACGAGATTGAAAAATTAGCCGAGATTCAAGCTTTTGGGTTTAGGCGTAGCGATGGGTTTCGATAGGCGAGGTCAAGTAAACTGTCAAATGTGTTCGGATGCAATTGGTTCCTATGATAGAAAATATAACAAATTGGGCAAGTCCACCCAATTATGAGTTGTAAGTGCCCATTGAGTTATAGAATACCATGTGTTTGGGCATTACAGCCCTGCACCAGGTGCAGCAGGTTTTGAAGTCGGGAGTGCAACGATTGAGTTGAGTATAGTTTGATAGCATTGAACGAAAGAGTCGTTCGATGAGAGTTGGCTAAACATTGGCGTAACACATGGTGAGAAAATAAATGATTAGGGTATTAAGACAGTCCTTGGAAGTTAGACAAGATGTATAGATTTTGGTTTAGAAGATGTGCGATAGTACGAGTTGTACTTAGGAAGTCTTGAGGACGAGACTTATTCTGAGTGATGTATGATGTAACGACCCGCTCCGCTCAACCCGAAGGGCCGATTCAAATGGCACAAGTGTAGCTATTCAACCCGCCTTGCTCAGCGATATGGCTCATTCGATGCAAAGGCATTCATGCTAGGATCTTCAATGGAGTCAGACTTAGGCTATCAGAGGCGCGTCCGGAGTCTCGCTCGACCGATGCGATACATCGCTAAGGTGGGTGGCCCCGGTGAACCTGTCTCTACTTAGCTGCACACTAAGAAAATGAATGTTACATGCTAGTTTACAGCCGATAACCCTTGCATGCTAATAAAAGAGATGAACGCACATAGCTAAGGGGATAACCTCGTCTTATCATTGTATAGAACATGGAGGTCTTATTTGCTATTTGCATAGTCGGGATTGTTGAGTTGGAATGTAGTAAACTTCTTTCATATATGCCGTAAAGTAGTGTGAGTTCACACTGAGGCGTTGTACCGCACGGAACATGACATGGGATGGAGTAAAATTATATTGCATGCATAGACGAGGAAGGCTATGAAGTAGTCATTCTGAGTCAGGAGATGGAAAAAAGGAAGGTACTCGGGATATGCAGATCACCGAGGCAGTCTCTAATCAGGAAGCTGCGTAAAGAAGAAAAGATCCGAGTGTAGTCCTCGGCAAAGATAGATCCGAGTATAGTCCTCGGCAAAGATTGATCCGAGAGTTGTCCTCGGGTAGGATTGGAAGTGGGGGAGTAGTTGCATTGTCACGGACAACTGGTTGCGCACCAGGTAGAGAGAGTCCTCGACACGATTGCTGAGACATCCGAATCGTGTTGGCCTGGGAGGACAGTGCCATTGTAGTCCTGGCGATATGCTAGCTGATGACTAGCGGGCGAGTGCGGGACATCCAGCAAGGCTTGCTACCGACCTGGATGGACGCCAACTCGTTAGACGGTTGGGAGGCCCAGCAAGGCTAGGAACCGAGCTGGGAAGACAGTCGTCCATCGCAGATTATGTCCAATATGGCTAGCAGAGCCAGTGACCTTCATATAGATAAGTCATGTTTGCATAGAGACTATCCGCATTAAGAAAAGGAGAAACGGGAAGGAGTACGTTTGCACGACATTTTGCATAATTAGAATGGATGCATGGTATCACACATAGTTCTAGTAAAATGGGTCTTGTGAGGCAGAGGCACGGCATAACACTTGGATTTCATAGTTGCTCCTTGTTATTCCGTAGATTATTGTTTATATTGCTGCATATGACAGGGTAGGCCGAATGGTAAGAAATGGTAAGGTGAACTCAATTGTTCATTATTATGACACTCTTGAGCTGACACGGAGATTACTTTCTTTATATTGCCATGTAACTGATCCTAAGGCAAAAGAATAGAAAGACAACGAAACCAGTCGGTGCACATAACTAATGAACGTGCTTGTTTTGTGGCGTGGGCGAGAGGCCTCCCCACCAGTGCATTCAATGTACTGATACCTAACCAGTCTGCATGCAGGGTGCAGGGGGAACTCGTACGGATTTGGAGATCGCTTAACGCAATGAGGCACCGGACCGTATTTGGCATCTTGGAGCGTGGCGCACGAACCTGGAGCTCGCATATATGAGGCATAATGTATGGGAACATCATCATCCAGATCATTTGTATTGGTTCTAAGCCTAAGGGCGTATTCATTGTAAGAGAGAGAGAGAGAGAGAATGAGCGAATTATAATCTCGGCCGAGTGCCGCTTGTAATCTTTACTTCGTATCAATAAAGAGTTTGATTTGGATTTAATACTCGTGTTTATTTTAGGTTTTCGCTATGACGACTCAGTGAACTAGTTATCAACGGCCGTTTCGGTAATTGCCTCGCGCGGACGCAACCCAAGGCTCGCGCAGCATCGCGTCCCGATGGAAATGTACGTCCCGCGGGAGTGCAGGCGCGGTGATTCGCGCCTAGCGGGGACGGCCGATTCCGGCGGGAGATCGGGGCATGACAGAGGCGATGTGATCATTGTAGGTGATGAGGTAGTTATCAACCTCGCCTGCAATCGATAACAAATCTTGGCTGGTGGACTCAGGTGCTTCAATGCATGTATCTCACCACATGGCACTATTTGATATTTACACAACAGGCGACCGTTGAGTGTTGAAGATGGACAACAAAGATGTGTAAAAAATTATTACTGTTGGAGATGTGCATTAGAGGACAAAGACGGGTGCAGTTCTTATTCTCAAATATATCCGTCATTGTCAAGTCCCAGTCCCAAAATACGTAGGACAAAAAATACGTATCATGTCAGCCGTATGTTATGACAACTCCAATATGTTAGAAAAATCATAACACACACGTACGCTGTAATATGAATATTAATTTACAAGTGGAACATATATTATCCACACAAGTCACAGGCATCTATATCTCATCCATAAGCACAAGTAAAGGAATATCAAATAAATAGTTAAATGTCTCATGTACGAAGTATCAAAAGAATAATAGTCGGGTGGAGACAAATCAACTACCAATCGACTATATCAAAAACTAAAATGATAGAGGAGATCAAAACCCCAATATAAAATAAATGTCAATAAAGGAACAACAGCTAAGAATCCATCAGCAATGAAGTAATCACTGGTACTCAGAAAATAAGACCTCAATAATTGAGAATGATGCGTCAGGCCCGGGTCCATACTCCTGCGGATAATCCTGCTCATCTATACCTGGAAGTGGACCAGGTCCTCAGAGGGACGTAACAAGATACAAAAAGTACATACCATAATATACCAAAAATAGCATCCAAAGGGTCGCCTAACCGTCTATGTGAAATGCACTTTTGAGAATAACTTTCTAACGTATGGGTTATCTGGCTAAAAATGGGATTGGCGTAACTCTCTCGGGGAATCAGTGGCCTAAAAAGCGTAACGTCTTTCGATCGTCAGAGGCCACCTGTAAATAATATAATATAAGAGTCATCTGACCATGCATCTCCGGCGGAGCGTACGAGTTACAAAACGAAAATTATAAAGGAGCTCATATGCCTACTTGTTGTTCAACCCACCCTATTCTCTATCTATGTCATATCCATTCCACGGTAATACCTCTAATAACTGCCAAGTCTCCTAACATGCATTTCTATCAGCAATTATTTTTGATCCGTCGCACGTCCCATACGTACAGGTGGCTAGCCTATCACGCAAGTCAGTATCCTACATGAGACTCACAATCGTGTAAAAAATGTGTTACGGCCAATAAAATATTGGAATTACTCAACATCATGGGGTGGTCTCGTAATACTAGGTCGTCATACAAAATATTAAATAAATAAAAAGACGACGCAATCGTCGTTGCACCCAAATTATTCTTGGATGCGCAGTTTTATATAGAAAAATAAATTAAAATAAACAACAGAAAGTAAATATGCATCAATTGAATGTAACTAAACAGTATTATGGCCATGTATACTTGCTTGACAAGCAATCTGTACAATATAGGCGTCCTAACGTCAAGCACAAGGGATCTGAAACTACATGCGTTGAACGAACGTCTCTGGATGCTGAAATAAATATCACCAATGTCTCCAGAATCAGCGAGATAGTCAGAAAACTCCACCCTTTCGCCCAATTTGGATACAGGGGCAAAAAGGGTAATTTCAGGTCAAAGCGGGGTTCACATGTGGCCCACTTTGCACCAAAATACGCGCCAGGGTTAAGGTATCTAAATTGGGTAAATTATAAGGCAAATAAATCTTAAACGTCGATACGAACTCAATGGTATGTCCAATTTTGGATTCCGGTGTGCCAATCACAATTTCGCCCGACAAGTCAACCGTTGGTCCCACGAATAGGCGGCTCGGTCAACTGTCTTGAAATCATATGAAACTTGGGTCACAGGACCAGCATGATACTATAAATCTTATGGCACAAGTTTTGTCGTATTCCGATGAGCGTGTACGAACTAATAGGAAATTTTGTAAAACGTCGATACGAAAAACTTTTTTCGGATATGGGTCGATTCCGGCCCGCACACACGTCCGAATCAACTTCCGTGAAAGCTCGCACATCAGGATATACCGTACACTCCTTTTGGTGCAACTGGTACATGACGTAGTGATCCATTTTGTTGGGACTCACTCTATATCGTATTTTCTACGTTTTTTATAAACAGTTTTTATGGGGTTTTCCTGTTTTAAACACAGTTTTAATGTAGAAATAATGATAACAATATACAAATAATATATCGTTGGGATCCTGGTTATATTGAATTCACGTTAGAAAAATAAAATTGAGTTTTGGTTGATTCGTTTGGGAGAGAATCGCCTTCCTTAATAGGTATTTGGAACATTTTTGGGTGTTCTATTTTGTATATATAAAAATAGGTTTTTCAAAAAGTTTCTATTAATTTTAAAACATAAATAGAGTTGTTCGAATAAAACTACTTGAAGACATTAGAGGGTGTTCATATTGTGGTTGAATCTAAACAACTGGATCAAAATTTGGTTGCATATATAGAAAAAAATCAGCAGGGAAGATGGGTACCTGGGGTTCGGTTCTTGACGCGATTTATGCGTGCGCGTGTCTGTCAATGGCGGCGACGGCGGCGGGTAGTTCCAGCGGCCAAGGGTGGCACAGCGGGGTGGTCGACGACGACGCATGGTCGGTTGGGCGAGGGGGTCTGGAGGTATTTGTTGATTATTGTTAGGGTTTCGTTTCGTGTGGGTATATACATATATATATATATATATAGCCGAGAAGTAGGGTGAAACATGGGTCGGGTTTTTTGTTGCACCGTGGGGTGCAACGGTTGGTTGACCTCGAATGCTACTGCTGTTGTTTGTTAGTTTCTTTGGGTAGTGGTTGGTTGGTTTTTGTATTATTATTATTATTTCTAGAGAACTATTATTATTTATATATATTTTTATTATTATTCATGTATCTATTAGTTTATGTTTTTTTTAAAATCATTTAATATTTCATTTATCTATTATTGGACTTTCCTTATGTACTGTGAGTATACCAAAATCTAGTATTTGTATTTTAATTATTATTTAGAAAATCTAGGGTGGTTATATTCTACCCCACTAAAAAAAATTTCGTCCTCGAAATTAAAACTAAGGCATGATAGGGAACGAAAATATTTTGTGGTAGAAAAGAACAAAGTAAAATCATACCTTTCTCTTCGAACAGATACAAAAAATGTTTGTGCATGTCATCCTTGCCCTCCCAAGTGGATTCTCCTGGTGAGTGATATCTCCATGCCACGCGGACCAAAGCAATAGATTGATTCTTCAACACCTTCTTCCGACGATCAAGAATCTCCACGGGTTGCTCTTGGTATGACAAGCTCGGCCCAATGGTGATCTCGGCATGATCAAGAATATGACTGCAATCTGCCACATATCGCCTGAGTTGCGACACATGGAATATATCATGCACTCCCTCAAGCGAAGTTGGTAATGTCAGTCGATATGCAACTTCTCCCACTCGCTCCAACACATCAAACGGTCCAATATACCTTGGACTCAACTTGCCCCGTCCCCCAAAGCGAATAGTGCCTCTTGTAGGTGATATCCTCAAATGACATGATCGCTTTCCTTGAACTCCAAAGGACGACGATGAAGATCTGTCCACTAATTTTGTCTTGCGTTGCTCACAAGTTCCCCTGTATCCTCTTCACCTTCTCCACAGTTTTGACAACCAACTCTTCCCCCAAAGATCTGACGTTCTCCCACGTCGCTCCAACACATGGGAGACCTCCAATTCCTTCCATACAAAGCTTCAAACGGAGCCATCTGGATGCTTTCTTGATAGCTATTGTTGTAGAAAAACTCCATAAGGTGTAGGTGGTCTTTCCATGATCTTCCAAAGTCCAGTATGCATGCCTTTAATATATCCTCCAACGTTTGAATAGTATGCTCCAATTACCCATCTGTTTGTGGATGATAAGATATACTGAACTTCAGACGAGTCCCAAGACTCTCTTGCATGCTCCTCCAAAAGTGAGATATTAAACGCAAGTCCCTGTCTGACACAATACTAACCGAAACGCCATGTAATCTCATAATCTGCCTCATGTATAAGTCAACAAAAGCTTCTGTAGACTGGCTAACTCAAAAGGAAAAGAAATGAGCGGACTTAGTGAGTCAATCTATAATCACCCAAACAGTATCTCGCCTACTTGGACTCTTCAGATAACCCGTGACGAAGTCTACAGTGATGTGCTCTCACTTCCACCCAGGAATCGAAAGTGGTTGCAGTAGCCCTGCTGTCCTTTGATGTTCAGCCTTAATCTGCTGACACACTAGACATTTGGCCATAAAGCGAGATCTCTCTCTTTTAATTCCATGCTGCCAGAAGTGTTATCGTAAGTTGTGGTATATTTTGGTGCCTCGAGGATGAATAGAATATATCGAACTATGAGCCTCTGCCATCATCTCCTGTCGAAGCTCTCCATTGGAAACATATAGGTGATCACCACATCGTAATGTTCCGTCATCATGAATACGCAGTCCCGTCTGCTCTCCATCCTTTGTCCTCTCACTCAACATCCTGAATCTAGCATCCGTAGGCAAAGCTTCCCTGATCCTCTCTACTAGCGATGACTGCAGTTGCAAGTTGGCTATTATCTCATCTGATCCGGGTAATACAACCTCTATGCCAAGCTCTTGCAAGTCCTCCAATAACTCTCTCTATGTTATCAAGAATAACGTCGTAGGCTTTCGGCTTAACGCATCTGCTACCACGTTAGCCTTTCCTGGGTGATAATGCAACTCTATCTCGAAGTCCTTCATCAACTCAAGCCACCGACGTTGCGTCATATTCAACTCCTTCTGCGTGGAGATATACTTGAGTCTCTTGTGGTCAGTATAGATCTCCACTAGTTCCCCATATAAGTAATGTCTCCATAGATTTAAGAAAAAAATAACGGCTGCAAGCTCCAAGTCAAGAGTTGGATAATTCTTCTCATGTACTCTCAACTATCTAGATGCATATACAATCACCTTGCCAAGCTGTATATATACGCATCCCAAGCCTTTTTTCTTAAGTGTCGATTTAGATCACGTAGCCTCCTGATCTTGATGGAATGGTCAATACTGGTGCTGTGGTATGTCGATTCTTCAACTCCTCAAAAGCGGCTTGACACTCATCCGCCCATATGAACTCTCAGTCCTTGTACGTCAATCGAGTCATAGAATCTTCTATCCTTGAGAAGTTTTTCATGAACTGACAGTATTATCCCTCAAGTCCAAGGAAACTCCTCAACTCCGATGTCAACTTAGGAACGGGCCATGTCTTAACTGCCGATATTTTCTTCGGATCTACTAAAATACCATCTCTAGTGACAACATGTCCAAGAAAAGAGACCTTATCTAAGAAGAACTCACATTTGCTGAGTTTTGCATATAACCGCTCTCTCCTCAATGTCTCTAAGATAATCCGCAGGTGATTCTCATGCTCCTCGTGGCTCTTCGAATAGAGATGTATGTCATCTATGAAGACAACCACGAACTGGTCCAAATACTGATGGAAGACTCGATTCATCAAGTCCATAAAGACAGCTGGAGCATTGGTCAATCCAAATGGCATGACCAAAAACTTGTAGTGTTCATATCTCATCCTGAATGCGGTCTTCTGAATGTCCTGCTTTCGTACCTTCACCTGGTGTGTAAAACCCCTATTCCTAGAGACCGTATTTACCTTTTTTAATTAATTAATAATTTAATTATAGTAATTAGTGACTAATTAGGAGAACTAGATTTTATTTAATTTTTATTTTAGGTGTTTGTGAACCTAGAAGATTTATGGGACCATTAAAAAAAATTTTGAATTTATTTTATGTAGGAGACCCTTTGGACAGTTGCTAGCTTAATGGTATGCATTAATATAATTCTAGATTTTTCTATGGGTATATACGTACATATATAAATATATATACCTATATATTTAAAAGAAAAGAAAGAAAAAGAAAGGGAAAAAGAAAAAGGAAAATTAGAAAAAAAAGAAAAAAAAAGTTTAGATTTGTGTAGTGGACCTAACCTATTTAATTAGATGCATGAACCAACATTTCATATGAGTTTAGATTGAGCCCAAGAATTAGGCCCATGGATTAGGAGGTTGTATTAATTAGTGAAACCAGTGGGGTCAGACTCCCAAATAGCAAATACCATAAAGAAGGCCAATCTAAGAACTTAAACCAACAACACAAGCAATACAAATACTGAAAGTAAAGACTGAATGTAAAAGATCTCAGGATAATAAATACTGGAAAACTTGCAATGAGACATATCCAGATCTGATAATTGGTAAGGAAATAACAAGTACTAAAAGTAAAGGTGATCATGTAAAGTCTAGACTAACCATCATCCATAAATTACGACAAATAATATAAGTACGGCTTGATACTTTTAACAAACTAGGGTTATCACAATCCTAATTACTAACATCTATAGTACAATACGATGCTAGAGTTCCTTTTGATCATATGCCCCTGCAGTCCTTCCGGGATATCCATACACACAACCAACTAGATACTCCTCAAGATACGTCATAATATAAACCACTAAATACTCCTCAAGATGACAGTATGAATAACCGGGACTGCATACAATCTAAAAAAATACCTAACCATGTACTAAGTGGATCTCTAGTTATTTAACCCCTAGCGGTTTTTTTTTATGAATCTGGGTGTGGCATTCCGCAGAATCCATCCTAGACATGATGTAGACAAATCAAGTT
Source organism: Iris macrosiphon (assembly GCA_036927795.1). Taxonomy (NCBI): domain Eukaryota; kingdom Viridiplantae; phylum Streptophyta; class Magnoliopsida; order Asparagales; family Iridaceae; genus Iris; species Iris macrosiphon. The sequence continues at coordinate 151,984,218 of JAYESA010000013.1, read as the reverse complement.
CTAATAGTAATATAAACAGGTTTAATATATATTGTACATATGGACTCATGTATGCCATGACAACAACCGAGCCACGTGTAATCAAGTAAAGCCAGGTAAAGCCAAGTGAAACCATGTCAATCCGGATGAAGCTAAGTGAAACCATGTCAATCCAGATGAAACCAGGTAAAACCATGTACAACAATATGAAGCCATGTTTATTCAGATGAAACCAAGTGAAACCAAGTCGAGCCATGTCCGATGAAGCCATCTAACGTCATGCCAAGTCAAGTCCAATCCATCATGTCATCACGTATAACCAGGCAAAGGCGGATGAAATCAAGTAAAGCCAAGTCAAGTCAAGTCATGTCATCTGAAGCCGTGTACGTTCATGTCCAAATCAGGTTAAGTCATCGCGTGTCCAAGCAAAAGCCAGAAGTTTCAACATAAAATCACAAAAAACCAAGAATTCGTAAAGAAAGAGCATGATCGGTATACCGTCGGTATAGTCAAGTACAACGTCGGTACACTTGTCCAGAGATAGGAAAAAAATAGCAAGTTATGGATTCTAACAAATCGGTATACCTTCGGTATACTATATTATACCGTCGATATTGTCACCCTCATATTTTCATTCAAGGGTAGTTTGGTAATTGACATGGGTATTTTAAATTTAGGATTTATTTGTATTTAAATATTGTGTATACATGATTAATTATTTGTTGTATTATTTATTGATTGCTAGTTGTAGATTTATTTTAGACTTGTGTAGTGTACCTAACATATTTAATTAGATGCATGAACCAATATTTCATATGAGTTTATATTGAGCCCAAGAATTAGGCCCATGGATTAGGAGGTTGTATTAATTAGTGAAACCATTAGACTAGAACATTTCCTCCCTAATTAATTTCTTCATGAGAGACCCCAAGGGGTAATTAGGATATTTCATACTTTCTTGGGGGAGAGGGCTAGGGCCGGCCATAGAGGGAGGAGAGAGAGTGCCTCTCTCATTTCAATTTTTAATTCTATTAGATCTAGTTTTCCCCTCTTTCCAATTTCCTTCATTCCCTCACCATTCCTCCACCAATTTCTTCACAAATTCCTTCCTTATTCTTTATTAGAGGCTTCTACATCAAGGATCTACAAGAAGGAAGTAAGGAGCAACAAGGAGGAGGCCAAGATCTACAAGGAGAGGAGCTACTTTCCATTTGGGAACTTTTTATTGGGAATCCATCTCCCAATAGGTATATTTTAGTTTTCTCTCTTCTAGTAGACTCTAAATCTGAGATTTAACCATGAGAAACCAACCACATGCATAGGCTACCCATAGAAATTGGTTTTAGGTTCATAGGAGACCTATGGTGGAAGTTATTTGCTTTTTGGTATCAATTTTGGGAGAATTCTGAGATTGGCATATATAGTGTTTGTTATTTGGTCAAATAGATCAATATGACAAATGATTACTTGTTTGTGACTAGTGTCGTATCTATAATTGGGTACGTATAGGCCGTATCTCAACAATTTGACGAAACATGTTGATTTTGGGGGGTTTTCTCCGACACGAGATCTTGTGCATATCATATTGTGACACGGACACGTAGATGATCTAATTATTATACGTATTGTTCATATTTAGTGTATTAGACTTGCTTGTATCCTCCGAGATGCGTTTGGTTGTGTGTTGGAGCCATATCACAAGCGTATCATAGAGTAAGTGTGATACGGGTGCGGTGCACTCCACGTGTTTGGTTTATTGTCCTCATTCCTATTTGTGCACGTGTATATATATATATTTATATAATATTTATTTAATATATATATATATATATGTATATGAGTGTGCATATGATTAAGTGTATATGTGTGTATATAATAGTGTATATATATATATATATATATATATATATATATATATATATATATATATATATATGTATGTATGTATGTATGTATTTTTGTATGTGTGTGTTTGTGATTAGGTGTGAGAGTATATATATCACACACACACACACATATATATATATATGTGTGTGTGTGTGTGTGTGTGTGTGATATATATATATATATATATATATATATATATATATATATATATATATATATATATATATATATAGAGAGAGAGAGAATGGTATATTTATATATACATAGAGGTGTATGTATATACATATATGTGTGTGTAAGTGTGCTATGTGTTGTATGTGAGTTTGTGTGTGTGAGAGATGAGTAGTGGCACTGTGCAGTATCAGTACAAGGGGAGAGCAGCTCGGGACAGGAACTCAGCAGTAACAGTAGCAGGTTCAGCAGCAACTCGAGTGGCACTGTGCAGTATCAGTGCAAGGGGAGAGCAGCTCGGGACAGGAACTCAGCAGTAGCAGTAACAGGTTCAGCAGCAACTCGAGTGGCACTGTGCAATATCAGTTCAAGCTCTGCATAGTGGCAACAATATAAGGTATAAGCAGCAGCGTCAAGCCACTGCAGGAATGAATATTGTAGTGTGCAACTAAGTCCACTTCAAGCAGCATGTTGCAATGCAAGCAGTGTCAGCAACTCGTTCACTGTGCAGTCAGCAAGGAGAAGTTCAGAATCATGCATAGTGAAATCAGCAGGAACCTTCACTGTGCAGTATCAGTTTCTATGTCTGTAAGGTTTTGGGTGTCAAGGTATTTGGGTTATGGTTAGTAGCTTAGTTGATTAGTTATATTGGTTAGAATGTTTAGTATATCACTAGCTATAGATATATCTATGTATATAAGTTATTGATTAAGTTAGATTAATATATATAACTATTAGTCTAGATAGTTAATAGTAGATTAATGGCTATGTTTAGCATATATTTTAGCTATATGTATATATGTATATATGTAGGTATATTATATATGGATATGTATGTATTGTATTATAGTTAATTTCTATATGTTTTTGGTATACTTTATAGTGCAGCATATATTAGTATATTGGTTGGGGCTTTAGAATTATGTTTTAGCTATTATGTTGAGATTTTGGATTACCTCGGGATACTAAGGTAATAACAAGGTATTGGGTCGATATCCAAGGAATTGAGTTTGGGTATCGAGATAGGTATGATACGCATTAGTGCAAGGCCAAGGTATCATATTTCATTATTTTGATATAGATATTAAGTATATTGACTTGTATATATATCTAAAATATTATTTTAATATAATTAAACTTGTGTATCTTAGGATACGGCTTTTTGAGTATCTTCTTGTATCATAGCTTAGCTTGTATAGCTTAGTTTCATAGTGCATTGACTTAGTGTCCTAGTGTTAGACTCTTGCAACCTAGACTTAATCGGTTTGACCTAGAAATAACTTTATGACTTAGAATTGTATCATATTAACTTATTTTTATTTTCGAACCTTGTATTGATGCATCGTACCATATATAGGTCTGTGTGACACCAGCTTGGGCATCGAGAGACACACCTTGCTCTGGACTTCAGGCTAGTACATTTCTCTGATAGTTTTTAATTCATAATAGTGTATATATGTATGTTCTAGAATTGTATACTTGACTCCGATATAGTGATTTTACGGACTTGTACTATATGGATCCCGTTAGGAGATATTATCCCTACCATATTCAGCGGGTACTCGTGTACATGTATTTCATCGTGTAAATTAGGTATTGATTTACATTTCGTGTTCATACACTGCTCGTGTTCAGTGTGCTTATTCGTGTACACCCACTGCTCATGTTCTGTGCTTATGATATTTGTGTACACCCACTGCTCGTGTTCAGTGGTTGTATTTCGTGTTCGTAGCGTGTTATGATTGGATACATTGGTATTAGTTGGGGATGGGAGAGTAAGAGTTGATTATGTGATCAAAGCCCCATTGTTACATCGTATACATTCTGGTTACATACCTCACTTGTAATCGTCTTACCTGATCATGTTCACCCAAATCGATCACATTATGAACTTGTATTCTGAGGCACATTAGCTAGATTGCAGTTATTTTATCATATTGCAGATATTCATATTGTTGTTCTATATTCTTGTACATTACCTGTAGACCTATTGTTCATTCATTTATATGTTTAGTGATCTTGTATTTCATTTCTATTATCTATTTTATATGCTCGATTATGTTATTGAAACTGCTTTAAGAGGTAAGTACTTCGCTCCAATCCTAACTAGATATATTTTTCCAGATGACTGCTTATAGAGCAGTGTCCCACATTCTACGGGTCGCAGGACAGCATACCTATAGAGGATACTCCTATAGACCAGGAGAACTTAGTTGCAGAGCCCAAGGAGGTCTAGTTATTTGTGTTGGCTTATTTTAGACTATTTTTTGATGAGATTCACAGTTGTATGTTATTTCAGATTGTGGATGGTATCTTATTGTTTCCTTCGTTATTCTATTCGTGCATTATCTTCCTTAATTTGTTTTGTGATTAAGATTAGTCATACTTGTGAGATACCATATTGTTCCTCCGTTTGGAGTTGAGATGATTGACATGTACCATATTATATTGATGAGATGTTAGATAGTTAGAAATAACCCAGACATCGTTCTTTCGCCGATGCTGCGGCGTAGGCTGGGCATAACCACGTACACATACCCGAATATCCGGGTGCGGGTCATGACAGATATGTTATTCCAAGTATGCAAAAAGTTACTGAAAAACAAAGTTTCATAAATTGGTATACCGTCGGCACAGCCCAGTACGTCGTCGGTATTCCAGCCAAAATAAGTATCCTGAAGTCGGTAAACCATTGTCGGCAGGATCGGTATACTGTCGGTATACTGTACTACACCTTCGGTATGCCGATAGGGTTTAAAAAATATCTAAAAATTAAGTCGATCAAAATCGGTATACCGTTGGTACACGGTAGTATATCGTCGGCATGCCGATTTCCAAGAATAATCATGGTTAAATCAAGTCAAGTATGAATTCCGAAATCAAAATCAAATCCCAAAAATTACCAAAACAAAGTCTAACAAGAAGTCAAGTCTAGGGTAAATCTCATATCACAATATGGACTAAATCTCACGGTCACAACTTCGGTACCGTTTTCGTTTCCGAGTTACCAAAAAGGGACAGAACGAGATTTTACCATAAATCAAAATCGAGATGGTCACTAGGCTAGAAATTATGATATGAATAATAATAGTAAAGCAAGTCTAAGCAAAATAACAACAACCAAGCTCCAGGAAAGTAAAATGACAGAAATAAAAGAAGTTCACAAAATCGGCAAGGTATACTGGCCTAACGCGAGCTTCCAGCATAATCTTCTAGTTCACCACCACGAAGGGGTTCAGTAACCACACTCCAGGACTCAAGACCATGCTTCCAAGCTCAAGAGAAAAATGAAGAAGAGAGGAGAGAGAAAGAGAAAGAAGAAAATAAAATATCTCGAGTACTATTTATAGAGAAATATCTCGAAAATATCTCGAAAGTAAAACAAATATCTACTGGACAGTATACCGTCGGTATACTGTAGTATACCGTCGGTATACTGTAGTATACCGTCGGTATACCGGTCAAGTTGTAAAGTTTCAAATTTTGAGAATTTTTAGGCTTCCTCGAGATCCAATAAAATGCAAAACTAGAACAAAATATGTATCCGCATAAAATATGAATACTGTGAGACGAGTCTCTCAGCAAGGATCTTGGAGAAGGAGTTGCACTTAGTGCTTATGTCTAAGTCGTGTCCTATTGAGCTTTCATTGCGAATCCATCTCCCAATAGATAAATTCTAAATTTTTTTTTCTCTAATTAGTTCCATTTAGTGTTTTAGAGCATTTAGAATGTACCAATGCATTAGGGATACCCATAGGAAGAAGAACTAGATTCTTATGACCCCTATTGTGACTTCTACATTGAGTTTTGTGCCAAATTAAGGAGAAATCTGATATTGGTGCACCAAGTGTGTGTCATTGGGTTAAGTAGGTTTAATTAGACCTAAATTAGTATTATGGGGGTAGGTACGTGTCCACAATTGGATACGAGTAGGGAATATCATGATACGTTGTAATACGACATAATACGGGTTGGCAATTTTGGGGTTTTCTGCTTGTTGGTGTATTTTCTCACTAATATTCATTGTAACAAATCATATTAGCTAGGTTTAGTTATATTTGATCTATATTAATAGTATTAGTTGAGTATTGAGGGTTTTGACATGTTGATTAATTGTGTATCATAATACTTGAGTGGGTATTTTGAGCCTTGTACATTAGTTGTTTGTTAAATTGACTAATAGGAAGTGAACCTATTTAGAATACTAAATTCATATGATATAGTATACATATATATAAAAGTATATTTATTAGTGTATATATATATATATTTTTTGTTGTGTGTATTTGTGCACATACAAGAGAGTGTGGAGGAGAGTCGGGTTTGTAGTGCAAAGTGTGCACTGGTGTGGAAGCCTATAGCTTGTGACTGTGTTCACAGTATGGATAATGAGGACTAATAATGAGTAATTAGATGTGCAATAGGATTCAGTTGTGAGGATCTTGACTTGTGTGAGTGTTTCCTAGTGTTTAAGGTGTTACCTAGTTGGAGGGGGTACTCGAGTGTAGCAAGGGAAGGAAAGTTTTGTCCCTTGGTAATATATGCATTAAAGCAGCAACGTGAGCAGCAACAGTCTGCAGTACACATGCAATGGTAGCAACAGCTAGAGGGGGAAAGAGTAAGATCCAGTTCAGAAATGGAACCTTGGGAGTGCATACCCGAGTATGGGAGGCACTGCACTGTGTGCAAGTTGGAGGCTGTAGGCAGTCGGGTTAGGGAGGACTGATGCTATGGTATCAGAGTAGTATGGGGTTGATCCAGGTAAGGATAATATGTCAGTCCTTAGGAAGAGTTACTGTATGCATTGATGCATATTGCTCTAAGAGTGTGTGAGATTGAAGTGAAAGGTGTATTATGGTATCAGTATATTTTAGGCCTTGGTATCAGTGGGAGAAGAATGTACATGTGAGCCTGTTTAATCATAGACTCTAGAAGGGCAAAGTTTGTACTCAATTCAGTTGATCTAGAGAGGAGGAGTTATGTGTAGTATTCTTAGTTACTGTAGTGTATCAGAGGGTTGTGCCAAGTTTGGGCCTAGGTGTACCAGTGTATGCACAAGTGTAGGTGATGAGTGGAAGGGTTGGTGTTGAGCAGTGTACATTTTTGCACTGTAGTTTGGGTATCTTGAGGTCTGAACTGTGACAGTGTATCAGTAAGTGATTACAAGTGTCTGTGATCAGTGTTGAAGGGATACTTTAATATATCAGTATAAACTAATACATGGAAGCATCTGACAAGTGGAATGTCTGTTAGGAACTAGCAAGTGCATTAACAAGGGTAGGTTAGTAAGGGTATTGGTATCCTAAGATATCATAGATACTAGATAAGGATGGCATTAAGTCTAGATTAGTTAAGGTATTAACTTGATACTTAATGAGTATGGTAAAAATATGCTAGTAGTACCTAGTGTAGTTATATTAACTTAGTACTAACTAGTATAAGCTAGGTAATAACTAATATAAGCCTAAAATTGACTATTTGACCTTGTCAAGACCTAGAAAACCTAGAGTAGCAAGGTAACGACCTAGTTAAACTAGTATTGACCCAGTTTGACCAAGGCAACCTAGTTTGGACCTAGGAATCACAAGTTTACCTAGTTTGACTTAATTATCATTCAAGAACAACAATTGACATTGATTTTCATCTTTAGGTCATTGTTACTCCAGTTTGGACATCGATCCTCATACTTTGATCCGGACCACAGGTAAGTACATTCTCTAACAGTTTTTGTTATTTTGATGATTACTATAATTCTAGTTCTGTAGTGTTATACTTGATTCCTGACACGGTAGATTCACGGGCTAGTATTATTGATACCTGTCATAAGGAGTCATGATTAGATCCATAGTAGTATCCGAGGACGGGAAAGTATTAGTTGATTATGTGATCATACACCACTTACTTGTGCATAGCTCACCCTTACTACACGAGGGTGTAGCCTGATCTTAGTACTTGTGCATAGCTCCCGGTATTTGATTGGCCTGATTCCCTTACCTATACTTATGCATAGTCAATCATACTTGATTGACCTGAAACATTACTGTACTTGTGCATAGCTAATCATATTTAGTAGAGCCTGATTTGTCCCAAACTGATCACATAATAATTAATATTTCAAGGCACTTAGTAGTTGTTCATCTCTCTATTCCGGTTATACCTGCCGATACAATCATTTTTTCTTGTTTATTTATAGTTCATTATTACCTATGATATGATTATTTGTGCTCTATTTTTTTTATTGTTCCAGTATTTCTTTTATTTTGTATTTCCATTGCTTATTATTTTATAGTCTTTGTTAATTTAATGGAACTACTGTTAGTTTATGTGCTTCGCTCCAATCCTGACTGGATAATATTTTCAGAGGATCTCGACGACTTTTGTCCCATGTACTATGGCCCAGGAGTAGATGAGGGTTACATCCAGGAGCCTCAGGAGGATCCTGTTCCAGTAGAGGATCCATTAGTAGTGGCTTAGAGCCTAGTATTTATAATATATCTGGATTATTCTATTTTGGGATATTTTGAGTTGTATTATTTGAGACTTATGTTGTTTTTGAGATTATCTTGACTCTTAGACTTATTGCTATTGTTTAGATGTTTATTTCTAAACCTGTGTTGGAACTTCTTTATATCACTCACATCTTTATCGTGCCATTCATCTTCCTATAGTTATCATTGTGGTTGAGTAGACATTTTATTATATTCATCTTGTCCTCCTTATGAAGTTGAGATCATTGACAGGTTATATTATTGTGAGATGTATTAACTACATTGTGACCTAGACAGCATTCTACCGCCGATGCTGCGGTGCAGGCTGGACGTACCCATGACTCATGCCCAATTTCTGGGTATGGGTCATGACATATTTTTATAGTGGCCCATGCAGATCTTCGTTGTCTAAGTCACAACTAGTACGATATTGTGGTAGTGCTCAGACTTAGAGTACTATTACAAGCCTGTTATAGGATATAGGATATAGGATGAGAGTATGTTCAATCAGAACTAGGAAATTTTCTAATTTATTGATTTTTCTTTCCTTGTAATTCTGAATATTTTCTTTCCTTGAATATTACTGTCCTTCTTTGATGATATTGTATCTTATGCCTTTTTTGACTTCTTCTTGTTCGATCTGTCTTCAGGATGTCGCCCAGAGATCAGGACCCGCAGCTTCAGAGAGGTCTGCTACCTCTCGACCTATTACCCGAGTAGCTGCAGTTGCTCCTTCTGCTTTACCTGTTCACATAGGAGTTTCGGCATCTTTCGAGGGTCCTCCTCCCCTACCTTTCTAGAGGGCTACCCAGTTGTTGCGGAGGCCCTTTCACCACCGCCACAATTTCCTTTTCCTGGAGGTATGCCTGCTTACGGGGCACATATGTTTGCTTTGATCCACGGCATGGTAGAGCCCAGAAGGTGTCAACGGAGGCTCAGCATTTTCATGCTGAGGCACAGAAGGTACAGGCAGAGGCGTACCAAGCGCAGATGGAGCTGATGAGAGAGAACATATAGAATTCTCATCAGGTGCCTCTACAAGAAGTGGAAAGAGTTGCCCAGGAGCATCCTGGCCAACAGCAGCAGAGGCCAGGTACTATAGTGGGCTTCAAGAGGATGTTGCCTTGGGAGTTCAAGGGTACCGAGGGGATACTCTACGTCGACGAATGGTTGGAGGATATAGACAGGATCATATAATTAGCCCAGATTCTAGAGAGCCTGTAAATCGAGGCAACCGGCAGCCAGCTGTTCGATATCGTACTCACTTGGTATCGCATGGAGCCTAGAATTACCGCTAGAGGACTTACTTGGGAGACTTTAAAGGAGCTTTTCAAGGAGAATTTCTTCTCCGACGTGGCCCTAGGAGCTTTGGAGAGTCAGTTTCATGACTTGGTCCAAAGAAACATATCGATCAATGAGTACACAGTAGATTTCTGCCATTTGAGCCATTTTGCACCATCTATGATTCGGGACCCAGGAGATCGAGCCCAAAAGTTCAGGAAGGGACTGATAAGGGAGATCAAGTTGCGTACTACCGTTCAACGAACCGTTAACTTCGAGGGCATTCTGATGGATGTCCAGATTATTGAGGATGATCTAGATCTCAGGCCCAAGAGGGTTTAAGACATTTCTGGTGGTACGAGTGGCAGCATGGGACCGGCCAAGCATCCCAATTTTCAGAAATGTTATAGCACCATCACCAGGAACACCAGACGCCAGTTCGTGGACATGTTCAGCAGCAGCCACAGAGGCAGGTACAACAGGCGGTTCATTGTGTATTTTGTGGAAAGCTAGGACACACCAAAGAGGTTTGTCAAAAGAGGCTGGGAGTGTACCTTTTCCTTGGGTCACCCGACCACCAGCTGAAGGATTTTCTAGCTCATCCTGCTCAGGGAGGACCAATTAGAGCACCGGTTCAGGGAGTACCAGCGAGGCCACCCGCAGTTCAGCAGAGGGGACCTCCACTCCCGCCACAGCAGCAGAGATTTGCCCAGCACCACCAGCAGCAAAGAGGTGCACCATAGGGGTGAGCATACGCCATGACGGTCGAGGAGGCCGAGCCAGTAGGAGACTTGATATAAGGATCAGTTCTTCTCGATTCTATTCTAGCATTTGCTTTATTCGATTTCGGTGCTTTCCATAGGTTTGTATCTGTATCTTTTGCCCTTAAGCATCATATAGAGGCTGAACAATTGGCTAGGACTTGCAAGATCACGACTAGAGTTGGCATTATCCTAGTTAGTAAATTTTTCAAGGATCGAAAAGTTACATTGGGAGGCCGAGAGTTGAGCGTGTGCTTACTCGTAATGCCCACTTTATAGCTACAATATTGTACTCAAAATGGATTGGTTGAGTAGGCACCATGCTAGTATAGATTATCGTAGAGGTAGGGTATTATTTCAACTACCAGGAGAGCCAGAGTTTGATATTGCCAGAGGAGCAGCGGATCAGAGCGAGGGCATCATTTATGGAGCTATGGTGGAAAAGAAAGAACTTCCACATCCTTTGATAGCTGAGTTCCTGGATGTCTTTCCAGAGGAGTTGCCAGGATTGCCGCCAGATAGAGATATTAATTTTTTTATAGACTTGGTGTCAGGTGCAGAGCCAATATCACAACACGTCTATAGGGTCTACAACAACAAACTGGCAGAGTTGAAGAAGCAGGTTGATGACTTACTGAATAAGGGCTTCATCAGATCTAGTTCATCATGTGGGGTGCTCCGGTATTGTTCGTATGGAAGAAGGATGGGTCGGTATACATGCGTATCCACTACAGGGCTCTGAATAACCTCACTATCAAAAACAAATATTCGCTACCGAGGATAGATGATTTCTTCGATCAGTTGAGGGAAACGAAGGTATTTTCAAATATAGACATGAGATCAGGTTACCACAAGGTAAAAATAAAGAAGGAAGATATTCCAAAGACAGCTTTCCAAACTCGGTATGGCCAGTTCGAGTTCATGGTGATATCGTTTGGGTTGCACCAATGTCCCGGCGGTATTCATACACCTAATAAACAAAGTATTTCACTAATACCTTGACAAGTTTATGGTGGTGTTCATTAATGATATCATTGTATATTTGAAGATACCAGAGGAGCATGAGGAGCACCTAAGGATAGTTTTGGAGACTCTCATGAGGGAGAAGCTTTACGAGAATTTTTCAAAGTGTGAGTTCTTCTTTGATAAGGTTGAATTCCTTGGACATGTGGTGACAGGTGACGGGATCTCAGTTGACCCAAAGAAGATCGTGGCAGTGGAGTCGTGGGCTACTCCAAGTTTAGTGGCAGAGATCAGGAGTCCCTTGAGGCTGGCAGGTTATTACAGGATATTTGTACATGACTTCTCCAAGATTACAGAGCCAATGACTAGACTGACCAGGAAGGATGTGGAGTTCATTTGGAAATAGGATTATTAGGCCACTTTTGATGAGCTGAAGAAGATATTAACGACAGCTCCAGTTTTGACGTTGCCATCAGGTACAGGTGGATTCACTATCTTTAGTAATTCTTCAGGGAGGGGTTTGGGTTGCATTCTTCAGCAGTATGGGAAGGTGATTGCCTATACTTCTAAGCAATTATATTATCATAAGGAAAACTATTCCACCCATGATTTGGAGTTGGTAGCGGACATCTTTGCTCTAAAACTATGAAAATATTATCTGTACGGAGAGCGTGTAGAGATCTTCATATACCATAAGATCTTGAAGTACGTGTTTACACAAAAAAAGATGAACATGAGGCAGAGGCGATGGTTAGAGCCGATAAAGGACTTCAATATATCATTACAGTACCATCCTGGAAAGGCGAACGTAGTCGCCGATGCCTTGAGCAGGTATCCAGTGGATATATACTTGACGACGGACAGACACTTGTTGACCGATCTTGAGAGCTTAGGAATTGAGCTGCTAGTTTCTAGTATTGAGATACAAATATGGGGATTACAGATACAGTCTGAGCTGATTGACATGATCAAGGCCATGCAGTATGATGCTGAGACTCTGAGGAGCATCAGGGCACATGTTCGGATGGGATTATCGGAAGATTTTAACATTGTTGATGATGGATCATTGTGCCACGGTACTAGGATATGTGTGCTAAGTGGGAAACTACGCGAGGAGGTTTTGTAGGAGGCACATCGCACTCAGTACTCGATACATCCAGGTGCCAACAAGATGTATCAAGACCTGAGGAAGCACGTATCGTGGTATAGTATGAAGCGGAAGGTGGCGAGCTTCGTATCCAGGTGTCTGGTATGCCAGTAGTAAAGGCATATAGGCAGAGGCCAGGTGGTTTGCTTCATCCTTTACCCATCCCAGAGTAGAAGTGGGAGCATGTGACCATAGATTTTGTTTCGGGGCTTCCGCGTTCTCCGGGAGGGAAAGACGCGATTTGGGTCATCGTAGACAGGTTGACCAAATCAGCCTACTTTTTGTCATTTAAAGTAGGTACGTCTACGGAGAAGCTAGCGGAGATGTATGTACGATAGATTATTAGATTGTATGGAGTTCCTGTGAGCATCGTCTTGGATCGGGATAATCATTTCACTTTTTACTTCTAAAGGAGTTTGCAGGCTAGCTTGGGCACTCAGCTCAAGTTCAGTACCGCATATTACCCCCAGACAGACGGACAGTCGGAGAGGACTATTCAGAATCTCGAGGATATGCTCCTTACTTGTGTTTTAGATCTTGGAGGTTCTTGGGAGGATCACCTACACCTGGTAGAGTTTGCTTACAATAACAGTTACCAGGCCAGCATTGAGAAGTCACCATTTGAGGCTTTATATGGATGGAGATATCGCACTTCTTTATCTTGGGATGATGTTGATAAGAGATCCTTGTTGGGACTAGAGATGGTCGTGGATGCAGCTGAGAAGGTGATGCTCATTAGAGATAGACTTTGGGTATCGCAGGACAGACAACGACATTAGGACGACAGCCACCGAGACCTTTGGAGTTCGAATCATAAGTTTTGTTTTGTATTCCTTGTGATTGATTTGTTTTAAATTGTGTGGTAAGGCTGTGTTTGTTTTAGGTGGGCGATCTGGTGTTTCTGAGGATTTCTGCGACACAGGGCATGATTCGCTTTAGTAGAGGCGGAAAGCTTAGCCCACGGTACATCGGACCCTTCGGTATTCTTTCGAGGGTCAGTGTAGTGGCCTACCGACTAGACTTGTCTCCTGTACTAGAGGGATTATATGACGTGTTCCATGGGTCACAGCTGAGACGGTATGTGGCAGATCCTAGTCACGTACTAGATCACTTGGAGATAGAGGTGGGTCCGACTCTTAGCTATCCAAAGCAGTCAGTGGAGATTCTGGATCGCAGGAAGAAGGTACTACGGAACCAGACGATTCTCTTGGTCCGTGTCGCATGGAGACATCACTCTCCCGGTGAGTTAACCTAGGAGACAGAGGATGAAATGCACGAGAAGTACCCTTATCTCTTCGAGCCTTGAGGTATTGTTCTTCTTGCTTTGTAGTGTTATTGTGCTAGTGTAGTCTTTAATTTTGAGGACAAAATTATTTTTAAGGAGGGTAGACTTGTCACTACCATATTTCTAGGATAAGGGTATTCTTGTTATTTTACAATATTTATATTTTATGTATATTATTTATTTATATATTATAAATATTAATTATTTATTTACTAGACTAGACTACCTATTAGACTTTATATTAGTAGGCCTAACTAGACTTGACATGATATTTTAACCCAACATTTAGACTAGTCACTTTTGGACCCAACTTAAGTCACCCTTCTTCATTAATTAGAAATTAGATTAAGCTTTCATTAGGATTAGAAGCTTCCATTAGTTAAATAACTCTTTATGACAAACCATAGGGGGTATTATGGACTTTTTGTATTAGCTAACCCTAGGGGATCATGGTCGGCCCTAATATAGAGGGAAGAGACTCTCTCCTCTCATTTTTCATTCCCAAATATTTCCTAATTACTGTTCTTTCCCAATAGTTCATTCCTTCACCAAATTTACCCCTAATTACTCTCAAATTTATTCATCATCACCATCTAAGGAGACTAGAAGCTAGTGGTTGTAGGGAGCTTGGAGAAGAAGGAGTTGAGCTTATTCCTTGTGTCCAAGTCGTGTCCTATTGAGCTTTCATTGGGAATCCATCTTCCAATAGGTAAAAATTTAAAAAAAATTTATTTAATTAATTTTTTTAGTATTTTAGAGTATTTAGAATGTACCCATGCATTAAGGCTACCCATAGAAAGAAGAACTAGGTTCTTATGACCCCTATTGTGACTTCTACATTGGTTTTGTGCCAAATTAAAAAAAAAATCCGAGATTGGTACACCAAGTGTGTTCCATTGGGTTAAATAGGTTTAATTAGACCTAAATTAGTATTGTAGGGGTAGTTACGTGTCCATAATTGGATATGGGTAGGTCGCATCGTGATAAGTTGTGATTCGACATGATAAGGGTTGACAATTTTGGGGTTTTGTGCTTGTTGGTATATTTTCTCATTAATATTCATTGTAACTAATCACATTAGCTAAGTATAGTTATATTTGATGTGTATTTATAGTATTGGTTGAGTATTGAGGGTTTTGACATGTTGGTTGATAGTGAATCATGACACTTGAGTGGGTATCTTGAGCCTTGTACATTAGGTGTTTGTTAAATTGACTAATAGGGACTGTACCTATTTAGAATGCAAAATTAATATGATATAGTATATATATATATATATATATATATATATATATATATATATATATATATATATATATATATATATATATATATATATATATATATATATTGGTGTGTTTGTTTGTGCACATACAAGAGAGTGTGGAGGGGAGTTAGGGGTGAGCATCGGTTCGGTTCGGTTCAAAAACGAACGGAATAAGGAAAATTGAATTCGATCGAAAATCGAATAACCAAAACCGAAACTGAGCCGAATTAGAACATAACCGAACCAAAATGAACCGAATTAAATCGGTTCAGTTTTCGGTTTTTTGATTTTTTTTGGTTTATTTGTGATTTTTTGAATATATATAGTAAATAAATATTCTTATATATATTTCGTATATACCTATTGTCACTACCCAATTCTAGAAAATAGGGTATATTTTTTTATTTTTATTTGATAAATAGTGGTTTGTATTTAATTGATTATATTATAATTATTTAGTGCTTGTATTATTTTTTTAATGATTGTTTTAGGGTTTTGGCTAGCCTGGACCCATGTCCGACCCTAGTGGACCCATGTCCGACCCAGCCCACACCCTTGTGAGAATTATTTTGGGGCTTAGAATTATTTATTATATTTTTAGGAGGTTAGATGGAGAGAATTGGAGCTAGTTTGAGTGCATTTGGAGACCCGGAACCCGAAACCAAGTCAAGTAGGGGCATTTTGGGAATATGGAACTTGTGTAAACCCCTATTTAATTACTTGGCCGGCCCCCTACCTAACCCACCCGTGCAAACCAGCAGCAAGCACAGCCCCCTCTCTCTTCATTCTACTTCTTCTTCTTCATTTCTTCTTCTCCACTTCTTCTTCCTTCTTCCTTCTTCTCCAAGGTGAATTCCCTCTTCCATTTTTCTTCTTTCTTCTTCCATTCCTTCTCCTTAAGCTAACCCTAATCTTACATTTTCTCTAACCTAGATGTGTGGAGCCTAGACTTTGTGTGGAGGCTAATTTTGGTGGCTTGGAGCTTGAGGGAGGTGATTTCTAGGGGTTGTGAGACTTTGGCCTTGGGATTCCAACTCCCAAGAGGTAAAACCTAACTTTTTCCTTTCTAATTATTTTTGTGTAGTATAATTAGTGTTGTAGAACCTTCATAGACCCTAACCCTACCCGTAGGAGGAAGTTGGAACTAGTTTGGGTGAGTTTAGAGACTTTGACATTAGGTTTTGTGTCGAATTCGGGTGGAATCCGAATTTGGCCCAATTTTGGGTGATGTCCTAGGTTAGACGGACCTAGGTAGACGTTGTCGGGTGTCTAGAGGCTGAGTGCGTGTCTCCGTTTGGACACGGGAAGTCGTGTCGCAGAGAAACGGGCATTTCAGGCGAAATTGGGGCTTTTTGTCGTCGCCGATTCTAAGTGCGTGTGCGTTTCCACCACGGACCTAGAATCGACGCGGGAGCACATTTTCTAGGATCTAGACATCGTGTAGAGCGTGTGGGTAAATTTTGGGCCGATTCTGAGTTCGTTTGGTGTGCGTTTCAGGAGATTTTCCGAGCCGCGCACCACGTATTCGTCGAAATGACCGAACGGCCATTTCGACTTGGTTTCCTCGTTTCGGGTTTGTGCGCGCGTTGGGTTAGTATCGGGGAGTGTGTGCTAGAGTTCTCGGACTATATTTTATATATTTTAGGGTATTGGTGAGTGTCGGGATCGTTGGGCGTGAGTGGGGCGTGTGGTTTGTGTGTCGTTGTGTGTTGTGTTGTGTTAGTGTATATGTGTCTATATATATATATTTATATATATATGTATGTGTGTTTATGTATATATATTTATATATATATGTGTGTATTTAAATCTATGTGCTTGTGTGTGTATATGTCTATGTATATATATGTACGTGTAAGTGTGCTTGTGTGTATATGTATATATATATATATAGGTGTATGGATATATATATTTGATGAGTGTGTGTATATATATATATATATATATATATATATATATCTATGTATATATTTATGTGTGAGTGTGTGTGTATTAGTGTGTTTGTGAGTGTGGAGGTGTGTGTGTTAGTGTGTGTTAGTATATAGATATATAGGTGTGTGTATATATATGTATCTAGTTATATATATATATATATATATATATATATATATATATATATATATATATATATATATATATGTATAGGAGTGTGGGTGTGTGTGTTTGGAGGGGAGGAAGAGCACAGCCGCACTGCACTGCAGCAGCAGCACAGCAGCAGCAAGGAGCTGCAGCTGCAGCAAACCAGCAGCAATAGCAGCAAAGCCAGCAGCAGCAGCAGGCTCAGCAAGAGCAGCAGCAGCGGTAGCAAATGCAGGCAGCCGCAGCAGCTTAGCAGCAATGTTAGGGAGCAGTAGCAGCGACTAGTAGCAGTAGGGTTAGTGAGGTTTAGTGAGAGTGAGAGATTGATATATATATATACATATGTTGATAGTTAGATAGATAGATAGCTAGGTATTTAGATAGATAGATACTAGATAGGTAGATAGGTAGATAGATAGTTTTATCTATCTAAGAGATAGATATCTATATACCTATAGTTATATATATATATATATATATATAGATATCTTGATAGGAAATATATATATATATATATATATATATATATATATATATATATATATATATATATATATATATATATATATATATATATATATATATATATGTTATGTTAGGTAAGGTATTGGGTATTTGGGTATATTTGTGTGGATATCTATATATATAGGTAGATACCTACTTAGATATATATAAATATGATAGATATATATATTACCTAGCCTAGATTAATAACTAGGTGCATAATCAATAGCTAGATAGCTAGTTAGAGGGTTTTAGAGCGAAACCTCAATACCTTGAGATACCGAGGTATCTCGATACCTTGAGATATTCAAGGTATTGAGTTTCGAGCGGGGTATTTGAGCAATAGCCTAGGAAATGCTTTGGAGTGATTTTTATATGTTTATATATATATATAATTACGCGTGCTAGCCTAGGTTTTAGCGGGTTTAGGCGGGATGCGTGGCCTAGGGCGAGGTATCGGATACCGAGGGTATCCCGGTATCTCGATTAGGCGAGTTTGTGAGTTTAGTAGCTTAATGAGCTCGGTTTGACCTAGAATTTCAGGGGCACCCTAGTTTGACCTAGCTTTGACCATAATTGTCTCCGTTGACCGTAAAAGTCAACGTGTGACCTAGTTTTGACCTAGAGTTGACTTTTTGGACCCCGGGTTGACTTTTTGACCCGAATTTTACCGGTTTGACCCGTTCGACCTAGAATAGCCCTAGAAGCCTGTTTTTAATTATTTTATATCAGTTTAAATGCTTAGAACCCTGTTTAATCCTTGCTTTTCGCATTAGGTCCCTGCGATACCGGTCCGGATCTCGATCCTCATCAGTTGCTCAGGACATCAGGCGAGTACCTACCTCTGATAGTTTCCATTTCATGATAGCGTTTATATCACCTGTTCTAGAACTGTAATACTTGATTCTGACACATTGTTACACGAGCTGGTACTAGTGGATCCCGTTATGAGATGCTATCCCCTTACCGTGTTCAGCGGGTACTCTATCACGTGTATTTCATCATGTGCTTCGGGTATTAATTCTCGTGTGCTATCATGTGCTTATTGTGCTCTCGCCTTCGTGTGCGCGAGCTATTATCATGTACATAGCGTGTTGTGGTTGGATCCAATGGTATTAGTGGGGGAGGGGAGTAGTGAGTTGGTTATGTGATCAAAGCCAAACAGTATTCATGTGTATGTCGGTTATACAACTCACGCATAACGGAGTTATCTTAGTGTTTTTTATGTGCAACCTAAGCCGATCACATAACGAACTTGTGCTCAAGGCACTTAGCTAGTATTCATGTTTCTCACCTGCAGTTACTTTTCCACTACTTGTATTGTTCTCCAGTTTACATTGCAGCTACTTATTGTGCTCCAGCATATATTTATTTCCTGTGCATCTTGATTACTTTTCTATTGCTCGTCATATACACCTTACCATATATTTGGAGTTGCTTTCAGAGTTATGTACTTCGCTCCAGTCCTGACTGGGCATATTTTTTTCAGAGGATCCTGAGGACTATTGCCCGACGTTCTACGGGCCGGGTGTTGACGACTGTTGTGACCCCGTGATCGAGGAGGAGTGCACCGAGGAGACGCCGATAGCACCCTAGTTAGCTAGGTGGGTTTCCTGGGTTATTTCCAGTGGTTTGTATTTTGGATTATTGTACTTATTCTTTTGTTGCTTGAGATATTGTAGCTATTTGTAGACTTGGACTGTATTATTTTGGATTGTCTTGCTCTCTTGGTTCTGTTTCCTTGTTTATATCATATCGTGCTCATATTCTTCCTCTAGTTTTTGTGATTGAGATTATTGATATATATATATATTGCGTGGTTGCCTCCTTTGGGAGAGGATTTTATATATATATTGCGTGGTTGCCCTCCTTTCGGAGAGGTCATGCCGGATTTTTTCTGTGAGTTATAGATAGATATGGTTGACCTAGAACGGACCTTTACAGCGTTCTACCGCCGATTCTGCGGCGTAGGCTGGACGTACCCACGGCTCATGCCCAATTTTCGGGTGCGGGTCGTGACACATTTTTGGTGGTGGCCCATGCAGGTCTAGCTTTTAGGTTACCTGCAATAGGATATAAGAGATAGGATGAGAGAGAGTGTGCTCAATCACAACTAGGACCCTTCCTGCTTCCTTTTGCTATCTTTAATTTTTCCTGAAATTATTTTCTTTTGCAATATTACTGTCCTTCCTTGATGATATCGTTTCTTGCACCGTATTGACTTCTTTTGATCTGTGTTCTTCTTGATTCCATTCCAGCACTTGCTTTATTTGATTCTGGTGCTTCCCATAGCTTTGTGTCTGTATCTTTTGCTGTTAGACACCATCTTGTTGCTGAACCTTTAGCTAGACTCTGCAAGATCACGACCGGGGGTGGTATCATCCTAGTCCGTGATGTCTGCAGAGATCGGAGAGTTACCTTGGGAGACCGGGAGTTGAGTGTGTGCCTACTCGTAATGCCATTTCCGAGCTACGATATTGTACTCGGGATGGATTGGTTGAGTACGCATTGTGCTAGTATAGATTGTCGTAGAGGCAGAGTTTTGTTTAGTCCGCCAGGTGAGCCAGAGTTTCAGTTTGCCAGAGGAGCAGCGGAGCAGACCGAGGGAGTCTTCTGCGGAGCCCTGGTGGTAGAGCCGAGGTCGCTACATCCACTGATAGAGGAATACATGGATGTCTTTTCGGAGGAGTTGCCAGGGTTACCTCCGGACAGAGATATGGAGTTCTCTATAGACTTGGTGCCAGGCGCGGAGCCGATATCCCAGCACGTCTATAGAGTCAGCAACAGTGAGCTGGTAGAGTTGAAGAAGCAGGTGGATGAGCTTCAGGACAAGGGATTTATCAGATCTAGTTCTTCTCCGTGGGGTGCTCCGGTACTTTTTGTGCCGAAGAAGGATGGGTCGATACGGATGTGTATCGACTACAGGGCTCTGAACAACCTCACAATCAAGAACAAGTATCCGCTGCCGCGTATTGATGATCTTTTTGACCAGTTGAGCAGAGCGAGGGTGTTTTCCAGGATTGATCTGAGGACAGGCTACCACCAGGTGAAGGTCAGGAAGGAGGATATTCCGAAGACAGCTTTCCGGACCAGATATGGACAGTATGAGTTCTTGGTGATGCCGTTTGGGTTGACTAATGCCCCGGCAGTGTTCATGAATCTGATGAACAAGGTGTTTCATCAGCATCTGGACAGGTTTGTGGTAGTGTTTATAGATGATATCTTGGTGTATTCGAAGACCCCAGAGGAGCACGAGGAGCATCTGAGGATAGTACTGGAGACTCTTAAGAAGGAGAAGCTTTATGGAAAGCTCTCGAAGTGTGAGTTCTTTCTTGACAAGGTTGAATTCCTTGGTCATGTGGTGACTGGAGAGGGTATCTCGGTGGATCCGAGAAAGATCGTGGCAGTTGAGGCATGGAGTGCTCCGAGTTCAGTAGCCGAGGTTAGGAGTTTCTTGGGACTGGCAGGCTACTACAGGAGATTTGTTCAGGATTTTTCCCGGATTGCAGAGCCGTTGTCCAGGCTGACCCGGAAGGACGTAGAGTTTGTTTGGTCAGAGGAGTGCCAGATCACCTTTGATGAGCTGAAGAGGAGGTTGACGACAGCTCCAGTATTGACGTTGCCATCAGGTTCTGGAGGATTCACTATCTATAGTGATGCATCGGGGAAGGGACTGGGTTGTGTGTTGCAGCAGAATGGGAGGGTGATTGCCTATGCTTCCAGGCAATTACGTCCTCATGAGAAGAATTACCCTACCCACGATTTGGAGTTGGCAGCGGTCATTTTTGCTCTGAAGTTGTGGAAACACTATTTATACGGAGAGCGTGTGGAGATCTTCACAGACCACAAGAGCTTGAAGTATGTGTTTACCCAAAAAGAGCTGAACATGAGGCAGAGGAGATGGTTGGAGTTGATGAAAGACTTCGACATATCATTGCAGTATCATCCAGGGAAGGCGAACGTAGTTGCGGATGCATTGAGCAGGTATCCGGTAACTATATGCCTGACTACAGATCGTTATCTTCTGGCAGATCTTGAGAGCTTGGGCATTGAGGTGATAGTACCTGGAGTTGAGATACAGATATGGGGACTGCAGATTCAGTCAGAGTTGGTAGACCGGATCAGGGCTACACAGTTTGAGGATGAGTTTCTGAGGAGCATCAGGGAGCAGGTTCAGATGGGTTTAGCAGACGACTTCACCATTGCTGATGATGGTTCATTGCGGCACGGTACCACGTTGTGTGTGTCGAGTGGGTCGTTGCGCGAGGAGGTTCTCCAGGAGGCGCATCGATCCCAATATTCTATGCATCCAGGTGCCAATAAGATGTATAGAGATCTGAGACAGCATGTATGGTGGTACGGGATAAAGTGGGAGGTAACACGCTTCGTATCCCGTTGCTTAGTGTGCCAGCAGATGAAGGCGGAGAGGCAGAGGCCAGGAGGATTACTCTAGCCGTTACCCATTCCGGAGTGGAAATGGGAACATGTGACAATGGATTTTATTTCTGGACTTCCCCGTTCTCCAGGCGGGAAGGATGCGATTTGGGTCATCGTGGACAGGTTGACCAAATCGGCCCACTT